>CM076846.1:43246449-43748949 GCA_039519185.1 Astragalus membranaceus
TTGAAGAAATTGTCATAGACGTGGTAACGTCTTCAGCTACTGTGGCTACTGTCAGCAGTTTTTCATCAGGGAAATTTTCTTTTATCTCTTCTGCACCTGTACCTGCATCAACATTCTCAAGCCTAGAAAGATGATCAGCAACTTGGTTCTCCACCCCCTTTTTATCATGAATTTCCAAGTCAAATTCTTGGAGGAGGAGAACCCATCTAATGAGTCGTGGCTTTGCATCTTTTTTAGAAATCAAATACTTGATGGCTGAGTGATCAGTAAAAACAATAACTTTTGCACCCACCAAGTATGATCGAAATTTGTCAAAAGCAAATACAACAGCCAGTAACTCTTTCTCAGTTACAGTATAATTTAATTGGGCATCATCTAAGGTTTTACTAGCATAATAGATAGAGTGAAAAATTTTGCCATACCTTTGACCCAATACAGCCCCCACAGCGTAGTCACTCGCATCACACATTAATTCAAATGGTTTGGACCAGTCAGGAGTGACTATCACAGGAGCTGTTACAAGGGCAGTCTTCAATTTCTGGAAGGCTTCATGACAATGCTCATCAAAGTTGAAGACGTTATCACGTTGCAGCAGCAGACACAAAGGTTTGGAAATTTTTGAGAAATCCTTGATAAACCTTCTGTAAAAACCAGCATGCCCTAAGAAACTTCTAATACCTTTGACAGTGGTAGGTGGAGGTAATTTGTCAATAACATCAATTTTTGCTTTATCACCTCCAACCCTTTCTTTGAAATTTTATGCCCAAAACAATTCCCTCTTGAACCATAAAGTGGCATTTCTCCCAGTTGAGTACTAAGTTGGTTTCTTCACACCTTATTAAGACTCCTTCTAAGTTATCCAAGCATGCCTTGTATGAGTCTCCATAGACTGAAAAGTCATCCATGAAAACTTCCATGGATTTTTCAATAAAATCTGAGAATAAAGCCATCATACACCTCTGGAATGTTGCAGGTGCATTACACAATCCGAATGGCATCCTTCTGAAGGCAAAGGTACCATAAGGACAAGTGAATGTGGTCTTCTCTTGGTCCTCAGGCACAATAGCTATCTGGTTATATCCTGAGTAACCATCAAGGAAACAATAGAATTCTTTGCCTGCAAGTCTATCCAACATCTGGTCAATAAATGGCAGAGGAAAATGGTCCTTCTTGGTTGCTTTGTTCAGCTTCCTGTAGTCCATACATATCCTCCATCCAGTCACTGTTCTTGTTGGAATCAACTCATTTTTGTCATTGGTCACCACAGTAACTCCACCCTTCTTTGGTACACATTGAACTGGGCTCACCCATGAGCTATCACTAATTGGATAAATGATTCCTGCATCTAACCATTTGATGATTTCCTTCTTGACCACCTCTTTCATTATCGGGTTCAATCGCCTTTGTCCTTCAATGCTGTTCTTTGCATTCTCTTCTAAGACAATTCTGTGCATACAGATTGTGGGACTGATACCCTTGATATCTGCCATTTGCCAACCAATGGCTTTCTTGTGCCTTTTCAAGGTGCTAATGAGATCACTTTCCTGCTCTTGTGAGAGATTAGAAGAAATGATCACAGGTAAAGAATCATTTTCCCCTAAAAAGGCATACTTCAGGTGATCAGGCAACACTTCAATTCCAGAGTGGGTGGTTCTTCAATGGATGGTACTATCTTCTTGAGATTGGAGTCTTCTTGCCCCAAAGATTCATACTTCTTTGTCCACGCCCTGGGTACATGGGAGTCAGACGTGACAACGTCTGTGGTTGACGTTGTAACGTTTAACGGATCAGCTTCTTCTGATAACAACTCTTGAATCTCATCATTGCCCAGAATCTTCTCCAAGTGGTCATTATCTTTATTGAATTGCTTTTGAACCACATGGTCAAGGGCAACCACAAAGGAACATTCCTCTGTGTTAGGTTCTGGATACTTGAGTGCGTTGAGGACGTTGAACTTGACTTCTTGGTCATTGACCCTCATGATTAATTCTCCTTTCTGCACATCAATGAGTGTCCTTCCAGTGGCTAGAAATGGTCGCCCCAAGATGATAGGAACTTCCTTATCTGCATCAAAATCAAAATAACAAAGTCCACTGGAAAAACAAATTTGTCAACTTTAATCAAAACATCTTCTAATATGCCCTCAGGATAAACTCTACTTTTATCAGCTAATGTAAGACTTAAAGAAGTAGGTCTGGCAGTTCCTATACCAAGTTTTTCATAAATGGACTTGGGCATCAAGTTAATACTTGCCCCCAAGTCGCATAAAGCTTTGCCAAGGTAAAAATCTCCAATGGAGCATGGTATAGTAAAACTGCCAGGATCTTTCAGTTTTCTAGGGAGTTTATTCTGCATGATTAAGCTACATTCTTCAGTTAAAGCAATAGTTTCAAACTCCCCTAGCCTTCTTCTTTTGGTGATGATATCCTTTAGGAACTTGGCATAGTTTGGCATCTGCTGTAGAGCTTCAACCAAGGGAAGGTTTATGTGTAGCTGTTTTAGCATCTCCATGAACTTGCTGAATTGCTTGTCTTCATGAGCTTTCTTTAGTCTTTGAGGGTAGGGTGGAGGAGGATATTCAGGTACAAGCTTAGGAACAGTCTTGATTCCTGGTTCAGAACTAGACGTTGTAACGTCTGGCTTAGACATCACAATATCTGGAATATTCTTCTCTTTTTCTCCACCTTTGTTTTTCTCTTTTTCCTTGTCTGGCACCTCAGATTCCTTAGGCATAGATGGTTCTGGATACTCAGTGCCACTTCTTAATGAGATAGCATTTACCTGTGCATTCACCACATCTTTACCATTTGACTTTGATGAAGATGGTGTTTCAGTTGTGGATGGAAGAGATCCATTCTGTCTTTGAGTAAGAGCTGAGGCTATCTGTCCAATTTGGTTCTCCAAAGTTTTGATTGAAGACTCATGGGTCTGTAAGGTCGCCCTACAATCACTTATGAAAGTTTTCATCAAGGCTTCCAAATTGCTGTTGTTGTTATTCTGCGTATGCTGCTTTTGTTGTTGAGGGGGAAATCCTGGGGGTATTGCAGGAGCAGCATCGCTAGCATTCAAAGAATTGTTGTTCTTCCAACTAAAATTTGGGTGATTTCTCCAATTTGAATTGTAAAAGTTGGAGAAGGGACTGTTACCTTTGTTATGTGATACAAAGTTTACAGACTGAGGGTTATGGGGACACTCTTCGTAGACATGCCCTCCTTCACAATATACACACACTACTCCCCCAGATGGTGTTGGTTCAATAGCTGCAGCAGTCTGTGTTTCAGACGTTGCCACGTTTGGGGTACTCAAGTTTTTAATCATGTTGGTCAGAGAAGCAACCTGAGCAGATAGAGCAGTTACTTCACTTATCTCATGGACACCAGCCTTCTTTCCGGGAGTGAATCTATCAGAAGGCCAATGGGCATTGTGAGTGGCTATGTCTTCAATGAGTCTGCATGCCTCAGAGAAGGACATGTTTAATATGACACCGCCTGATGAAGCGTCAAGTATAAGCCTGGTAGGTTGATCTAGTCCATTATAAAAAGTCTCCATTTGAATAACTACGGGAATGCCATGGTGTGGGCACATTCTTAGTAATTCCTTCCATCTTTCCCAAGCCTCAAATAATGATTCCCCTTCCCTTTGTTTGAAGGAAGTGATGTCATTTCTTAACTTGGCATTTTTGTTGGGAGGGAAGTATTTTCCAAGAAATTTCTCAGCTAGCTCATCCCAAGTGTGAATTGAATTTGGCTCTAAGGAGTTCAACCAATTCTTGGCCTTATCCTTAAGAGAATATGGAAATAGCTTCAGTCGGAAGGCATCTTCTGAGACTCCAGGGATGACAAAGTTGCTACACACATCCAAAAATTGCCTTAGATGTGCATAAGGATCTTCTTGAGGAAAACCCCCAAATTGCCCTGCAGTTTGCAGCATTTGGAACATCATTGGCTTGAATTCAAAGTGACCAGTATGAATAGGTGGTCTTGCGATGCCTGTTTGTAAATGGGCAGGATTGAGTACGGCATAATCACGCATAGGCCTGTCTCTGTCATTGACCATGTCTTGTGGCCCTGCATTGATGAGTTGCTGTCTCTGCCAGTGTTCATCATCAACGTAGGTTTCTGTATGAGTTTGTGGTCCACGACCACGTCCTCCAGCATCAGAGTGCCTTCCTCCTCTTGGAGTGCGTCCACCTCTAGAGCTTCTACCACCAGTACCATGTTCAGACATGATTGGTGGCTGAAATTGCTGTTGTTGTTGCTGCCTTCTTAACCTTTGTTGTCTCCTTAGTCGCCTGAAGGTTCTTTCAGGTTCTGGATAGAATTCAGGTTCAGATCCACTCCCTGGTTCTGTTGAACTAGAGCTTGAACTGGAACTAAGCATACGCTGTAACGTTTACCTGTTCACTCACAAACACAACAAACAACACAGCAGAATTTTTTTTTTTTTACCTAGTGTTTTAATTCTTGTTGAACAATAAAAGTTAAATACAATCCCCGGCAACGGCGCCAAAAACTTGTTTGCGCTCGTGTGTGCTATAATCGCAATATCAGTGCAAGTATACACGTCGTACAAGTAATAAAGTGGATAAAAGTAAGAGATCGTTCCCACGAGGATTGATTAACTTTCAGAATTCAAGTCTTTAAAACACAAGTGAAACAAGTAACAAATCGGCACTAAAAGTTGGTATCAAGACTAATAACATAAATAAAGCAAGTGAACAAGAAGTGGTTGTGAATATGGAATAGTATGAGTTGGATTGCTGCATGCAAGTAAATCTCCTCTAGTCAGACGTTATAACGTTTATACGTTATTACGTACAAATGCTGTGTTGCATAGACGTTATAACGTTTGAACGCTGTTGCAAAAGAGCTGTGCTTTTCAGTCACAAAACGTCAGAGCTTCAAGTACTAGAATTCCTATGTCTAGGTTCTAAGTAGGCCTACTCCTGTATTTTAAGTTCCCACAGCAATGTCCTATGAACTATTATCCATTCTATGTCTAGACTTAGATAAAAATGCCTAAATGTCTTTAGTGCACCTTTTCATTCACATAAATCTTTGAGTTCTTTTCATAGACCATGTCTGTACCTATGAATCTACTTATTTTAAGTGATCAGTTCAAAACAAGTTTGGAAATATTAACATGCAAAGATTTAAAACGCATAATCATCAATACTTCATAACATTAAACTAGAGGTTCATTACATGCAAAACAACAACCCAACTACCAATGTTTAGCTCATGATGAGCATCCTTACAGAAATAAGAGGAGTTAAAATCCAAATACCGTACATAGAGAAAAGAAGACTAAACGCAAAAGATACGCCTAGGTGGCCTTCCTTCATGCACCCTGTAAAGACGTTACAACGTCTGAGCCTTACAGTAATGGTTGCGAATGAAGATGGAACTTGGGGCCTTGAGAAAATTTAAAATGAAGAAGTCTGTGTCCAGAACTTCTTTTAGAAAAACTATCTCTGAAAAATGGAGGAAGGTGGATGATGAATGGAGTCGTGTGTAATCCGCATGGTGCACCCTTGCCTTTTTGTAGAGAGAGAATAGCCATGGTCAAAAGAGGGTCACATGCTTGCTGATGTCATTCCCCACCTTCCAAGTTTGCTTGCGAGTTGACTCTGCCCTGAAGTGACACCGCACTGCTACAGTGCGTCAGCCGTGTCAGCGCTGAGGAGAGAGAAGATCTTCTTCATTTCCAGATCTTTGACCATCACTACATGCGCGCCAAAATGAGATATTATTTTCTTGCTCTGCTGCCCTTCTTCAGACGTGATGAGAGACGTTGCCACATTTGGATTACTGCACAAACACAAGAAGCATCAAAACGCTCACAAAGGCGCCAATTGGCACCAAAATGCCTAGAACTTGTAATTTAGCCCCTTTCTAACTAAAAGCAATAACTAACAGAAACTTTACTAGAAACAACCTACTATTGCCAGAGAGCTTGCATGATTTAACTTTGAATAAGTATAAATAACTCATATAAATATGAGTTATCACACCCCAAACTTAAACCATTGCTTGTGCTCAAGCAATTGAAATACAACATATGAAAAGATGCAAGAAACTAAATACACCAACAGTTTACACCCTGCTCATCTATTCAAAAATTTTCTTCAAGGGGCTAATTCCTTCAGACTTACACTACACACTCACGCACCAATGCACAATTACATTCTAGATTCATTACTGCCCAAAGTGAGTGTGTGATCTCTGTATCAATTCTTTTCCTAGCTAGGTTCAGAAGCTACCCTAGCCTATGAAAGAGTGGTTTCCAAATGGTGAGAGTATAACATCTTTCAAAACAAAGAGTAGGCTAACATTTTCACATAAGACATGAGGGTTAATTGAAGCACAACAAAGGGTCTTATCTTGGGTGCTAGGACTAGATTTGTGCAAACTAATTTTCTAACTCACACAACACAAAACACACAGCTGCAACCCCTCATTACTGAGCAACTTTTCTTTTGATTTTCTTCACTTTTGGTTTGGAGCTTTTGTGATTTTTCTCCTTTGCTGATCCTTTGGATTTGACAATTTAGGATTGAGATAATTGGGGTACCCAGTATTTGTTTCGGGAATTTGCAGCAAACACAGAGGACATGTGGATTTTTCCACTTATTTGAAACAACACACACTTTTTTGGTCTTTTTGGAGTAGACGTTATAACGTTTATAGGAGAGACGCTACAACGTTTGATAACACAGAACACAACACACAAACACACACGGCATACGTTATAACGTTACGGGTAGACGTTACAACGTTGCACTCACACTACACAAGCACTAATCATCCTACAGTCTTTGCACCCAGCCTTAGTACAACCTGATATACCCCCAAACTTAGTTTCTACTGCTACTCTAAGTTTTTAATCAAGTTCTACCATCACCATAGTCAACCAGTACTAGCTTTGCATCAATTAGTCCTTAGCTAACTAGGTTTTCCTCAAAACAGAGTTTGTGTGGAAGCAGTAATCAATTCTATTCATTTAAGCATGCATCATCTACTCACACAAATTCACACCAAGTCATTCTTAGATTTAGCCCAAAGAGAAACATTTTTGATGATTACTCGCGTAGGGAAGTAAACTGATTTTGCATTTGATTTCATGCATACACGAAACATAAAAATGATCCTCCCCCCCAAACAAAAAGATGAGCAGTGTCCCCACTGCTCACTGAATTTTGAAAAATGAGAGAGGAACCTTCACACAAAACAGAAACAAAACAACTACTGACTACTAACTCTCCAGACGTTATAACGTCTGGACAGCTATTTATTTGTACTGGAATTGCAAACTATAACTATTCTACTGCTAAAAAGAAGGCTAACTTACTTGTTCAGAGCACCAGACCTGAGCCTTCCACTTTGTCTGGCTGGGATGCTTGCTTGCACAGTCTTCTTTTTCTCTTCCTTCTTCTTCTTTTCTCCTTCACCATCACCAGCATCAACTGAGACTTCAGTTTCTTGGGGCTTCTTTACACTGCTCTCAGCAACTCTTTTCTTTGCTTCCACCCATGCTTTCTGCTTTTCTAGCTCTGCAGGATGAATCTGTTGCTGCTCTTTGGGTTCCCCCTGGGCTTTTTCAACCTCTGGCTCATGAGACGTTGTAACGTCTGCAGCTTTTTCTTCAGCAACAACAGCAGGAGCATTCTCTGAACCACTAGCAGCGACAAATGCTGCACTGGTGGCTGTTGCTGGCTTGTCTTTAGCAGCTTCAGATTTCTTTTTTACCTGCAACTTTTGCCTTTTGGTTGCAGGAGCATCAATTAGTTGTTCTTCTTCTTCATCATGTCTTGCTTCTTCACTTGCAGCGGCTACTTCACGCCTTTTCTTCTTCCCAAATGGACTCTGGGTGGGTACAGTCTTGAATCTTTGCCTTTTGGGTGGGGGGATGAGTTGTGGGTCTGGGTTGGTTTCAACAGCAGATGGCTTAGACGTAATCACGTCTGCACTGGTTACTTCTGGAATGGATGGTTGTGATGGCTCTTTAGTTGGTTCAGGTTGAGTGGGGGTTGGTTTTGAAATGGGTTGATCTTGAGGTTCAGATTGTGGTGTTTTGGGGATGTTTTTGTAATACCCCCAATTTTTCGCTATTTAAATTATTTAGCGTGAAATGATTTTTATTAATTTAAATGAGTTGATTGAAAAATGATTTGCTTGGATTGTCAATTAATTTAATTGTGTGACAGATTGAGTATTTAATTAAGTTAAGTTAGGATGATTAGGAGTGAAAGGAGTTATATGGAATAGGATTAGTAAGTGAGGGGTGAATTAGTCATTGTACCTTATCCCTTTTAAAACCACCCCCAGCTGAACCATGTGCAAAACACCTCATTCCAAAGAAAAAGAAAACATCAAGCTGTAGGAGAAAAAGAGAGGGAGAGGGCGTGGGTTGTGAGGGAGGAAGAGAGGAGGAGCTTCTCAAAAATCCATTGCATGTTCAATCCAAGAGCACAACCATGATCAGCTCACCTTCCTCTTCCCATTGAACACCAACTCGAAATCATCCCCCTCCTCCTCCATAAATCACCATAGAAGGCATACCCAAGCTTCACCCAGCCATGCAAATTCGAGTTTGAGGGAGAAGAAGGGTTCAACAGAAAATTCTGGGCAAAACCCGTTTTACCTACCTTCAGTGTTTCGTTCGTATCTCCATGTACTGACCTCCGATCATCGTGCTTCTTGTTCCTTTGGAAACTAGACACAAAGCTCTTCATTTTGGGCACAAGAACCGCATGATTTCATTGAGAAATGAGAGAGATATCATGCTCACAACTTTCGGATTAAGAATCAGCCACTGTTCCGAAGCAGTCCTCTTGTTTTGTTGATATCTCCCAATCTACTGGTTGCATGCAAGTGAATCTTTCTCCATCAGAAAGTAGAGAAAATTCCCTTCACCGTAGACCCTCGTTTTGCTAAGTTTGGTTGAGATTTGAGTGAGTTACGCTCGTTACAAAGTGGCGGTTTGTTGCTGGAAGTAGCTGAAGCGGATCCGTGAGATCGCCGTTCGTCCGGGTTCGAGAAGTTTCGGCGTGGGTGATTGTCATCTCCAAAAAGGTGAGTTCTATAACTCACTAGGGAAACCATGAATTTGTGTATGCATGTGTGTCCTGGTTCAGGTCTCGCGTTTTATAAAATTCGAGTCGATAATGTTTGTGAAAATCTCGCGTGTGAGTTGTCAAGTCATGAGATCCTTGGAATTGAAATTGCTAAATTGCATGAGTGTGATTGTTGAATGAATATTATTGATTGTACTGAATGTACTGGTTTCCATGTCTGTATTGATGTGTTATCAAGTTTGAATGTGAATCGGAATGGACATGGGAACGATCGGAATAGAAAAGAAAACGCGAAAACAGTTTTTCTGAAATACAGAGAGTCACGCACGGATCGTGTGTATGGGCGCACGGGTCGTGCGTGAGACTCTGAAGCTCATGGTGCCGTTTTTGAAAACGCGCACGGGTCGTGCGCCATAGCGCACGGACCGTGCGTATCCTTCTGATGCGATATTTTAAAATACGTTCTAAGCTATTCCGATTGGTCCCAAGTCCCTTCTAATCCACTCCTCAAGGTTTCCCAACGATGGAAACGCATTAGTATTATGAATTCAGTTATGATTGAGTTGAGTTCATGTGATGTATTAGAAGTTTCATGCTATGATTGTGATTGAGATATAAGTTATACCGTGGATGTTTTTCAATGTGACTGATGTATTGTGCTGGATTGACTGGTTTAGTAAGATTGATAAGTTAAGTTAGCAAACCTTAGTAATCCATGAGAGATCACTTAACAATTAGACTTAGTTAGTAATTAGATCACCTTAGTAATAAGTTTATGTTCAGTTCAGTTCATTGTTCAGTTAAGTTATTGTTATGTTTAAGTTCATTGTTGAGTTCAGTTCAGGTATATCATCATATATACCTTTTAGTCGGGGTGACGACCCTATTCAGTTTAGTGTGCTAGGGGAGAGGCAGTCATGAGCCTTATGAACCTAGGCCCCATTAGGGACCCAGCCGATTAGTGGGGACGGGTTCACCGGAAGCTTATTATGCCAAGTGACCGGTGACACGCTATAACTTTAGTTAGTGTTGTTTCTTGTAACCGGCTTGAGGGTTATGAGGACAACGTTTAGTTCAGTTTATGAGTTGCGTCTTGTAACCGGCTTAAGGGTTATAAGGACAACTTCAGTTAGTTAGCCACATAGTCAATTTTGAGGACTATGAGTTGGAATCAGAATAATGAATCAAGCATAATTGAACCGAGAGGATTAGTAAGGGGTCGCGATAGAACTCACTGAGACAAGTTGTCTCACCCAATCCATTGTTGTTGTTTTTCAGTTAAGCAGGGAAAGTTGAAGGCCGTGAGGCACGGCTATGGAGACGCTTGAGGAGCAGTTGCTATCGTTGTTTCTTTATGTCTTGTTATTCAGTTTCATTTGTATTTCGGTATTGTTATTCAGTTTCTTAGATGTACGATGGTACGACTTATGTTTTTAAGTTGTAAATCGCTTCCGCAGACTTTCGGTTTTGAGTACTGAACACTAGTTGAGGGTGTAAGGACCGCTTTATGTATTTTATGTTCAGTTATGTAAGCGAACTTGATGGGTTTTTAGCATCGAGTACTAGTATGTGTTCAGTATTTAAAAAGGAAGTTACTCTGATGTATGCCAGTAGTGCGCTTCGGTAATTTCTACAAGTTAGAAATTAACGGGGTGTTACAATTGGTATCAGAGCAGTTCGACCCAGTCGGACTTAGAATCATGAGTCTCTTAAGTCCTCTAAGTGTGATTCCTCTTAGTATGCTATTAGACGTTTAGCCTGATCAACTAAACACTTTGTGCATATTTCGCAGAATCATGGCTGGTGGAAGTAGGAGAAGCGTCCCTGTTGATCCAAATACCGAATGGATGCAGAACGTGATCGTGAATCAACAACGGATGATGCAGGACATGATGTGGGATGCATCACGAACTGATGAGTCAGGCAGCAGCGAGCGTATGTTGCAGAAACAAATCTCAACGGATCGAATGAGGGGAGGAAAGCGGATAGGAAAAGGGAAGAAGAAGGGATTGGAATTACCAACCCCAAGTGATGAACCGAGGAATACCTCCATCAAAGGAAAGCAAGTTGTGGTAGCTGAAGTTCCGAGGTCCGTTAAGTGTTCGGCGGGTGAAAGGCCCCGCAGCGGAAGGTGTCGATTGAGATCAGCCAGCGTGTTTTTATTGCAAGGAAGAAGGGCATTATGCTAACAAGTGCCCAGTAAAGAAGAGGAAGGCGACTAAATGGTCCACTCCGGAGGAAGAACCAAGAGGTGCCTCCAGCAAGGGTAAGCAAGTGCAGGCATCGGAATTATTAAAGCCCGCCAACTGTGGCAAATGCGGAAGGCCCCATGGAGGAGAATGTCGTCTGGGAACGACGGTATGTTATTATTGCCAAGACGAAGGGCATTATGCTAACGAATGCCCGGTGAAGAAGAGGAACCGAGAAGGGAATTCTAACTCCGCAAGCGGAAAGGTATTTGTGTTGGACACTCAGAAAGGCGAAGCCGATACCGGATCGGCGAAAGGTATGTTGTGAGCTATTTGTTTTGATTGGTCCAATTTTGAGGACAAAATTTTTAAAAGTTGGGGTGATTGTAATACCCCCAATTTTTCGCTATTTAAATTATTTAGCGTGAAATGATTTTTATTAATTTAAATGAGTTGATTGAAAAATGATTTGCTTGGATTGTCAATTAATTTAATTGTGTGACAGATTGAGTATTTAATTAAGTTAAGTTAGGATGATTAGGAGTGAAAGGAGTTATATGGAATAGGATTAGTAAGTGAGGGGTGAATTAGTCATTGTACCTTATCCCTTTTAAAACCACCCCCAGCTGAACCATGTGCAAAACACCTCATTCCAAAGAAAAAGAAAACATCAAGCTGTAGGAGAAAAAGAGAGGGAGAGGGCGTGGGTTGTGAGGGAGGAAGAGAGGAGGAGCTTCTCAAAAATCCATTGCATGTTCAATCCAAGAGCACAACCATGATCAGCTCACCTTCCTCTTCCCATTGAACACCAACTCGAAATCATCCCCCTCCTCCTCCATAAATCACCATAGAAGGCATACCCAAGCTTCACCCAGCCATGCAAATTCGAGTTTGAGGGAGAAGAAGGGTTCAACAGAAAATTCTGGGCAAAACCCGTTTTACCTACCTTCAGTGTTTCGTTCGTATCTCCATGTACTGACCTCCGATCATCGTGCTTCTTGTTCCTTTGGAAACTAGACACAAAGCTCTTCATTTTGGGCACAAGAACCGCATGATTTCATTGAGAAATGAGAGAGATATCATGCTCACAACTTTCGGATTAAGAATCAGCCACTGTTCCGAAGCAGTCCTCTTGTTTTGTTGATATCTCCCAATCTACTGGTTGCATGCAAGTGAATCTTTCTCCATCAGAAAGTAGAGAAAATTCCCTTCACCGTAGACCCTCGTTTTGCTAAGTTTGGTTGAGATTTGAGTGAGTTACGCTCGTTACAAAGTGGCGGTTTGTTGCTGGAAGTAGCTGAAGCGGATCCGTGAGATCGCCGTTCGTCCGGGTTCGAGAAGTTTCGGCGTGGGTGATTGTCATCTCCAAAAAGGTGAGTTCTATAACTCACTAGGGAAACCATGAATTTGTGTATGCATGTGTGTCCTAGTTCAGGTCTCGCGTTTTATAAAATTCGAGTCGATAATGTTTGTGAAAATCTCGCGTGTGAGTTGTCAAGTCATGAGATCCTTGGAATTGAAATTGCTAAATTGCATGAGTGTGATTGTTGAATGAATATTATTGATTGTACTGAATGTACTGGTTTCCATGTCTGTATTGATGTGTTATCAAGTTTGAATGTGAATCGGAATGGACATGGGAACGATCGGAATAGAAAAGAAAACGCGAAAACAGTTTTTCTGAAATACAGAGAGTCACGCACGGATCGTGTGTATGGGCGCACGGGTCGTGCGTGAGACTCTGAAGCTCATGGTGCCGTTTTTGAAAACGCGCACGGGTCGTGCGCCATAGCGCACGGACCGTGCGTATCCTTCTGATGCGATATTTTAAAATACGTTCTAAGCTATTCCGATTGGTCCCAAGTCCCTTCTAATCCACTCCTCAAGGTTTCCCAACGATGGAAACGCATTAGTATTATGAATTCAGTTATGATTGAGTTGAGTTCATGTGATGTATTAGAAGTTTCATGCTATGATTGTGATTGAGATATAAGTTATACCGTGGATGTTTTTCAATGTGACTGATGTATTGTGCTGGATTGACTGGTTTAGTAAGATTGATAAGTTAAGTTAGCAAACCTTAGTAATCCATGAGAGATCACTTAACAATTAGACTTAGTTAGTAATTAGATCACCTTAGTAATAAGTTTATGTTCAGTTCAGTTCATTGTTCAGTTAAGTTATTGTTATGTTTAAGTTCATTGTTGAGTTCAGTTCAGGTATATCATCATATATACCTTTTAGTCGGGGTGACGACCCTATTCAGTTTAGTGTGCTAGGGGAGAGGCAGTCATGAGCCTTATGAACCTAGGCCCCATTAGGGACCCAGCCGATTAGTGGGGACGGGTTCACCGGAAGCTTATTATGCCAAGTGACCGGTGACACGCTATAACTTTAGTTAGTGTTGTTTCTTGTAACCGGCTTGAGGGTTATGAGGACAGCGTTTAGTTTAGTTTATGAGTTGCGTCTTGTAACCGGCTTGAGGGTTATAAGGACAACTTCAGTTAGTTAGCCACATAGTCAACTTTGAGGACTATGATTTATGAGTTAGAATCAGAATAATGAATAAAGCATAATTGAACCGAGAGGATTAGTAAGGGGTCGCGATAGAACTCACTGAGACAAGTTGTCTCACCCAATCCATTGTTGTTGTTTTTCAGTTAAGCAGGGAAAGATGAAGACCGTGAGGCACGGCTATGGAGACGCTTGAGGAGCAGTTGCTATCTTTGTTTCTTTATGTCTTGTATTTCAGTTTCCCTTGTATTTCTGTATTTTGTATTCAGTTTCTTAGATGTACGATGGTACGACTTATGTTTTTAAGTTGTAAATCGCTTCCGCAGACTTTCGGTTTTTGAGTACTGAACACTAGTTGAGGGTGTAAGGACCGCTTTATGTATTTTATGTTCAGTTATGTAAGCGAACTTGATGGGTTTTTAGCATCGAGTACTAGTATGTGTTCAGTATTTAAAAAGGAAGTTACTCTGATGTATGCCAGTAGTGCGCTTCGGTAATTTCTACAAGTTAGAAATTAACGGGGTGTTACAATTGGTATCAGAGCAGTTCGACCCAGTCGGACTTAGAATCATGAGTCTCTTAAGTCCTCTAAGTGTGATTCCTCTTAGTATGCTATTAGACGTTTAGCCTGATCAACTAAACACTTTGTGCATATTTCGCAGAATCATGGCTGGTGGAAGTAGGAGAAGCGTCCCTGTTGATCCAAATACCGAATGGATGCAGAACGTGATCGTGAATCAACAACGGATGATGCAGGACATGATGTGGGTGCATCACGAACTGATGAGTCGGCAGCAGCGACCGTATGTTGCAGAAACAAATCTCAACGGATCGAATGAGGGAAGGAAAGCGGATAGAAAAGGGGAGAAGAGGGCATTGGAATTGCCAACCCCAAATGATGAACCGAGGAATACTTCCATCAAAGGAAAGCAAGTTGTGGTAGCTGAAGTTCCGAGGTCCGTTAAGTGTTCAGCGTGTGGAAGGCCCCACAGCGGAAGGTGTCGTCGAGGATCAGCCGCGTGTTTTTATTGCAAGGAAGAAGGGCATTATGCTAACAAGTGCCCAGTAAAGAAGAGGAAGGCGACTAAATGGTCCACTCCGGAGGAAGAACCAAGAGGTGCCTCCAGCAAGGGTAAACAAGTGCAGGCGTCGGAATTGTTAAAGCCCGCCAACTGTGGCAAATGCGGAAGGCCCCATGGAGGAGAATGTCGTCTGGGAACGACGGTATGTTATTATTGCCAAGACGAAGGGCATTACGCTCACGAGTGTCCGGCGAAGAAGAGGAACCGAGAATGGAATGCTGACGCTGCAAGCGGAAATGGTCTTTGTGTTGGACGCTCCGAAAGGCAAGGCCGTTGATGAATTCGGCGAAAGGTATATTGTGCGCTAATTGTCTTGATTGGTCCAATTTTGAGGACAAAATTTTTAAAAGTTGGGGTGAATGTAACATCCCCTATTTTTGCTATTTAATTATATTAGCATAATATTAATTATTAGTGAAATATTTAATTGATTGAAATTATTTAAATTAAAAATGACTTGTTTGATTTGTTAAGTATGGAATTGTGTGTGATTGATAATTTAATTAAGTTAAGTTAGGATGATTAGGAGTGAAAGGAGTTATATGGAATAGGATTAGTAAGTGAGGGGTGAATTAGTCATTGTACCTTATCCCTTTTAAAACCACCCCCAGCTGAACCATGTGCAAAACACCTCATTCCAAAGAAAAAGAAAACATCAAGCTGTAGGAGAAAAAGAGAGGGAGAGGGCGTGGGTTGTGAGGGAGGAAGAGAGGAGGAGCTTCTCAAAAATCCATTGCATGTTCAATCCAAGAGCACAACCATGATCAGCTCACCTTCCTCTTCCCATTGAACACCAACTCGAAATCATCCCCCTCCTCCTCCATAAATCACCATAGAAGGCATACCCAAGCTTCACCCAGCCATGCAAATTCGAGTTTGAGGGAGAAGAAGGGTTCAACAGAAAATTCTGGGCAAAACCCGTTTTACCTACCTTCAGTGTTTCGTTCGTATCTCCATGTACTGACCTCCGATCATCGTGCTTCTTGTTCCTTTGGAAACTAGACACAAAGCTCTTCATTTTGGGCACAAGAACCGCATGATTTCATTGAGAAATGAGAGAGATATCATGCTCACAACTTTCGGATTAAGAATCAGCCACTGTTCCGAAGCAGTCCTCTTGTTTTGTTGATATCTCCCAATCTACTGGTTGCATGCAAGTGAATCTTTCTCCATCAGAAAGTAGAGAAAATTCCCTTCACCGTAGACCCTCGTTTTGCTAAGTTTGGTTGAGATTTGAGTGAGTTACGCTCGTTACAAAGTGGCGGTTTGTTGCTGGAAGTAGCTGAAGCGGATCCGTGAGATCGCCGTTCGTCCGGGTTCGAGAAGTTTCGGCGTGGGTGATTGTCATCTCCAAAAAGGTGAGTTCTATAACTCACTAGGGAAACCATGAATTTGTGTATGCATGTGTGTCCTAGTTCAGGTCTCGCGTTTTATAAAATTCGAGTCGATAATGTTTGTGAAAATCTCGCGTGTGAGTTGTCAAGTCATGAGATCCTTGGAATTGAAATTGCTAAATTGCATGAGTGTGATTGTTGAATGAATATTATTGATTGTACTGAATGTACTGGTTTCCATGTCTGTATTGATGTGTTATCAAGTTTGAATGTGAATCGGAATGGACATGGGAACGATCGGAATAGAAAAGAAAACGCGAAAACAGTTTTTCTGAAATACAGAGAGTCACGCACGGATCGTGTGTATGGGCGCACGGGTCGTGCGTGAGACTCTGAAGCTCATGGTGCCGTTTTTGAAAACGCGCACGGGTCGTGCGCCATAGCGCACGGACCGTGCGTATCCTTCTGATGCGATATTTTAAAATACGTTCTAAGCTATTCCGATTGGTCCCAAGTCCCTTCTAATCCACTCCTCAAGGTTTCCCAACGATGGAAACGCATTAGTATTATGAATTCAGTTATGATTGAGTTGAGTTCATGTGATGTATTAGAAGTTTCATGCTATGATTGTGATTGAGATATAAGTTATACCGTGGATGTTTTTCAATGTGACTGATGTATTGTGCTGGATTGACTGGTTTAGTAAGATTGATAAGTTAAGTTAGCAAACCTTAGTAATCCATGAGAGATCACTTAACAATTAGACTTAGTTAGTAATTAGATCACCTTAGTAATAAGTTTATGTTCAGTTCAGTTCATTGTTCAGTTAAGTTATTGTTATGTTTAAGTTCATTGTTGAGTTCAGTTCAGGTATATCATCATATATACCTTTTAGTCGGGGTGACGACCCTATTCAGTTTAGTGTGCTAGGGGAGAGGCAGTCATGAGCCTTATGAACCTAGGCCCCATTAGGGACCCAGCCGATTAGTGGGGACGGGTTCACCGGAAGCTTATTATGCCAAGTGACCGGTGACACGCTATAACTTTAGTTAGTGTTGTTTCTTGTAACCGGCTTGAGGGTTATGAGGACAACGTTTAGTTTAGTTATGAGTTGCGTCTTGTAACCGGCTTGAGGGTTATAAGGACAACTTCAGTTAGTTAGCCACATAGTCAACTTTGAGGACTATGAGTTGGAATCAGAATAATGAATAAAGCATAATTGAACCGAGAGGATTAGTAAGGGGTCGCGATAGAACTCACTGAGACAAGTTGTCTCACCCAATCCATTGTTGTTGTTTTTCAGTTAAGCAGGGAAAGATGAAGACCGTGAGGCACGGCTATGGAGACGCTTGAGGAGCAGTTGCTATCTTTGTTTCTTTATGTCTTGTATTCAGTTTCCCTTTGTATTTCTGTATTTGTATTCAGTTTCTTAGATGTACGATGGTACGACTTATGTTTTTAAGTTGTAAATCGCTTCCGCAGACTTTCGGTTTTTGAGTACTGAACACTAGTTGAGGGTGTAAGGACCGCTTTATGTATTTTATGTTCAGTTATGTAAGCGAACTTGATGGGTTTTTAGCATCGAGTACTAGTATGTGTTCAGTATTTAAAAAGGAAGTTACTCTGATGTATGCCAGTAGTGCGCTTCGGTAATTTCTACAAGTTAGAAATTAACGGGGTGTTACAGTTTTGGTCATGGGTGAGTTGTTCTTTAGCTGAGGGTTGGGGTTGTTTGTCTTTTGGTGATGGAGGAGTGGGTTGGGCTGGTTCTTTGAGTGTTTGGGTTGGTGGAGAGTCAGCCTCAATATCAGTCTTATCACTGGAACTTCCTTTCTCTTCTGAATGTGTTTCTTCCTCATCATCACTTAGGATTTCCCTACTCACCTTCTTTGATTCCTCTGCATCACTCTCACTGATGCTATCCATATCAGCTGATTTAAGCTCTTCTTCCTCACTACTTACCTTCTTCTGCTTTTTCTTTGCTGGGCTTTTTCTTTTTGTGGCTGGTTTTCTTGTTTTCTTGACTTTTTCCTTCTTCACTTTCCTGAGGTTCATTGTTGATAGGAGTATGTTGTCTTCATCTTCCTCTTGCATCCAATCTGGAAGTACTGGCTCTTCAATCACCATCTTGCCTTTTGTTGTCTGAGCATTTACCTTCTTTTGCCACTCAAATTGCTCCTTGACAAACTTGGCTAGGCTGTTTTGCTGGTCCACCAGACGTTGTAACGTCTGTGCATCAACTGACGTGGTAGCATCTGCAGCTCTCTGCCTAGCTTTGAACTTTGTAGAGAATGCCCCTTGGGGTTCCTCTCTTAGCTCAGATGCTTCAATCTCCACTCCAGCTTCCATGCAGAGATCAGTGATTAAACAAGGGAAGTATAGGTATCCATCCTTCCTGTTTTGCCATTTGTTTATCTCCCTGTTGATGAGCTTACCCACCTCAATCTTATCTCTTGACATAATGGCATCAATAGCAATCAGCCTCTCTTTATCAACCCAGAGAGTGTGAGAAGTGGGTATCAAGCAATGCCTAATGAAATGAAACCAAGCACTGGCCTCATCACAAAGGTATCTCTTCAAAATTTTGAATTCATTCCCATGGTCGCCTCTTCGCTCCCAAACAGCTCCTTCAACACATATCCTTTCTTTGATTTCAGCCATCTCTGCCACTCCGTAAGTCTTTTGCTTCACCTCAACTGCCTTGCCATAGTAACCTAGCCCAAAGTAGTCATTTATGACTCTTACACCAAATTTGACTTCTTCACCTCGAACGATGGATGTGCTTGAAAGTTCTCCATCGGTTCTTTCAATGATTCCTTTATAAAAGTCATGCACCAGAGTTGCAATGTATTCCTTTCTGTGAACTACAAATTTCTGCCATCCCAATGCTGCCACTGTTGCGATAAAGTCAGGATTTGGGTTTTCCAAGCTGAATCCCCTTTCTGGCAGCAAGGCTTTCTTCTTTGAAGAAATTGGGATTTCTGGAATTGGAACTGAGGAAGAACTTGGGTTGACATTCTTTTCTTTACCAGATGATTTTACTGCAGCTTGCTTGGTTTTTGTCATGGTGATTGTATGAGTTTTCTGGAGAGTGGGGGATTTGAGATTTGAGATTTGAGATTTGGGAGAAGGGATAAGATTGCGGTTTCTGAAGGTGTATGAATGTGGTTTTGTTGATTGTAACTGGTGTGTGTTCATTGGGGAGGTTTTATGGGAAGTTGAGAAGTAGGTGGTGGCGTGGGTTTTGGGAAAAAGGGGTAACCGTTGGAAGTGACGTCATGGTCACTTTGACAGTCACGTCTAAAAAAAAAATCATTTTTATTAAAAATTGTTTCGTTTGAAAACTGCTTGACTCATTTTCTTTTCTTTTTCATTTAAAACTTTACCCAGGCAGCAAACGCGACAACATCCTGGACACGCAGAGACGTTATAACGTTTACCATACTTCAGCTCCCATTCCTGCACAAAACAAAAATTTAAAGACACAAAATTGCTGGTTAGTTAAAACCATTGGGTTGCCTCCCAAGAGCGCTTGCTTTAAGAGTCTTCAGCCAGACTATCCCCTTTTTTGAATTCAGGGGTTGTTGAGAGCCACTGTGGTCATGGGCCTGGTATTGATGAGTTTGTTTGTGGCAAGATAGCAGAAAAGGTCAGTATAGGACATGGGGATGGGATCAAAGGTGGTCTGTTTTTTTGTCTTGGTAGTTTTTGTGGTAGCTACTTTGTGGTGGACGGGTTGGTTGTGTTTGAGTGGGGACGGGGATATTTTGTGGTTGATAAGGTGGGCATATGGTGATGGTGTTGGTCTCTCCTTCTTTCTTCTTCGAAAACCCGGGGAATGGCTTTTTGTGGGCGGTTGTACCTGCGGAACCATGGACAATCTTGCCGCTTCTCAGTCCATTTTCTAGTCTTTCACCGATGATTACCATGTCTGAAAAGTTGGAAGATACGCTGCCGATCAACCGATCATAGTATAATGGTGGCAGGGTTTCCATGAACATGAAGACCAGTTCTTTCTCCAACAAAGGGGGTGTCACCTGTGCAGCCAAGGCCCTCCACCGCTGGGCATACTCCTTAAATGATTCATTTTCTCTTTTTGCCATGCTCTGTAACTGTGTTCTATCGGGCGCCATATCCGTATTGTACTGGTACTGTCTGAGGAAGGCATCAGCCAAGTCCTTTCAACAATGGATATGGAACGGTTCTAGCTGCATGTACCAGTTGAGAGATGCCCCAGCAAGGCTCTCTTGGAAATAATGGATCAACAATTTGTCAGCATGAGAATGTGCAGCCATTTTTCTACAGTACATGGTCAGATGGCTTTTAGGGCAAGTCACGCCTCGGTACTTGTCAAAGTCAGGCACTTTGAATTTAGGAGGTAAAACCACATCAGGGATGAGACACAGATCACGGGCTTCTCTTGCTCTAGAGCTCGACCCTTCAATGATTCTTAAGCGCTCTTCTAACATATGATACCTGTCTCTAGCTTGAGGGGTTTCAGCAGGATAGTTCTGAGGAAAACCATTCACACCGTAATGAGGATTACTCATTAACACTACGGCTGGGTTCACGTGTGGGTCATGTGAGTGAGTGGTATTCCCAGGATTTGGTCCCTGAATTGGGGGATGGACCGCCGCTGGTGAATGAAAGCCAAACGGAGTTCCCGGCGGAATAGGAATCTGAATTTGGCCCTGAGGCGCTCCCGCTCCTCCACTATTTGCGGTTGAGATGGGTTGGACTTGCCCTGCAACCCTACGGGAATCACTTCCTGCATTAGCCTCGGCTCCTGGAGGTATGTATCCGGGTGGGAGTCCCCAAGGCATCCCATGCGTAGCTGGTTGGCCCTGGTTGTTGGTCCCTGAAGTATGAGCCAAGGTGTCAGTCTCAAGACTCGGAGGAGGGAGAGCGACGGCAACTTCGGTAGTGACGGCGGGATTTCCAGCGGCAGTCTCGTTCCTCAAAGCTTGCAGTATCCCCATCATTTCAGTCATCTGTGCTTCCATTGCCCCAATTTTTGTTCTCAATTCCCGATTCTCCTGAGCCAATTGCTCTGGATTGGGAACCTCAGCAGTTGGGCTATCATGGTCTGATTCACCACTTCCTAAGTCTTCAATAACAGGACGGCCCCAAGTCATTCTGGTTAGTTGCCATGAGCCTTGCTTGCAGACGAGTCAGGTACCGATGTTGGCGAACCAGCTTGCCTTTTTCTATTGATGGAACACAATTCATGAGCGCGAGAATCACATAAATGAATGCAAATGCAATGCGATATGTATGATTTTATGTTTGTTTTGGTGCCGGGAATCGCGGCGCAACTCGTCTTATCATAGGTGTGTAAGTTTAAAGCTCTAACACTTCTCCCTTTTTTTTTTAATTTTGGTTGCAACGAGGTTGGAAGCAATAGACAAAACAAGCACACTTTATTCAAAGGGAAGGAATACTACAACTTCAAACTCGAAAGAAAAGCAAAGTACAATATTCTGAAAACAACACTTTCAACAGAAAAGTACAATATCCCAAAGAAAATTACCACTTTTTAGAGAAAATCTACGATTTCCTAAGGATTATTACAATGCTCTAAGGTGAACTTCAAAGGCATATAGCTTTCAGTTTCTCCTTCCTTTTTCTCTTCTTGCTTTCGGCTGCCCCCTTGGCCTTCTCCATGAGTTCTTCCGTCAGAATCTTGCAGTACTCGACAAACTCACACACCTTGGCCGGAGTGTTGAAAGGATTCATTTCCGCTTCAGCTCTTCTCAGCTTCTTGGGAACATCCCTCACAGCTTGATTAGCTAGTCCGGCTAGCTTTGAAAATTTGCTCCTCCAAAGCTGAATCTCATCCCTTAGCTCCTTGACGATTTCTTGGTCTTCTATTTTGCCAATTAACGCCATGAAACGTTTCTCCCAATACTGGCTTTCTTCTTGCACTTGCCCATAAGATTCCCTTAGGCATCGGAGATTCCTCTCTAATTCTTCCGACCTTCCTTGTTCGAACTCTAAAGCTTGTTGGTACTCTCTCAAAATCCCTATGATAGACTCTCTATCTTGCCTGATGCTTTTCACTTGGTTCTCAAATTCAAACCTCATCACTTGGAATTCCTCTTTTGACTTAACTAGCGTATCTCTAACCATTTTCTCATTCCTCCATGACTTGGCATATAGTTTCTTCCATTCATTTGCTTCTGCCACATCCTTATTCATCTTTGAGGCGCACCTCTTTACTTCCTCCTTAGCACCTTTCAGATGTTTTTGAATTTCCCTCTTGCTCTCCTCTTCTATTTCAAGTTTCCTATTGGTTGCTTCAATAGCTGCGGCTTGGAGAGCATTTTCATTTTCTAGCTTCCGCTTGTCTTGCATCACCTTTCCCAATCTATTTTGCAAAGCCCTTTTCTCTTCTTCCGCCTTAGATAAGGCCAACTTAGCCTCTTCTAGTTCTTCAATGAGGGGAACGTGGGGTTCCGGTATTTTATCTTCAAGTGATGGCACCTTTTGGTTGGATGATCGAGTTTCCTTAATCCTCTTTTCAAGCCATTGAGTGAAGGAGATAACAGTGGTCCTTTTAGATAACTCGCCTTTGTCCTTCCGCACCATGGTTTCCCAAGCTTGCAAGACTCGCCGAAGTAAGTCCTCGTCTTTAGGGATCCCCGCATGGAGGTAAAAACGAGACAGCATAGCTTCGGAGGGTGAGTCCCGCATAGGGTACCCGAGTTGTCTCAAGGTCAAAGATGGGTTATAATTGATGCATCCCTGTGTTCCCATGAGAGGAACGTTCTGGAAACTGCCACATTGGAATATTACTGAGGGTTTATCTTCCCAACACTTGTGCGAGAACCATCGAGTTTGAAGAGCATCGAGGTTCTTAAAAGTATCCTTCCACTCCTGAGGGCTCATAGTCTTCGGATTACAACCCAAGGCATAGGAAAGCAACTCCCCAACATCACTTTTGTTAATGCACACATGACTGATCAACCAAGCATATAGCACAGGGAAGGAACAACACATCTTATCCTTTCAGAACTCATGATGGCGGGTGAAAGCACGATAGGTCTCTGCGAGAATAGCGGGAACCGGATTGATGGGACTTTTTGCGCTCTTGAAAGCTAGGAACACACCAATAGCGGTTTCATCTATGTGTTTCTCAATCTGAGGGAAAAGAACAATGCCGAAGATGGTCAAGGCTAGTACTTGCTTGAAAGAAACCCAATCATTTGATACCACATAACTAGTCATCAAACTCTCAAAGTACTCCTGAGGAAACCCAAGTATCTTGTTACGCTCCACTTTGTGGGACCGCACCTCTCCTACACTGATTTGTAACAGGGAAGCAAACTTCTCATCTGAATAATACCTCCCCTGATACTGGTAAGGTCTAACCTCTGAGCGATCAAAACCCAGAATCTTCTCATACTCCTCTAGGGTAGGCGCCATTTGGAAGTTCTTGAAGAGAAAACACCTAATCTCTGAATCATAGAACCAACATAGGGCGGCGATGGCACTCTCTTGTACTTCTAACTGTAATAGCTTGCGGATGTTCCCATAAGCCTTGTCGAAGGACCGGAGCTCAATAGGACCTAATAAGGAAGCATACTCCTTCAAACTAGTTACATCAATCTTCTTTACAATGGGGAACCTCGAATTGAATGCGGTTTTGCCTTTTGATTCCATATTGCTTCTCACACCCCTGTGACAAGGTTCGGTGTTACGTTGCGATCTCCGGCAAAAAAACTTTAATGCATGAAGAATGCAAATGATGAAAGTTTCTCTTTTTTTAAAATTTTGTCAGGTGCAAATGCAATAGTGCAAAATGATGTGAATCCGAAATGATATGGAAAAATGGTAAGAAAATGAGGTTATTGGTGGTACTTTGAACATTTTCAAAGATACACGCTACATGCCACCTCATGTAGGTGTTTATGAGGGGAAAAGAAAATTAATTTCTACAATTTTGAAATAGAGTTTCAGAAAAAGGAATGCCTAAGCTAATGCAACAAACAAAGGCGTGCCCCTGTGTCCTACAAAGGGTGGGAATCCTAGGGTCTAGAGTCGACGAAAAGGGTGATCCTCCCATGTAGGTTCTAATCACTTCCTAACAATGGCAACCAAGAGCTAAAGTCTCTCTCATGATGACACCCACAATCGTAGAAAGCTACCGAGTGTGAGGCATCATGACAAAGCGTACTCTTGGGCGAAACTTTCATGAGAGCCATACAGACAAAGGTCTACGAATGGCAGTCACTAATCGTTCCCACCCTCCTAGGTTTTTGTTCGGACCTTGGGTTTTAGGCCCCACTCAATGCTCACAAGTATAGGGTGTGAAGTGTGTGTTGAGGGCACAACACCTAGAAATAACTACCCTTCCCCACCTGCAAGAAAAACCATGAACAGTCCAGACAAAAGGTCGTCTACCCTAGGGTTTAACATGCATACATCATTTCAATATACAAACCATTCTAAGAAGTCAACAATAATTACACGCATTGCTTACCTCAAAGGAAAGGAGCCTAGAAGAAGGAATGTTCTAAAATCTAGCAAACAAATGGCATGGAAAATAGAACAAAAGTAGGAAGAAGGGAGGTAGAACAAAGCATGTTTAATCAGCAAAGCAAATCACACATTCAATTAATCGACTTGACCCACTTAAGAAAAAATCCCCAGTGCAGTCGCCAGCTGTCGCACCCGGAAAATCCTCGGAGGGATCTTTCTTCGTACAACTGGATTTTAGAGTCGCCACCAATATTTTTTAAGGTAAAACATCGGAAAAACCTTTTTGGAAAGCAATGGTCTTTGGAACCATTAGATTTGGGTTCGGGGGTCTAATTACGTATGGGGAAGGTATTAGCACCCCACAACGTCCCTTCAAAGAAGGGTTACCTTAATTAAATATGTGATTCGCAAAGTTGATTCGGAAAAATGCTTTGTTTTTACCTCTTTTGAAAAATGTTTTATTTTGGAAGAGTGCTTGGTTTTTGAGAAGAAAAATGTTTTTGGTTTATTGTGCTTGACGGAGAGTATCCGCTCCTACGTATCTTCCGGTGCGATGGAGAATTCAAAGCTACGTAGTTCTGAGTTGTCTAGAAAAAGGTTTTTGTTTTTTATCTTGTTTAATTGTGAAAATTGAGCTTTCATGGTGATCCATTGAGCAAAGGCTCCAAGTGACCACCATTAGCACTCCATTGTTAATAATCATGCAAGCAAAGGCTTCGCAAGACTACTACCGAAGTTTTTGATTTAGTGAAAATATTTAGGAAAATTAGGCATTCATGATGATCAATTGAGCAAAGGCTCCAAGTGATCGACACTAGTACCTCATTGTTAACAATCATGCAAGCAAAGGCTTCGCAAGACTACTAACAAAGTTTGATTTTGAAGAGTTTTCGCAATTGGATTGATTCTTGTTTAGGGAAGAGAAAGTCCGTTATTTGGAGAAAAAGGGTTGCGAAAAAAAGATAAGTTTATTTAGGGGAAAGAAACAAAATTTAAAAAAGAAAAAAAAAGGGGGTGCAGTAGTAAAATAGGTATGTGCATTTAGAAACAGGGAGTTGTATTTTTAAAACTGGGGTGTGAACAGCGATAGTCCAGTTTCAGTTTCAGCAGCCCATGAGTCGTGGGCCTTCCAGGGGGTTGTGCGAAGTAGGCACAGGGGGTGTAAAAAGGAATCTGAATAATAAAAAACACGAAAAGACGAAACTGCCCCTGGTGCTCCTACTATAAAAGCGAAACCTAAAAACGGAAACCCTAATTTTTGGTTCTTCTTTCCCAGCGCCGCACCACTCTCCAAATAGTCGAACCCTAAAATTTTTCTCTCTCTCTCTCAAACCTATCCAGATTTCGCACCCCTCTCTCTCTCTCTCAAATCTATCCAGAATTCAAACCTCACCGCTGTTCTCACTCTCCTCCCTCCGAACCAACTCCCTCTCTCTCTCTCTCTCAGCCTCAGCCTCGCCTGCCTCTCCTCCGCCATAAACATCAAACTGAATCTCTCTCTCTCAATCGATCCACTCTCTCTAATCTGGTTTCCATTGGTGATGCGGTTTGGTTCTGTTGCTGATTTTTTGGGGCGCGGTGGTGGAGGAAAGGGACGGTTCGGGGTGGTGGTCGTTGTGGCGCTGTGGGTGGAGGCACCGTGGGTGGTGGTTTCTGGTGGCGGTCTACGGCGTGGGGGATAGCGACAGTTAGGTGGTGGTTCGCGAAGGAGGGAGTTCGCGGTGTTGTGGGGGTGGGCCGTGAAGGTGGTGAGGATTTTTCTGGCGAGGCTACGGCGGTGGCCGCCACGGGTGGTGGCCGGAGGTACAGTCCCTCTCCCTTCTCTCTCTTTTCTCTTCTTCACTGGCTATACTCTCTCTTTTTTTGGAAATTTTCTTACTGTTTCATTTTTTGTTTGTTTTTTTGTTTTTTTTTTTTTTAAAAAAAAAGGATTACTGAAGGGCTGAACAAATTCATTTTTTTGCTGATTTCATTTTTTGAAACAACTAGAGATAAATCCTAATCTTTCAAGACCATATTCTGTTTTTGTATTTTACGGGCTGGATACTTAGGAGCCTCAAATCACATTTGTAAACAAGCAAAAAAAAAACAGAGACTTGATATAGGACCCTACTGGCGAACAAATGAAAAAATTAATTAGCAAATTTCACCAACCTTTTACTCCGGCTTCTGATATTTGCTTTATTACTTGCTGCCTATTTGCTGCCTGCAACTGCCTAGTGCTTTAGCATGTATTTGACTGACTATTCTTGTAAAAAAAATGTTTTTGTTTTTCTGGGTGTTGTCTCTGTTGCTGTGTATATATTGCTGTCCTTGTTCACTATCTCTTTCGAATTTTCTCCCGACTGTTTTATGTGCTTCAGCTACTGTGTGTGTATCTGACTGTGGGTATGTTGCTGTGTGTATATTTCTCTCTGTGTGCCTATGGTTTTTTTTCTTTTTTTTTCTCCCTTAACACTGTTTCTGTTCATTGTATTTATAGGCTGGGGATTCTGGTGTAGGTGTGGAAGGAAGCAGGGGAGCAAAACCCCCAGGAGACCAAGCTGTTGGCAGCAGCAGAGACATAGTGGAGCAGCAAAGGATGGCAACAGGGGCAGCAACCTGTTTTTGCCCAAAAAGTGAAAAGCCAAGAGGCAAGGAGAAGGGGCCTTCAACCCCATTCTCAAATTGCAATTCTTGTTGTAATACTCAGCAGGCTGCGCCCTGCTTTCAGTTTTTTTGTACTTTTTTTTTTACATTAATTTTTTTGTAAAAAGAGTTGACTCTTTTTTTTTTGGTACTATTCTGCTTTTTTGTTTGTATGTGTAACAAAATTAAAAGGGGACAGCTAATAAGAAACTGATTTTATTTTACTATTAGTACTATTTTTTTTAGATAATAAAAGCAGTAAAAACAACACGAACCGACGCAACCACTCGCGCGCGACTCGAAACGAAACGCGCACTCGCCTTAAGACTAGGAACGCGTACGCGATTTGAATTCGCACGTGCGTGCGTTATTAAAACCGATTTTTTTTTTACATTCACTTTTCTAAAAAACGGTAAAATAAACGCGCACCGATGCAACTACTCACACGACTCAAAACGAAACGCGCACTCGCGTTATTCATTATTATTTTTATTATTTATTTTTGGACTCTCTTTTTTTGAAAGTAACGAGTGTCAAACAAAACCGTTGCACGAGAGTGCGAAAGACACCCGCGTTTAGAACAATATGCGAAGCGATACAATTTTGGGACTTTCAATTAGTCGGACAAAATTAGGGTATGACAACAATCAATTAAAAATAAAGATAAAAAGATTGAGAGTCATTTTGCTTATGATGATGATGGTGGTGGTAATACAGATGCTACCCATTTGGATGTTGCTGATTTCTTTGGTGACCCTGATGGAAATATTGATCACCTCATTGTGGATGGAAGTATAGTCAAGAAGTAGATTTTCCTAAATATTCCAATAATAATAAAGTTTGAGAGTGTCTTTGAATTTCCTATGATAATAAAATGTTTTGAATATCCTATGCTAATAATAATAAAGCTTTATATTTAAGTGTGTTTTCAACTTCTATAGATTATGTTCAAATAATTCAATCATAAAATTGTTTTTTTTTTCTCATGCTTCTCTCTTATCGTATTCTTTTCTTCTTTGGATAGAATGAGTATTGACACTAGCATCAATAATGGAGATACGTGTCTTGTCGATAGCGGAACTACCCGTACAATTTTAAAAGATGCAAAATATTTCTCTTATTTAGTGAAGCGAGAAACCAATGTTAGTACTATATCTGGCTCTTCAAAAATCATTGAAGGCTCTGGAAGAGCTAATATACTGTTATCCCGGGGAACAAATTTACACATTGAGAATGCATTATATTCCCCCAAGTCTAGTAGAAATTTATTAAGTTTCAAAGATATCCGTTTAAATGGATATCATATTGAAACAAGAGATGAAGGAGATATTGAATATCTCTATATAACAATACATACTTTGGAAAAAATAAGTGTAGTGGAAAAGCTGCCCGCCTTTTCCTCTGGTTTGTACTACACTTATATCAGTGCAATTGAAGCACATGTTGTTGTAAACGAGAAATTTACAAATCACAAAAAATTTGTTGTTTGGCATGACCGGCTGGGCCATCTGGATTCATAATGATGCGAAAAATAATTGAAAACTCATGTGGTCATCAATTGAAGAACCAGGAGATTCTTCAATCCAGTAAGTTCTCATGCACTTCTTGTTCACAAGGGAAGTTGATAATTAGACCATCACCAACAAAAAATAGAAGTGAATCTCTCAACTTTTTAGAACGAATACATGGTGATATTTGTGGGCCAATACACCCACCATGTGGCCCATTTAGATATTTTATGATTTTAATTGATGCATCAACTAAATGGTCACATGTTTGTCTGTTGTCAACTCGCAACCAAGCATTTGCGAGGTTGCTAGCTCAACTAATTCGAATAAGAGCTCACTTCCCTGATTATCCTGTCAAGAAACTACGTCTTGACAATGCTGCTGAGTTTTCATCTCAAGCATTTAATAAATATTGTGCCTCCATTGGAATTGACATTGAACATTCTGTACCACATGTTCATACACAAAATGGACTTGCAGAATCATTTATTAAACGTATAAAGTTAATTGCAAGACCACTTCTCATGAGATGCAAACTTCCCATCTCCACTTGGGGACATGCAATTTTGCATGCTGCAACATTGATTGGCATCAGGCCAACAAGTTATCACGACTCTTCCCCTTTACAGTTAGTTTTTGGTCAAGAACCTAATATTTCCCATCTTAGAATTTTTGGATGTGCGGTGTACGTTCCAATTTCTCCACCACAACACACTAAGATGGGTCCTCAAAGAAGGTTGGGAATATATGTTGGATATGAATCTCCATCTATTATAAAATATCTTGAACCAACAACAGGAGATTTATTTACAGCTCGATTTGCTGATTGTCATTTTGATGAATCAAATTTTCCAGCATTAGAGGGAGAGAATAAACAGTTGGAAAGAGAGATCAGTTGGAATGTATTATCATTGTCTCATCTTGATCCTCGAACTAAACAATGTGAACTTGAAGTTCAAGAGATAATTCATTTGCAAAGCTTAGCAAATCAATTACCAAATGCATTCACTGATCCAAAAGGTGTGACAAAATCATATATACCAGCTGCTAATGCTCCAATAAAAATAGATGTCCCTCTTGGGCAATCTAATATTGCAAATGAGTCTCAACCACGATTGAAGCGTGGTAGACCAGTCGGTTCCAAAGATAAAAATCCTCGAACAAGAAAAAGAGCTAAAAAGAAAGATGGTCCAGAGGAGGATATAGAAACTCTCAAAGAGTCTACAGACATAATTGACATTTCAGTCCCAGAAGAGATTGATCAGGTACCTGAAAGTCATGAAAATAAAGAGATCTCAATAAATTATGTCACTAATGGAATACAATGAAACCGACATGATGTCAACGTTGATGATGCTTTTTTATATCATATAGCGTTAAATGTGATTGTAATACCCTAATTTTGTCCGATCAAAAATAAGAGATTTTATTTTTAATAAAAATAATAATCATTTTTTACTTTCATGCCATGTTTTATTTTATTTTAGTTGCCAGAAGTTTTTAACCAAAAAAAATATATTAATTAGAAGTGAAGAAACAAAAAATAAGCAAAGGAGGAAATGGAGGTGGGTCTGTTAAAAAAAGATGAGGTGCAATCAGGATTGGGCCATCAGAAACCCAACCCAACCAAAAAAAACTAGCCCAACTCGCCTAACCCTAAATCCCCTCCACCAAAACCTAACCCATCCAACCAACCCAAAACCCATGACCCAACTCACTCCTCCACCAAACCCTAATTCGGCCACCCCCCCTTACCCTAAAAATCATCCACATTCAATCCCCCCCTTAACCCAAAAATTCAGCCACATTCACTCACCTTTCCCCTCCTTGATTTTCGATCCACTCCCCCTTTTCCCTCCTTGGAAATTGCATTTTTTTCCTTTCCCACACTCCACCTCTCCTCTTTTTTCTCAACTCCCACTTCCCCAAATTTCTCTTCCCCATACACGGCTCCCATCCTCAATCTCACGCTATCTCTCTCTCTTTCTCCCACTCACACTCAACCTCCCATTCTCTCCCCATCCCTACGACTCTTTCTCTCTCACACTCTCACACACTTCACTTCATCTTTCTCATCATTTCTCCTACTCACACACCCTTCCTTCTCTCCCACTCACACAGACTTCTCTTTCTCTTTCACTCATCCTCCCATTCCCCCACTCTCCCATCTCCACGCATACCCCTCCCACCAAACCCTTAAACTCCATCATTTTTTTCTTTCCCTCACATCATTCTCTCTCACTCACGGATTCACTCTCCCTTCTCACCCAAAAAAAACCATCATTCTCTCCTCTGCTACACCCATACCCTTCGCAACCCCTCATAAGTTTTTGTCTCATCATGTCAAGCCACACTAAAAAAAAAAACATTGTGCAAGGTATGGAGGCAGTCAGAAGAAAACGAAGAAAAAGTCCTTCTTGTATAAATAGGGGGCCAAGCTTTGAAGAGACCACGGTTTTTTGGAGGAGGGGAGAAGATTTTCGAAAAAGAAGAAAAAAGAGAGTCTAGGTTTTTTAGAAAAGAGAGTTTGAGAGTTTTTGTTCACTGTTATTCTTCTTCTCCTTTTCACAAGTTTTATTTTTTTTTTTAGTTTCAAATTCTGTTGTATTGAGGAAATCCGAAGAAGAAAACTTCTCCTTCAACATTTCCGGATTTTTTGTTTAAGGTATTGTAATGTAATATTTTATTTAATTATTGCTGTTTTATTTTTTTAGTTGCTGTAATTTTGTTCATGTAAATAATGTTGCTGTTTTATTTTTTTTAGTTGCTGTAATTTTGTTCATGTAAATATTGTTGCTGTTTATTTTATTTTTAATATTGTTGCTGTTTTTTTTTTGTTGCTGTAAATTCGTAAATTATTATTTTTAGATATTATTGTTGCTGTTTTTTTAATTTAAAACTGTTGCTGTTTTTTTTTTATTTTATTGTTAATATTGTTGCTGTTTTTTTATTGTTATTGTTAATATTGTAGATATTTTATTGTTAATATTGTAAATATTGTTGTTGTTTTTTAATTTTATTTTTAATATTGTTGCTGTTTTTTTTTGTTGCGGTAAATTCGTAAATTATTTTTTTTAGATATTATTGTTGCTGTTTTTTTTATTTAAAACTATTGCTGTTTTTTTCATTTTTTTTAAAATTGTTGCTGTCATGTTTTTTAGATATTATTACTGCTGTTTTTTTTTATTTAAAACTGTTGCTGTTTTTATTTCTTTTTAAAAAATTATTGCTGTTTGTATTGTTACTTTTCATTGAAAATTGTTGCTGTTTTTTTTTTGATGCTGTATTTTCGAATTAAAATAAAGTTCTGTTAAAGTAAAAATATTGTTTTCCTTTCTCAAAATAAATGGTTACTAATACCACCCCTTTTTTTTTAAAAAAAAAAGAAGAGAAATAATAATTATAATCATTTTCCCAAACAAAGCAGTAAAAACACCCCTTTTAAAAATAATAACCATGACAATAATGATACAAAAAAAACAATGGTAATTCTTTTCAAAATAATAATAGCGGAAACCATTTTCCAAAAATCAACTTTCGAAATAGAAGACCGCTTAATCAAACAACTCATTTCCCTAAATCATGTTTTCTAAGTAAAGCGTTTTTTTTCAAATAATCAAACGCTCAACTACTTTTTTTTCACATCAGATTTCTATTGGCACCCCCCAGGTTCTGATAATACAACCCCTGTTTTAGATTTAAACACCCATGTTAATTGCACCCCCACGTTTTTAGTAATACAGTACCCTTTTTGACAGCAAACCCATCCATTTTTTACTACAAGCCCATCTTTTTTTAAATACAACCTAGTTCACAAAAACCCATTTGGTCTCACTGTTCGCACCCCCCATTTTTGATACAACACTCCTTGTTGTTAATTGTACCTCCCTTTTTTACTACCACCCATTCCGCTTTTATTTACATCGTAATGTTTCTAAACCATTTTTCTTTCTTTCAAACAACCAAGCTCGTACACAAATAGGTTGTTGCTAACGGTCACTCTGAATTTAGCTTGTTTGATCGATAGGAATAATCTCCATTTTTCGAAACGGATTAGTAAGCGGTGATCACCCTAAGGTTACTCGTTTGATCATCATGAACACCCGCCTAAGCTTCAAAAAAAAAGGACTTTCAATCAACAAAAAAAACACACACAGACATAATCTCAAATCTTCCTTTTTTGATCACGTTTCCCCGGTAAGCATTTTCCGAACAAACAAGCACGCGATCACAAATTGGTTATTTATAGCGGTCACTCTGGGCTCAGCTCGTTTGAACGCTGTAAACACCTTCTTTTTTTCGAACAAGCCATTAGTGGTGACCACTCTGGATTTATCTGTTTGGTCACCATGAACGGCCTCTAGTTTTCGCAAATCTTTCACTAAAAAAAAATACCAACACACAAATATTTTCTACCCAAGAACTACGTAGCTTTGATTTCTCCATCGCACCCGGAGATACGTAGGAGCGGGGGCCCACTCCTGTCAAGCGCGAAAAACTAAATTTTTATTAAGTCTTCCTTTCCGTTTTTTTCTGTAATTGATAAAAAGGGTAAATTAAAATGTTTTCTTTAAACTAATTTTTTTTCTACACATTAAATTAAAAGGTAACCTTTTTTAGGATGTTGCGGGGTGCTAGTACCTTCCCCGCACTTAATCGACCCCCGAACCCAAAAACAAAGGTTTTTTTCAATGTTTTCCTAAAAATAAATATTGATGGCGGCTCCATTGTTCAAAAACAACGAAGAATCCCTCCTTCGGATTTTTCGGTCGCTACAACTGGCGACTCCACTGGGGAATATTTAAGAGGGTCAAGCCTAATTTAATTAAATGTGTAGATATTTGTTAGTTTAGTACTTTATTTACCCTTAGCCCTTCTATTCGCATGTCTTTTTTATTTATCTATTTATTTGCTTTATTGAACCTTAGGGTAGAAAACCTTTGCACTATTATCTGTATTTCTTTTGCAGCATGGGTAGTTTAGGTTGCTTATATCACACACATCACCTACGCATATTGCACACACTCTTGAGCGGGGCCCTATACCCGGGTCTAAAAAAAACCTAAGACGAGTGGAGACGATTAGTGTCAGTCATTCTGGATTTTATCTGTCTGACTCTCATGAAAGCCTCAACCAGAGTACGCTCTTTCATGGTATCCCACACCAGGTAGCTCGCTATCGTTGTGGGTCATATCACGAAGGAGATTTCAGCTCTGGAGACCCTTGTGAGGAAGTGATTAGAGCCACCTGTCATACCCCAATTTTGTCCGGCTTAGGTCCAAACCCTAATTTTCCACACAAAAACAAATTATGCATTGCATTTTGGGTCCTAGAAACCGCTCCAAAGTTTTTGAAATCATTTTTAGGGTTAGAATGCACTTTTTGGGGGAAATTAGGGTTTTAGGGTCAAAAAGGGCATTTTGGTCATTTCTCACAAAAGGACTTATAAAAATAATTTTGCATGAAATATTTTTCAATAAGCCTCATGCATCAAAATTAAGGTTTTTGAAAATATGTTATGCATGCATGGCAAGCTTTGGAAAATATTTTATGCATGCATGGCAAAAACCTAAAAACAATTTTGTGGAAAGCAAGAATCAATTTCTATTATATACCAAAGGCCAAGAATCAATTTATAGTATATTCTAAAGGCCATGAAATCGATTTTCAAGCAATCCTAAAGGCCAAGAATCGATTTCTCAATCATATGTTTAAAGCTTGAAATCGATTTCTACATATACTCAAGGCAAAGCTAAAATCGATTTCCTTCCTTTTACATAGGCCTTGAAATCGATTGTCAAGCCATCCCATAGGCCATGAATCGATTCCTAATTGTTTTAACTAAGTGAAGAATCGATTTTCACCTATGATGGATGTCCTGAAAATCGATTCCTACTTGTTTTCAAAGAGCAAAGAATCAATTCCCATGTTTTCCAAAGAGTAAAGAATCGATTCCTCACTATTTCAACTATCCAAAGAATCGACTCTTGAGGCTTCTAAAATGATAAGAATCGATTCATCTATATTTTAACTACAATCAACAATCGATTCTTTCATTTCATTAAAATGTTTTTCAGATCTAGGCTTTCCTAAAGCCTATAAATAGGCAGCCTCAAATCACATTTTGACGGACACGGATTTCACAACACCACAATTTCACAACTCCTCTCTGCTTCTCAGACAGATTTTCACGAGATCAGAGAAAAAACCCATTTTTCTCGAAATCTCTCACATTTTAGAAAAACTCTTCTACGCTTTATTTTTTCGCTCTATTCGTTCCGTTGGTCCGTCTGAGCTGATCTTCTGCAAGAGTTAGTTGGAGTTGCGTTCTTCAAGTGGTAGTATCTGCCTTCATCAGAGGTATTTCTGTCTTTATATTTGTTAATATTTAATCATTGTGATCCATGCCAAAATTGCCCTATGTGATTTAACTTAGTTATAGTGTCATTGTTGATGATGAACCACATGATTCCCACTTATGCCTAGTGCATCATGTTCTGAGTGGTGAAGATGGTCTCAGATGATTCAACCCTTTTAGTTTATATGATGATTGGCAATGTGATTCACACTTGTGCACTTGTGCACTTAATCTTAAGTGTGAGGATTGACCAAAGTGATTCAACGTTCTTTGATACTTTGGTCGCTAAATAATTTGCTTGCTTATGCTGGCCAATGATCATGATTGAGGCAACTCTTTTGCTTGAGCTTACAGCGTCATCGTCTACTCTTATATAGAATATCATCAATACTTAGATAGGTCCATTCCTTACATTGCATCTTCCACTAGATGTGCATTTAGATTCCCTTGCGTTTTGTAGAAATATTTGAGTATGGTTCTCGCCTAGCATCTTCCACTAGATGTGCATTTAGGTTCAATCTCGCCTACTCTTGTATTTTTTGCTTGATGCCCAATTCAAGTTCCCTCCTTGCCTATCTATGTGTTGTGATCTAATATGTGTAGTTTAGGCTTGATTTTTGTTTGCGAATTCAAATATTGTTGCTTAATGATTTGATTCCACTGATTGTGTTATGCTTGAATCCACCAATTCTTTCTTACATTCATTGTTTTCATTTCTAAACGGCCGGGCACAAAAACGGTTACTAGTGGCAATCCATCGCAACCTTTGTTGGTTTGATTGTCATGAAAACCTCAATTTCAAAAGACGTTTCAAAAAGATTTTCATTTTTAAGGCTCGTTAGAACTACGTCGCTTTGATTCCCATTTGGGATACGTATGAGCGAGTCACGTTCTCGTCAAGTGCAACAAATAAAAATCCTTTTCGCAACCATAAACAAATCGTTTTCATGAAACAAATAAAAAAGAATCATTTTCAAACCCATTGTTGCCAGTAGCTCATCAGAGCCTTTGTTCGTTTAGCTATTAGTGACAATGTCCTTTTCTCATAAGAATAATAAACGATGATCCATCATAACCTTTGTTAGTTTGATCATCGTGCAATCAATCACTTTCAAAGACCACTTTCAAAAGGCAAATAAAAAACGGGTTGCTACTAATAGTCAATCGGAACCTTTGTTCGTCTGACTAGTGGTATTGACCCTCATTTTCTAGAGTATTTAGCGGTGATTACCCATAACCTTGGTTAGTTTAATCATTCACTAAATGCTCGTCCTATTTCGAAAACTCACTAAAAAAAGATAAAAAACAAAAACTTTTCAAAAAGACAAAGAAGAACTACGGAGCTTTGAGTTCTCCATCGCACCGGGAGATACGTAGGAGCGGGCCTTGTCCCGTCAAGCGTTTTTTCTAAAAAACCATTTTCCCCCTTTTTCATAATAAATAAAGATTTTCATTAAGAGTTTTTTCAATAAGAAGTAGAGAGGCAAAATCAAGTATTTTCAAGTCAACACACTAAAATCACACATTTAATTAAAGGTTCCCTCTCAGTAGAGAGGACGTGTGGGGTGCTAACACCTTCCCCGCGCGTAACCGACCCCCGAACCCTATTCTCTAGTTTCGCAAGACCAATCGCTTTCCAAAAAAGGTTTTCCTAATATTTTCCTTAATAAATATTGGTGGCGGCTTCATTGTCTTAGGAAAAGTTGTGAACGAGGAAGGTTCTCCCTCGGGGACTTTTTCGGGCGCAACAGCTGGCGACTCACCTGGGGATCAAAAAAACATTTTTTTAAAAGTGGGTCAAGCCTAATTAATTAAGTGTGTGGTTTGTGTGATTGATTTGAACATCTTGCTTTGCCTCTATTCTTCTTCTTTTTCATAAGCATGTTGCATCCATATGCATTCTTCTTCTATGTTTGCTTTTGTTTAAAATAATAGATAGTTACTTCTTTGCTTAAATGCTTAGTTCCCTCATGCATATTTCCCCTCTCTTGTCATGTCCCCTTCTTCTCAGCTCCCTTTCTGAGGTAAGTAATGTGTTTGTTGTTGGCACCCTAGATTAGTTGAATTTGATTGATATTGAACCCTAGGGTAGACGACATGTTGTGGCTTTCTGTTGTCTGGACTGTTCTGGATTTTCATTTGCAGGTAGGGTAGTTTTTTAAGGAAATGCCCTTCGTACACACACACTTATACCTTGAGATTATACGATTAGAGAAATAGACCATAACCCAGGTCTGTTAGGATACCTTAGGATGAGCGGATTCGAGTAGTGGGAGCCCATCAGGACCTTTGTCCGTTTGGCTACTCACGAAAGTTTCAATCAGAGTTGTGCTCTTTCATGATGCTTCATATCTAGCAGTTTGCTGCATTTACAGGGATTTTCATGAAAGGGACTGTGACTCTGATGACCTTTGTGAGGGTGTGAATAGAGCTACATGAGAAGATTATCCCTAAAACACCTTAGATCATAGGTTCTACCCCCTTTTAGGTCACAAGGGCTTTCCAAATTGTGTGTTGCATCGTTGCATTCAGTTCAATCAATTTTTTCTTCAAAATTTTTGAAAATCAAAAAAAATATGCTTTCCTTTTTCCATAAACGCCTATATGAGGTGGCATATAGTGTGAAAATTTTCAAATCACCACTTGTAAATATCCTCTTTCTGCAAAAACACAAAAAAGAAGCATCCTTGCATCATTGCATCATTGCATCACTGCATCATTGCATCATTTGCATTGCATAAAATTCCGATTTTGAAAAAAGATCATTCATCTTGCATTCCCTTTCATCACATAAAGATAACACAAAAAACAATTATCATCTGCACAGCATAAGCATTTCATTTATAATCATGCAAAAAAATCCTCGCCAAGTTCATCCAAGACGAGGCATTCAAGCATAAGCATTATTTCAAAAAAGAGACACAGTAGAACTACGCAAGCTTTGATTCCTCATTACCATGGGGATACGTAGGAGCGGGTCATACCCCGTCAAGCACATTTTTCTAAAACCTTTTTTTCAATAAATCATTTGCATCTCCAAATAATTTTCAAAATCATGTTCCAAAACTAAAAAACAAAAAAGAAAATCATTGTGAGTATCATGCATTTCATTGCACAAAAAAAATGAAAACAAGAAAGCATCTCATTCATAATCATGAATAAAAATCATCATCAAATTTATTCAAAATGTAGCATTCATGCACCATTTCATTAACCTCATCACTTTGGTTCAAATACATCATTCCTCCATACATGGATCTTTCAAAAAAGGAAGGGGCATTGGCATTTCATACTTTGCCTTGCCTCTAAAAAAAATCATCATTTAGAGAAAAGCATCATTCCTGCATCTTTCACCATTCAAAAGAAAAAGGGGGCATTGGTATTTCGTACCATGTCTCGCCTCTAAAAATAAAAAAAATCAAAATCAAAAATCATTTTGAAAAAAAAAGAGGGGGCATCATTCTTGCATCATTCGCATTGGCATTCCATATTTTGTCTTGCATTAAAAATAACAAAATTATTTAGAATAAGCCACACTCTTCGAGTGGTCATTCTCCACGCATTTGCATCATACTTGCATATCATAATTTGTTCATTCATTCATTGCATAAAATAAGAGTTGTGATGAGAAGCGAGACGTTCTTGCGAAACAATCATCCTTTTTGAAAAAGTTTATCCTTACTTGGTTGCAAACTCAAGGTGTTCCAAGACACTCAGTTTTTCAATTCAATAGCTCATTTGCATTTCTTTCAAAAGCACTGCATCCCACCCATTCTATGACAAAAGACTGAAATAGTGTATCAAAGAAAAAACAAATTTTTAACTGATGTTAACTCTCTGTGAAGCATTCTTCTAATGAGCGTGCATGCTATGAGTACATTCTCTTGTTTGAGTCCGTTGGTTTTCCCCCCTTACCACAGTTTCCCGTCCAAGTCTAGTCCCGCCCCGTCCACCCATAAAGTGCATATTCTCCTCATCAGTGCGTATTTGACTTTTGGTTCAAGTCCTCCATACTGGGGCAAGTCTGTGATCATTAATTCCCCTTGATTAATATCATATTTATTCAGTGCAAGTCTCTCAAATAATAATAATAATAATAATAATAATAATAATAATAATAATAATAATAATAATAATATAATAAACAAGAAAACAAGCTTGCTAGGTTGAAAACCCGCAAAGGGCGGCCTAGGCAAAAAGGAGCGCCCGGTGGACTGAAAACTCGCAAAGAGCGGTCCAGGCAAAAATTAGGGCACAAAAAGGGAAAAAAGAGCAAACACATGAAGATAGATAAATTATTGTTCTAAAGTTAAGTCTTATAGAAATAAGCAATCAGGATTTGAAATGAAGTTTGGCCATCTCCTCAAAAACCCCAAAATCCCAGAAAGTCCCTTTCCTACCCACCTTGAGCCAAGAAAAACCAAAATCCAAAAATCACCCTAGACAAGGATCACCCCAAATAAAAAAAACAGTGCATCACTTTTTATCAGCTCACCCGAGTCGAAGAAGGAAAAGAATCCTAAAAAAAAGGGGGGGGGGGAAAAGAGAAAATAAAAAAAAAGGGGATTCAAAAAGGAAAATCCCAAAACAAAAGAAAATACAAAAGAAATGTAAGTGGTGAGCTGGTACATGTTACCACAAAATACAAGAGATCCTTGTCTAAATAAACCTTCAAAGACTTCATCATTCCAACACCTGATTCCATAAACCTTCAAACACTTCCTTTGGCCTCAACATCAAACCCCTTAGTCATTCTACCATGAGACACGAATTTGCTTTAACAGAGCCCAAACAAGCCCAATAACCATCTTCCTCATAGACCATTAACCGTCAATCAACGCCGAACAAAACTCATCCTCCCATTAGCCTCAAACACTTCATTAAGCCTAACCCTCCTTCCTCCACAAAACACCACAATCCCGAAAAGTCCATTCCGATCAATGACCGGTTGCTTTTGTTCGCTCAAATTCTAATCTTAGGACGAACAAGCTTATCTATGTACAATGTGTTTGCTCAAAAGAAAAACAAACGATCAGAAAAAAGAAAGCTGATCAAGAAAGAATAAACCCTCAGAAAAAAGAGAACTGAGGAAACAAAAACGAACAGTCAGAAAAAAGAAAGCTGACAAAATAAAAAAGAGGGACTTGCACTCCAAAACACATTCAAGATGCATTAAAACAAGGTTTAGTGATCACCAGGTAAGGATTCTTTCGCACCAAAAGTTAAGACATCAGTAGAGAACCAAAGATTTGCACTGAGAATGCCACTCAGACCCAAAAGTTGGGGCATTCTCTTCACCACCCCACACACCCTAGTCTTGGGAAAGTCTGTTCAATGCCCATCCCATGTCACTCCAGTTGTCAATGTCATTCCAAAGTGGGGCAAGTGCATTCCCATTCCTTCACCTCATTCATTCCCATAAAAACCTCACCAGGGCAATCTCTCAACTCACTATCCTAAACAAGGCCTTGTCATTCTAATTGGGGCAGCTTTGTCCTTGTTATGACTGGGGCAACCTCAAACTCTATGGGTTGAGACAAAATCTCTTTTGATCCACCTTCACTTTCAAAAGCCGAAGCATTCCCAATTCATCACCTTCTACGCCCCTAGTCGTTGTCACCACTAGACAGGGGTAAACTATTCAAAGACCTGAATTGGGGCAATCACTAATGGAAAAAAGGCTTTTTATATCGGTTAAAATTGACATTTCATATCGGTTCCCGAACCGATGCCGAAAAAGGAGATATAAAAAATAGAGACATTTCATATCGGTTCCTGAACCGTTAGGAAAAGTTGTTTTTATATCGGTTGCCCCTAGAACCGATATGAAAAGTCTCTTTTTTTAAAAAAAAAGAGACTTTTCATATCGGTTCCCATAGAAAACCGATATGAAAAGTCTCTTTTTTTTTAAAAAAGAGACTTTTCATATCGGTTCCCATAGAAAACAGATATGAAAAGTCTCTTTTTTTTTTAAAAAAAAGAGACTTTTCATATCGGTTCCCATAGAAAACCGATATGAAAAGTCACTTTTTTTTAAAAAAAAAGTGAGGTTCAAGGATTTTAGATATTGAAGGAAAGAGAGAGAAATAAAGAGTGAAATTACAAAAACAAGTCTACCAAAAACAAAGACTCATGTTAGTAAATATATGCTGCACATTACAAAAACAAATAATTCATTACAAAAAATAATACTATTGTTTAAAGAGACACATCTATCATTCGGAGAACCCATTAAGTTTTAAAAAGAGGCATCAACTAAGGATATATTATTAATACATTTTCACATGAATTTCTATGTCAATGCTCATTTGCAAGCCTACCGAACCAATAATTGACATAGTGAAGCAGCTGTGTGAGAATTAGTCATCCATCAACTAGGCTTATAGCTCCTCCAAGAATCTGCCAGTGGTATGAAAGTTAGTGTTAACAGAAAATGCCACTAAATTATATAGATGAATGAAAGTAGTACCAAAATACTACAAAAATAAACCCCACTATCATGGAAGGTTAGAGACCCAAAAAAAAATACACATGCATGTACACTACTAGCTGCAACCCAGTAATAAAAATAAACACAGTATACCTTTGAATTTAAGGATATAACCATCATTACACCAAGCAGAAATGCTGTCCATGTGATGAAAAAAATATTGACAGGAGTCCAAGGGAGCACCTGTGCCAAAATTCAGATTAATATAGAATTACATAATGCTTGTTCAGTAGATTATCTGCACAGCTCAATAAAAGCAATGAGGAATACCATACCATGATTTACAAATTCAGGGGGGTTGCCGTTGTTGGAAGAACCACCTTGAGGAACCGCGGCTTGGTTACTTAGACTGGTTGAAGAGATACTCCCTTGTGACTGAACAGCACTGTTATCCATATCATGTGTGCTGGTGGTCCAGAAATCCTTCGATGTACTCGGTTTCTCAACTACTTGACTTTGTTTTGTCAACCCTTTAGATGATGGTTCATCCACAGTAGTAATTATTGTTGGCCTTTTATAACATCCAACACAACCACTGCTCTGTTACAATCACATTAATATCTGTTATGCACCACATCATAATTATAATAGATAATCAGAAACCCTAAGACAAAGACAATAAACAGATTTTCACAACCAAATACAATAAACTACCTCTAATCTGTTTTAGACAATAAGCTAGTTCTGGCACTAAGCTGCAGTGAATATGATAAGAAGCGAGGAGAAAAAAATCACATACAACAATGAAATTTGCAAAACACACCTCAACGAGTTAGCTCCAAAGAATCGCTGCTTCATCTACAACATGTTCCAGGCCTAATATTGTAAATTTAGTGTTCTCTTTAATACCAATCAATCCAGTGGCAAACCTGCAATTATCAGAATTAATCATAAATACTAATAGAAAGCATCATCTTGATCTCTTTTCATTAATAGAAAGCATCATCTTGATCTCTTAATCATAAATGGATGCATCTACAACATATAGCGAACCATAACCAATTCAAAGTGATAAAAGTAAAGAAACAAACAGGACCACAGAGGAAATTAAAGTAACTGCATCAACATGAGAACTATAAATCAAAATGAAAGATAAAAGATAAAAAGAATGTATAAGGAAAAAAAAAGACAGCAAGTGACCCATGAAAATAACATAAAGAAAACAATGCATAAGGGATGCATCTACAACATATAGAAAACCATAACCAATTCAAAGTGATAAAAGTAAAGAAACAAACAGGACCACAGAGGAAATTAAAGTAACTGCATCAACATGAGAACTATAAATCAAAATGAAAGATAAAAGATAAAAAGAATGTATAAGGAAAAAAAAAAGACAGCAAGTGACCCATGAAAATAACATAAAGAAAACAATGCATAAGGTAACACTTTGATTTTGACCACTGCTATAATTTTGGGCTTTTGTCGAGCACCATCTCAACTAAGGATCAGTTTTCTGACCAAAAAAAAAAACTAAGGATTAGTTTGTCCTCATCAGGCTAACAACAGAAAACAATACATCATTTAATATAAATGGGTCAATCTAAATTGAATATCAGTTCAACCATGCGTGTCAATATGAAGCCAAACATAATCAAAATACACCCATCCAAAACCAATGCCAATGAAACCACATCCCTGATGTTTACATCTAGTCTAGATGTTATTTACAGAACAGTAATATAAGAATTCACACTAATGTGCATATATTAATATATGCATAAATTTCAGTAGCCTCCCTTGAGTATCTCTAATTTACATAACTGTCGTCCTAAAAAAATTAATTTTAAATAAAAAGTTATGGCTCTACACTTTATCAGCACAAACAATTTTCTTCCTTTCTATTGTCGTTGTTCCCAAGCAATACACAATTATTTTTGGCATTCCGAAAAAAGAGAGCAGATAATTAGTTTCTACCCCCGTATCCGATTTCCATCCTATCCACTTTCTTTCACTCATTAATTACTTCCTAAACACAGGCAAAGCTGCATTCTAAGAACAAATAATTTACAAGAAGGGAGTATAAATGTGCTTCAAATTGGACTTAAAACATGGCTATTGGCTACTTGCAACAACACCACAATAATTTCAATGAAATAATCAAGAAATGACACTGGGAAAAGGAGGGCCTAGCTGAAAACTAACAGGATAGAAAAAAGCAAGCATGAAGAATATAAGGTTGTTTAGATTACCTTAATCCCAAGATTTCTGTGCCAAAATTGACAATCAGCAGCACCTCCAGCCATTGTCCCAAGCATATACGGATTGATTTCAATAATTTTCTTAACAGACTGTGATGCTGTAGATAGCCATAATAACTCAATAGTCAGGAACAAAGACAACATTATATAGAAACAAAATCTCAATGTTAATCAGAGGCAAGTAACATAAAAACCCTAAAATTAAGAGTTTATAAACACTCACATATATATCCTCCCATGCTAGCTCGAGAATCAGCAGCAACCATTACACCTTCCTTAAATATAAAAGCAAGGGTCGTAGTACCCTTTGCAGGCTTCACCATCTGAATAGCTTCTTTAAGAAATCCATCGAACTAGTAAAACCCCAAATACACAAAACACATAGATAAATTATAATCCTCCTCAAAAACTTCACGTTTTCCTTATAAACTATAACCTAGATTTCTATTTTCATTCACCCACAATTTTATAAACGAATTTCAACCCCAAATTTATTTTGCTGGTTTTTGCGCTTGAACGTACGATTCAAAAGAAGAGGTGAAGAAAAAAGTACTCACATCTTTGGAATTAGGAAGGTCGAATGATGGGGGAGAAGAGAAGTCTCCAACGACGTCGTTTCCAGGTGCAATCAGTGTAGGAAAGGATTCGACACCACTGGTATCAAGCTTCATGATCGCATATTGGGGAGTAACCTAACCGAGAAGAAAACACAAAATAACACGTTATTTCCCCTTAAGTCCAAAACATGTAAATAAATAGCAAACAGTGAGTGACAGAGGCGATGTTTCATCTATCAAGGATAGGTTTCATAGAGGAGAGGTTTCATCTTGGAGGCTAGGTTTCATCTACGGAGGCGATGTTTCATGGGATTTCTAAAGGAACGAAGCAAATTAGGATTGAGGCTAGGTTTTCCAAGTGGTTATTCACGATTGAGGAGGGAGTGAACCAAAAAATCAAGAGCGAGAACTGAAATTTGTTTCAACAAAGAGCCGCATTTTTGGTAGTGGGAGTGGAGTGGCCGGCGGAGGTGAGGGCGGTGTTGGTTGAGAGAAAGGCGTAGGTGATTGAGAGTGAGGACACTGGGAGTGATACTGAGAAAGAAGAGAAAGAATTAGGTCGAGCGAATGAGGGAAAGAGGGAGTATTGGTGATACTGAGAAAGAATTGTAAAAGCTTTCGTTTCTATAACGGGTGATTTTCTAACCCGTTATGGAAGCCTACATTTTTGTATTTTCTATAACGGATATGCAATGGAACCGATATGAAAGATTGTTTTTGCACTTTCTATATCGGTTCCTGTGGCAACCGATATAAAAATTGTAATTTTAATTACAAAACTGCCACCGCGTCACTTTCTATATCAGGTCGTTTTTAACCGATATAAATGACAGTTATAAAATGTATTTTTTCCACTAGTGAATCTTGTATCTCTTGATCCCTCACAAGCTTCGACAATAGCCATGTCGGTCATTCCTTCACTTGCCATAAAAGTCCATGCCCTAAACCAATTCCAAGTTAACTGACTCATTCATTCACATTTGCACTCCTATGCATGCTTACTAGACAATGCTTCAAAAAGAGAGAACACAAGTTGTTTACGTGATATCTAAAATTCAGTCATCATGGAAAGAAGGAGAACACAAGTGAGGTTGTTTGTAAATAAAAACCTTGAGAACACCAGAGTTTGAATCAAATTCAATTTTTCAACAGAATGGTCAATAATCATCTCAAGTCCTTGCATTCAAAATCTCGCATCTCATCATCACAAAAATGTTTACCTCATGCATCTAGGCATTATAGCATGTGCATCAAAGCATTACATTTGCATCTTCACATTTTGTGCATTCATCACATAGCAAAAAGAAGAAAAAAAAACGTTCCACGTCAGTTGCACTGAAAAAGCAGAAATCGTTTCATTGCATTGGCATCATATTAATGTTCGCACTTCATAAAAAGAAAAGAACAAAATCATTGCATGTCATTCATCACTAGAGCATTACATTTTGCATCAGATATTTCACAGAAAAAGCAAAGAAAGCAAAAGAAAACAAAAAAAAAACCACAAAGGCAACCCAAAAGCATTCCATGCATGCGCCATTGCATCATCATCATTTCACAAGCATTCCTTTGTCATTCAAGCCTCAAACATTAAAGCAGAGCATATGCATCATATTAACGTTAGCATTTTCATAAAAGAAAAAAGAACAAGAATCATTGCATCAAACATCAGAGCATTGCATCATATTAATGTTTGCATTTCATAGAAGAAGCAAAAAGAAATAAACAGAAGTTAGAACAGGAGCATTTCATTCATCAAAGCATCAATCACCGCATACATTTGCATCAAACATCAAAGCAATACAGTTGCATCACATTAATACTTGCATCTCATAGAAGAAAAGAAAGCTAGAACATCCCATGTCATTCATCAATTCATGTTATTCATCATTTTATAGCAATATTCCCATTTCATAAAAAAAAAGGGGGAAGAGAAAGTTTCCTTTGCATTAAAATACATGAGCTTTGCATTCGCATTCTTAAGAGAGCAAAAAGAGAAGCCAAAAGAGAGAAAAGAAAAGAGCCAAGAGAGCAACAAAAAGAAAAGAAAAGAAAGAAAAAGAAAGAAGAGAAGCTAGAGAAAGAGAAAAAGACATGTAAGAACAGGAGAAAATCATGCATTCAGCATTCATAAGCGAAAGAAAAAGAAAATCATGCATTGCGTACAGACAAGAGAAGAAAAGGAAAATCATTGCATTCATCAAGCATAATCATGCATTCATAAGCGAAAGAAAAAGAAAAAATCATGCATTGCGTACAGACAAGAGAAGAAAAGGAAAATCATTGCATCCATCAAGCATATAGGAACAGTAGAAGATCATGCATTCATCCAACATAGACAAAAGAAATAATAAACTCCTCATTCATCATAAGAAAAAGAAAACAGCAATCATGGCATTTGCGTTGCATGCATTTGTTCATTTTCAGCTACAGGTACAAAGAGAGGATGAGCACTTCGGTGTTAGCCCTCGCCCCCAGATTCCAGAAAATGTTCCCCCAAGTTGGGAGTTCAGAAAGAAAAAAGAAAAGAGAGAAATAGAAAAGAAAGAGAGAAAAGAAAAGAGAGCGCTCAAGCGCGCATTGCGGATCGGAGCACAGAGATCATCGCTCCCTTCTGCCCAGGTCTCACATCGTGTACGAGCAACGCGATGGACCGCAGCCCCATGTGAGGTTCAACGGAATAGTTGTATCAGCCTAAGATACAGTGGACGCCGTGCATTGATCAGTATATCAGTTCCGGAGCTGATAACGATCCCCCCGGTCGCTCGAAAAGGCCAACGGGAAGAGCGTGCTCCTCAAAGCCACGTGCAAACTCGGATTCGTCAAGAGTCCGTTTAAGGATTACAGGTTTTAGGCAGCCTGGGCAATTTACAGCTTTTTGCACGCCAAGTGCCCATTTACTTTTCTGTCTGCATGCCAAGTGCCCATTTACTTTTCTGTCTGCACGCCAAGTGCCCATTTACTTTTCTGTCTGCACGCCAAGTGCCCATTTACTTTTCTGTCTGCACGCCAAGTGCCCATTTACTTTTCTGTCTGCACGCCAAGTGCCCATTTTACTTTTCTGTTTGCACGCCAAGTGCCCATTTTACTTTTCTGTCTGCACGCCAAGTGCCCATTTTACCTTTCAGTCTGCACGTCAGTGTTCATTTACTGTCTTCGCATCAACGCGAAAGTGTCTATCTTTCCAAAAAAAAGGGGGGGGGGGAAGAAAAAAAAAAGAAAAGAAAATTCGGGTTTCTCCAAAGGGACAAAATTGACATAATTTCTGAATTCTTTATTTCTATTTTACCTTCGAAATATGTCTCGCGCAATTCATATTTCTTGGTAAAATCCAAATAAAGAGGGGCAGCTGTCATACCCCAATTTTGTCCGGCTTAGGTCCAAACCCTAATTTTCCACACAAAAACAAATTATGCATTGCATTTTGGGTCCTAGAAACCGCTCCAAAGTTTTTGAAATCATTTTTAGGGTTAGAATGCACTTTTTGGGGGAAATTAGGGTTTTAGGGTCAAAAAGGGCATTTTGGTCATTTCTCACAAAAGGACTTATAAAAATAATTTTGCATGAAATATTTTTCAATAAGCCTCATGCATCAAAATTAGGGTTTTTGAAAATATGTTATGCATGCATGGCAAGCTTTGGAAAATATTTTATGCATGCATGGCAAAAACCTAAAAACAATTTTGTGGAAAGCAAGAATCAATTTCTATTATATACCAAAGGCCAAGAATCAATTTATAGTATATTCTAAAGGCCATGAAATCGATTTTCAAGCAATCCTAAAGGCCAAGAATCGATTTCTCAATCATATGTTTAAAGCTTGAAATCGATTTCTACATATACTCAAGGCAAAGCTAAAACCGATTTCCTTCCTTTTACATAGGCCTTGAAATCGATTGTCAAGCCATCCCATAGGCCATGAATCGATTCCTAATTGTTTTAACTAAGTGAAGAATCGATTTTCACCTATGATGGATGTCCTGAAAATCGATTCCTACTTGTTTTCAAAGAGCAAAGAATCGATTCCCATGTTTTCCAAAGAGTAAAGAATCGATTCCTCACTATTTCAACTATCCAAAGAATCGACTCTTGAGGCTTCTAAAATGATAAGAATCGATTCATCTATATTTTAACTACAATCAACAATCGATTCTTTCATTTCATTAAAATGTTTTTCAGATCTAGGCTTTCCTAAAGCCTATAAATAGGCAGCCTCAAATCACATTTTGACGGACACGGATTTCACAACACCACAATTTCACAACTCCTCTCTGCTTCTCAGACACAGATTTTCACGAGATCAGAGAAAAAACCCATTTTTCTCGAAATCTCTCACATTTTAGAAAAACTCTTCTACGCTTTATTTTTTCGCTCTATTCGTTCCGTTGGTCCGTCTGAGCTGATCTTCTGCAAGAGTTAGTTGGAGTTGCGTTCTTCAAGTGGTAGTATCTGCCTTCATCAGAGGTATTTCTGTCTTTATATTTGTTAATATTTAATCATTGTGATCCATGCCAAAATTGCCCTATGTGATTTAACTTAGTTATAGTGTCATTGTTGATGATGAACCACATGATTCCCACTTATGCCTAGTGCATCATGTTCTGAGTGGTGAAGATGGTCTCAGATGATTCAACCCTTTTAGTTTATATGATGATTGGCAATGTGATTCACACTTGTGCACTTAATCTTAAGTGTGAGGATTGACCAAAGTGATTCAACGTTCTTTGATACTTTGGTCGCTAAATAATTTGCTTGCTTATGCTGGCCAATGATCATGATTGAGGCAACTCTTTTGCTTGGGATTACAGCGTCATCGTCTACTCTTATATAGAATATCATCAATACTTAGATAGGTCCATTCCTTACATTGCATCTTCCACTAGATGTGCATTTAGATTCCCTTGCGTTTTGTAGAAATATTTGAGTATGGTTCTCGCCTAGCATCTTCCACTAGATGTGCATTTAGGTTCAATCTCGCCTACTCTTGTATTTTTTGCTTGATGCCCAATTCAAGTTCCCTCCTTGCCTATCTATGTGTTGTGATCTAATATGTGTAGTTTAGGCTTGATTTTTGTTTGCGAATTCAAATATTGTTGCTTAATGATTTGATTCCACTGATTGTGTTATGCTTGAATCCACCAATTCTTTCTTACATTCATTGTTTTCATTTCTAAACGGCCGGGCACAAAAACGGTTACTAGTGGCAATCCATCGCAACCTTTGTTGGTTTGATTGTCATGAAAGCCTCAATTTCAAAAGACGTTTCAAAAAGATTTTCATTTTTAAGGCTCGTTAGAACTACGTCGCTTTGATTCCCATTTGGGATACGTATGAGCGAGTCACGTTCTCGTCAAGCGCAACAAATAAAAATCCTTTTCGCAACCATAAACAAATCGTTTTCATGAAACAAATAAAAAAGAATCATTTTCAAACCCATTGTTGCCAGTAGCTCATCAGAGCCTTTGTTCGTTTAGCTATTAGTGGCAATGTCCTTTTCTCATAAGAATAATAAACGATGATCCATCATAACCTTTGTTAGTTTGATCAACGTGCAATCAATCACTTTCAAAGACCACTTTCAAAAGGCAAATAAAAAACGGGTTGCTACTAATAGTCAATCGGAACCTTTGTTCGTCTGACTAGTGGTATTGACCCTCATTTTCTAGAGTATTTAGCGGTGATTACCCATAACCTTGGTTAGTTTAATCATTCACTAAATGCTCGTCCTATTTCGAAAACTCACTAAAAAAAGATAAAAAACAAAAACTTTTCAAAAAGACAAAGAAGAACTACGGAGCTTTGAGTTCTCCATCGCACCGGGAGATACGTAGGAGCGGGCCTTGTCCCGTCAAGCGTTTTTTCTAAAAAACCATTTTTCCCCTTTTTCATAATAAATAAAGATTTTCATTAAGAGTTTTTTCAATAAGAAGTAGAGAGGCAAAATCAAGTATTTTCAAGTCAACACACTAAAATCACACATTTAATTAAAGGTTCCCTCTCAGTAGAGAGGACGTGTGGGGTGCTAACACCTTCCCCGCGCGTAACCGACCCCCGAACCCTAATCTCTAGTTTCGCAAGACCAATCGCTTTCCAAAAAAGGTTTTCCTAATATTTTCCTTAATAAATATTGGTGGCAGCTTCATTGTCTTAGGAAAAGTTGTGAACGAGGAAGGTTCTCCCTCGGGGACTTTTTCGGGCGCAACACCACCTGAGAGATTGATCACACAAGTAGCCCTAGACCGTGACCTATATATACGACCTAACCTATTTAGGACACAAGGGAAATTCACCTACCCGTTGCATCATCACAAAAACTTTTTTTTTTCAAAAAAAATCAAATAATGAAAACCATTTACTCCTTTTGCCCTTTACGTATATTTTATGTGACATGGTTAATGTTTCTCAAAATTTGAATCACCAAAAATGTGCTTTTATTAACGCATGTAACGTCTTTCTTTAATTCATCATACATCATCGTTATTTCACAAAAAATACAAAAATCCTCACATTGCATGCTATTCATCTAATTTAGGTTTGCCGGGATTTGTAAGAGGTTTGAAGGTTTTGTCATAAGCAAGGCGATATGGGATCAAACTGTGAAGCAATCCAAGCTCTGAACTACCCTATAGTAAAACAGCCTAATCTGACAAGTCTACGGGAATGTGCTGGTCGATTGCCGCCCATCGAGCGCAGGTCTTTTGATAGAGCGTATGGGAAGATTATTATGTTACTACAATTGGACGTGCAAACGGAGGCCATTGCCGCTTTGAGCCAGTTCTACGACTCTTCATTAAGATGCTTCACCTTCAAAAATTTCCAGATGGCACCTACCCTGGAAGAATATACACAGATCTTCGGCTTTCCTCAACAAGACAATGGACCCTACCAGTATCAGGGACAATACTACACAGATGAGAAACTCGCCTCAATGTTACAAACCAGCAAAGAGAACATGAAGCTCCGGAAGAAAAATCGAAATGGCATTGCAGGATTCCCACAAGAGTATCTGGAAAGCCAAATGGAATCCTTCGCCGACGCTAGAAATTGGGGTCCTTTTAAGCAGGTGTTAGCTTTGACTATCTTTGGCATTGTCCTATATCCACGCCTTGAAAGATATGTGGACACAACAGCTATTGGCGTCTTCTTATCCTTCAAGAATCCGATTCCAGCCATGCTTGCAGACACTTACTGTACTTTCACTCATTATAGTGAGTTAAGAGGAAAGAGGATATCCTGCTGCCTGCACGCCTTGTATGTTTGGCTTCTCACCCATGCTTTCGTTAACAAAGTCAGAGTAGAAGGCCCAATTGAAGATGCCAGAGGGTGTGAGGTGAAGACAATGAACACTAGTGAATGGTTGCAAGTGCTAGGGGGCCTTCATGAATACAAGGTTCGTTGGCACCCATCATGGTGGAAAGATAGGCCCGCAGTAGTTTTTCGATGTGGAAACTTTCAAAACGTCCCGCTCATGGGGACAAGAGGATGCATAAATTACAATCCTTCTCTAACTCTAAGACAGCTGGGGTACCCGATGCGAAATCCGCCCACCGAAGACATGTTAATCCCTTTTTACCTCCATGAAGGAAACCCAAAAGAGGTTGACATGCTCCGGAAGATTTCTCAAGCGTGGGATATGGTCGTCCGCAAGGGACAAGAGCTTACTAAGAGGAGCGGCGATAAGGAAACCACCTTTCGTCAATGGCTCCAAAAGAAGATCCAAGACACCCGATTGCCTTACCAAAGTGCACTATGGGTTGAGGAAGAAGTACCTGAACCTACCCTTCTCACTGTCGAAGATTTAGATAAGCTTAAAATGGCATTGTCAAAAGCCGAGGAAGAAAAGAAGGGCTTGCAGGCAGAGTTAGAGAAAGTGCTCCTAAAAAACCAGAAATTGGAGGAGGAGAACGCATGTAAGTCAGTGGCCATTGAAGACAGCCGCAAGCAGCTCAAGATTGAACAAAAGAACAAACTAGATGTTCAAAAGTACCTAAGAGGGGCGAAAGAGGAAATAAAACGTTGCAACCTGAAAGTGAACCAAGCCATCGATGATGCATACAAGTGGAAAAAGTTATGGGAAGAATCAATGATTGCTGAAAAGACCGCACAGAGCCTGCTAATGGTATCAAAAAGAAAGTCCCGGATGATGGCAGCCGAGTTTGAAGAGCAAGTGAAAAGTATCAAGCAGGATAAAAATACCATTGAAGAAATACTCCGAGAATACCAACAAGCCTTGAGAAGGGAGCATGAAAAATCTGATGAGCTGAACGACCATATCAAATATCAAGAGGAGGTTTACCACCAGTTGAAGACAGAAAGCATCTATTGGGAGAACCGCTTTGTGGAGTTGGTCAGCAAGATAGAAAACCATGAAGCCTTCATAGAGTTGAAGAATGAAAGCTTATACTGGAAAGACAGATTCTCAAAGTTGGCATGGCTGGCCAATCGAGCTATCACGGGAATCCCCAAGCGTCTAAAGGAGGCTAACGCGGCAATGCACCCGTTTAACACCCCGGTCCAAGTTTCCGAATTCATGGAGTTTTGCGAGGTTCTGATTGCCGAACTCCGGGAGAAGGCTGGCAGCACTACTAGTAGAAAAAGAGGGAGGAGTGGAAAAATGAAAGCCATATGTATTTGAGTGAAATTTAAAGAACATTGTACTTTTCTTTTCGAAGTTTTATTTCCAAAATGTTGTACTTTCCTCCATCAATGAAGTTTGTTTGTCTCACATGCTGATCCTTTATCTTGAAAATATTGTGGAACTTTAATCTGTGTACTTATGACAAATCAGGATGCGCTTGCAATTCCCGACCTAAAACAATAAGACTCATGCACACATGCATCATTCGCATTTTCATCCATTCATATACTCATACATATACTCATACCATGTGTCCCACCAACAGAGAGTAAAAGACAAGCTGGTGCGTCAACATCGCTATTGGACTCGTTCTCAGGCCAGAAACATGGAAGAAAACCAGGACAATCCGCCTCAAGATAACCAGGATCAAGGCAATCCACCTCAAGACCTAGACAATCAAGAGCTTAGGGCAGAAATAGATGGGATGAAAGAACAGATGGCTGAAATCTTAAAGGTCTTACAAGCTTTGAGGGACAAAGACACAAGTGAAGATGTCTCCGCTGGGAACACGGAAAATCAAGTTACCAACCCTCCTCCTCCCAATGGACTCGGGATCCCGCATACAGTGCCCCCCATTGGGACTAATAACCAGGGTTACATATGGCCTCCTTACGGACTTCCACAAGGTTACACACCTCCGACAGTCGATGCTAGTCCAGAAGACGGTCCCTCAGAAGTCGCGGGCCAATAACAGCTTACACCAACGGGTCACGATGGTAATCCGGGGGCACCACAAGTTCAAAACCCGACCCCCGTCGTCGTACCACAAAGACTCCCACTTGGCTGCCCTCCACCGCTGATAGTTGACGCTCAAGCTCAGGGTTCCAACCTCAGGAATCCCACTCATTCACATACCCCAAATGTGAACCCAGCCATAGTTCCGATGATCCATCCTTACTATTGTATGAGTGGGCTCCCTCACAATTACTCTATGGAGAACCCTCAAGCCAAAGATAAACTACAAATGCTTGAGGAAAGGTTGAGAGCAGTCGAGGGATCCAATGTTGGTGCGAGAGATGCTTATGACTTGTGCCTCGTCCCTAACGTAGTCATCCCTCCAAAATTTAAGGTGCCAGACTTCGACAAATATAGAGGGTCGACTTGCCCTGTAAGCCACTTAACCATGTACTGCAGGAGGATGGCGGCGTTTGCTCACGACGACAAATTGCTCATTCACTACTTCCAAGATAGTCTGTCTGGGGCAGCTTCGAGCTGGTACATGCAATTAGAACGTGCCCATATCAGATGCTGGAAAGACCTAGCCGATGCATTTTTGAGGCAATACAAATATAACATTGACATGGCTCCCGATAGAACACAGCTGCAGAGCATGACGAAGAGAGACAATGAGTCCTTCAAAGAATATGGCCAACGCTGGAGAGGTTTGGCTGCACAGGTGGTACCACCTTTGTTGGAAAAAGAGATGGTATCAATGTTCATGGATACTCTTCAATCACCTTTCTACGACAGGTTGATTGGGAGCGTGTCTTCGAACTTTTCAGATATGATCGTCATCGGAGAAAGATTAGAGAATGGATGAAGAAACGGGAAGATTGCATATAGCTCCGCTGGAACCAGCAATCAGAAAAAGCCCTTCTCGGGTTTCCCTAAAAAGAAGGACGGAGAAGCCAATGCCATCTCTGGATCAGGAAAGCCTCCCTACAACAACCCCCGACAAACTGTCCAAATACCTACTCAAACACCACAAGCCCCACCTCACCAAATCAACCCAGGCTATAGACCACAAAACTACCAAGAAAGAAAGCCCGCCAATTTCGACCCAATACCCATGTCATACACAGACCTATTCAATCACCTCATCAGTCATAACTTGATCACTCCCCGTCCAATGAGATCCCTTCAACCTCCTTTCCCTAGGAGCTATGACCCAGAGGCTAGCTGTGGATTCCACGCTGGGGCAGTTGGCCATTCAACAGAAAATTGCAAGGCATTGAAATATGTAGTACAAGACTTAATTGAATCTAAATGGTTAAGCTTCGCAGAAGATGGTCCGAATGTTGCCACTAACCCTCTGCCGGGGCACGGGAAACCCTCCGTCAATGCCATTGAGGATGTTGAGGGGCAATTATTGGTCATAAAGGTGGAGGACATTCTCACACCCCTGGACCTCATCCATGCTAATTTGTGTCACTTCGGAATCATTATGAAGGGATGTACCGGAAAGGGCTCGTGTGCTGATCCCCTTTGTGTCGGGGCCTGTGAAGCATTCAAACCAGTCCTGCAAGACTTATTAGACCGACACATAATACAAATAGGTCTTCAAAAGAAAGAGGAAGGCGTGTCGACTCTCCAGTCAAGCATTGACCAGAGCAAGAGTATCCGGAAACCACTGGAAATCCATTACAAAAAGGACACAAAGCTAACCACCGCTGTGCCTAAACCAATCACTATTCAAGTGCCAGTCCCTTTTCCCTTTAAAAGCACCAATGCAGTCCCGTGGAGTTACGATGTGAAAGTTCAGACTACCCCTGATGTCATTAACATCTCAGGGACCGGTGGGATGACTCGAAGTGGGCGTTTCTATACCCCTGGAGGGCCTAGTGAGGACCGAGCAAAAGAAGGGGAGGAAAGAGCCCGTAAGGGCAAAAGCATAGAGCAGGAACCTGTCGATAAGAATGCAGGAAAGAAGACGTTATCCGAGCAAGAAGCCAGTAAATTTCTGAAGCTTATGAGATAAAGCGAGTATAAGGTGGTTGATCAACTGAACCAAACTCCCGCAAAGATATCTCTGTTGTCATTATTGCTCAGTTCCGATGCCCATCGTGCATCATTGACAAAAGTATTGAATGAGGCCCATGTCGCTCATGACATCTCGGTCGGCCAATTTGATGGGATCGTCGGAAACCTTGTTGCAAGTAATTATCTCACCTTTACTGATGATGAGATTCCAACTGAAGGAAGGGGGCACAACAAGGCCCTACACATATCAGCGAAGTGTGGAGATTACTCTCTTGCTCGGGTACTCATTGACAATGGTTCATCTTTGAATGTATTACCCAGATCAACCATGGAGAAATTAGATGTGGACTGTTCATACATGAGACCAAGCTCCATATTAGTCAGGGCCTTTGACGGATCGAAAAGGGAAGTCATCGGAGAAATGGAATTACCTGTGCAAGTAGGCCCGGAGCACTTCACGGTGACCTTCCAGATAATGGACATTGCCCCATCCTACAGTTGTCTCTTGGGGAGGCCATGGATCCACTCTGCAGGGGCAGTTCCCTCTTCTTTACACCAGAAGCTCAAGTTCATAGTCAACAATAAGCTGGTGGTTATTTTCGGTGAGGAAGAAATGCTGATAAATAAGTCCGCTCCCACTCGTTACATTGAGGCTGCTGAAGAGTCTTTCGAGACTGCCTTCCAAGCATTGGAAATCGCCAATACATCTGCTATGTTAGAACCCAAACTATCCAAGACTGCCGTGATGGTTGCTAAGTTCATGTTAGGAAAAGGCTACCAAGCTGGAGGAGGCTTGGGAAAAACCGGACAGGGGATCCTGACGCCAATACAGCCAGAGGAGAACAAAGATAGGCATGGGATAGGATATCAGCCCAATCGCACTGACAAGAGAAGGATTGTGGAGGAAAAGAAGGAGCGGAGGTTAGCCAGGCTTGAGGACAGGGTGCCAAATACGAAGAGGATCATCATCTGCGACATCAAGGAAAGCTTTCGGAGTGCGGGAATGTTGAACCCCAGCCAGATCGCCGTAGTTGAGGACGATCTAAGCGCTGAAGAAGGTGTCGTCAGTCTTGTACGCCCTTGTCCTGCAAACAAAAGGCTCAAGAATTGGGAGATCATTGATTTTCCTGTGGTTTTTAGTTCAAAGTAATGTTTCTATAATGTAATCCTCTGGCTCTGCCCAAGGCCTTAGGATATTTCATTCGGGCACGCATGTTTTCCTTTCAATTTTAATATCAATGCAACGTTATAAACCCCCGTTCTCCTTTTCTCTTTACATTCGCTTCTTATTTTCTTTCATTCGTTTTTATTCCGTTAATTTACACTAATGCAGATCCGAAAAAAATGTCTTTGAAAATAACAACGTCAATAATCCATATTGTAACTTTGATCACCCCATTAATCAAACTGAGGAGGATGTCGAGGATAATTGGGAAACCCCTCCAGAGTTAATGAGAATGATGGAACAAGAGGAAAAAATAATCGAACCCCACGAGGAATCAACTGAAACGATCAACTTAGGCACGGAAGAAGACAAAAAAGAAGTCAACATTGGCACCACATTGAAAGACAGCGAGCGAGAGAAATTGGTTAGGTTGTTGTTTGACTATGTTGACGTCTTCGCATGGACATACCAAGACATGCCTGGACTGGACCCCAACATAGTCGAGCATAAGTTACCGGTAAAACCAGAATGCCCGCCGGTAAAACAAAAGTTAAGAAGGATGAAACCAGAAATGTCGCTGAAAATCCGAGACGAGGTTAAGAAACAGTTCGATGCTGGGTTTTTAGCAGTAGCAAAATACCCTCAATGGGTAGCCAATATTGTACCGGTCCCAAAGAAAGACGGGAAGGTTCGGATGTGCGTCGATTATCGAGATTTGAACAGAGCCAGCCCCAAATATGACTTCCCTCTGCCTCACATTGATGTCCTGGTAGATAGCACAGCACAACACTCTCTGTTCTCCTTCATGGATGGATATTCCGGATACAACCAAATTAAGATGGCCCCTGAAGACATGGAGAAAACCACCTTCATCACTCTCTGGGGAACCTTCTGTTACAAAGTAATGCCATTCGGACTGAAGAATGCTGGTGCAACGTATCAGAGGGCAATGGTCACATTGTTCCATGATATGATGCATAAGGAAATAGAGGTTTACGTGGATGACATGATTGCAAAATCCAAGACTGAAGAAGAGCATATCGTCAATCTGCAAAAACTCTTCGAACGTCTCAGGAAGTTCAAACTCAGATTAAACCCTGCCAAATGCACCTTCTGTGTAAGATCGGGAAAGCTGTTGGGTTTCATAGTCAGTCAGAGGGGAATAGAAGTAGATCCAGCCAAAATACGAGCAATACTAGAAATGCCAGTACCGAGTACTGAAAAAGAAGTTCGTGGTTTCCTGGGAAGATTGAACTACATCTCTAGGTTCATATCGCAGCTAACATCTACATGCGAGCCTATCTTCAAGCTTTTGTGCAAAAACCAAGAAACAAAGTGGAATGATAATTGCCAAGAAGCCTTTGAAAAGATCAAGAAGTACCTCCAAAATCCACCGATCCTGATGCCGCCTGTGCAGGGCAGACCTCTCATCCTGTATCTAACAGTGCTAGACAAGTCAATGGGTTGTGTACTGGGGCAACATGATGAATCCGGAAAGAAGGAACATGCCATCTACTATCTAAGCAAGAAATTCACCGAGTGCGAGACAAGATACTCATTGTTGGAAAGAACGTGTTGTGCTCTGGCCTGGGCTGCACGTCGTTTGAGGCAGTATATGCTGAGCCACACGACTTGGTTGGTATCTAAAATGGACCCAGTCAAATATAATTTTGAAAAACCCGCACTCACAGGGAGGATCGCTCGCTGGCAAATGCTATTATCTGAATACGACCTTTTATATGTCACCCAAAAAGCAATCAAGGGTAGTGCATTGGCTGAGTACTTGGCACACCAGCCCATTGAAGATTACCAATCAATGCAGTGTGATTTCCCAGATGAAGATATAATGGCTCTATTCGTAGAAGGGAATTCTCCGGACAACGAAAAGTGGAGAATGTTATTCGACGGCGCTTCTAATCTATACGGGCACGGGGTCGGAGCTGTACTGATCTCTCCTGATAACCGCTTCGTACCGTTTACCGCTAGACTGAGTTTCTACTGCACCAACAACATTGCAAAATATGAAGCGTGCGTCCTAGGCATCAAAGCAGCCCTTGAATGGAAAGTCAAAAGACTCGATGTATATGGGGACTCTGCTTTAGTCATCCACCAGACAAAAGGTGACTGGGAAACCAGGGATTCCAAATTAATTCCTTATCATGATCACATCCAAAAGATGATTGAACAATTTGAAGAGATCACTTTCCATCATCTCCCTCGCGAAGAAAATCAGTTGGCCGATGCTTTGGCGACTTTGTCATCAATGTTCAACATCAATAACGACAAGAGTCTGACATTCATCCGAATCCAACATCGAGACCTACCGGCACATCATTGTGTGGCAATCGAAGAAGAGCCTGACAGTAAACCTTGGTATTACGATATCAAGCACTATATCACAAACAGAGAATATCCTCCTGGTGCCACCGAGAATGATAAGAGGACACTTAGGAGGCTGTCAATGGGTTTCTTCTTAAACGGGGAAGTGCTTTACAAGAGAAATCACGATATGGTCCTCCTCAGATGTGTAGCAGAAGAAGAAGCAGAAAGAATTATGAAAGATGTCCATGAAGGCTCGTTCGGCACCCATTCTAATGGGCACACCATGGCAAGGAAAATCCTAAGGGCTGGCTACTACTGGTTGTCAATGGAGACTGACTGCTTCAACTACGTCAGAAAATGCCACAAATGTCAAATCTATGCCGTCAATGGAGACTAACAGCACCATGGTCATTCTCAATGTGGGGAATGGATGTCATCGGTCCCATCGAACCCAAGGCATCAAACGGACATCGTTTCATTCTTGTCGCTATTGATTATTTCACCAAATGGGTCGAGGCCGCTTCTTACGCCAGTGTAACAAAATCAGTGGTTGTCAGGTTCATAAAGAGAGATTTAATTTGCCGCTACGGTCTTCCAAATAAGATCATCACGGACAATGGGACCAACCTGAACAATAAGATGATGAAAGAGTTGTGTGACGACTTCAAAATCCAGCATCATAATTCCTCCCCATACCGTCCAAAGATGAATGGGGCAGTTGAGGCAGCAAATAAGAACATAAAGAAGATCGTGCAAAAGATGGTAGTGACCTTCAAGGACTGGCATGAAATGTTGCCCTTCGCTTTGCACGGGTATCAGACCTCTATCCACACGTCAACAGGGGCAACACCATTCTCACTAGTATATGGGATGGAAGCAGTTCTTCCCATCGAGGTGGAAATACCCTCCCTGCGAGTGCTAATGGAAACAAAATTGGAGGAAGCAGAATGGGTTCAAGCTCGTCTGGATCAGTTGAACCTCATAGAAGAAAAGAGAGTAGTTGCTTTGTGTCATGGGCAGTTGTACCAACAAAGAATGAAAAAGGCTTATGATAAAAAAGTGCGCCCCCGCCAGTTTCAAGAAGGAGACCTCGTGCTCAAGAAGATGTTGCCTATCCAAAAGGATTCCCGTGGAAATGGACCCCTAACTATGAAGGACCTTATGTGGTAAAGAAGGCATTCTCTGGAGGAGCATTGATTCTCACAAAAATGGACGGTGAAGACCTCCCACTCCCAGTGAACTCGGACGCAGTCAAGAAGTACTATGCCTAAAGAAATATATGGAAAAAAGAGAAAGATGAGCCAAGCAAAAATAAGCTCGCTAGGTCGAAAACCCGAAAGGGCGGCCTAGGCAAAAATTAGAGCGACCCGGTGGACTGAAAACTCTAAAGAGCAGTCCAGGCAAAAATTAGGGTCAGAAGTTGGACTTTGAGCTACAAAGGCAGTCAATACCTCCGAAAGTTGGATAATGAATGCTCAAAGTTATGTTAAGGGGCGATTGGCGTTATTACTTCAAAGATACAAACAATCAAAAGATCAGCTTTCCTTGTTTTCTTTTTCTTCTCTTTTTGTAGTTTAAACTCCCAATGTAATTTTCAGCCAGCGCGACCTTCTGCGCATTTGTTTTCCATTTGAATATTAAACACTTCCTTTATTCTCTCATTTCCCTATTATCGTAAAAATAACGTTCATGGTAGACGATACTGAATTGCGAAACATGTGCATGATCACAAGCATTATATTCATTGCGAAATTTCTAAAAATCACAAAAAAGAGATGATCTCTCATAAAGTTGCAAAAAGGACAAATGCATAATCACTTCAGCAAATCTTAATAACCCGCACTTTGGCACCACTGCTTGAGGCAACCCTCGTATCCCACGTCAAGAGTCATGCGAGTTTGATGATGCCAGCAAAGTCAATAAAGAGCTAAAGAGCAAAAAGAGCAAAAGAGCAAGAAAAGAAAATGAAAAAAGAAAAAAGCCAAGAACAAAAGCCAAAAACAAAATCATTCCACATTTCATTCATCATGTCATCAATTACTTAACTACATGCACGCATGCATCATTCATTGCAAGTGTCTGTTGAGATAATTTTAGTATGTATCGTTAGCACCAATTCTTCAGACCCCCGGCGGTCCTTCAGAGCCCAGGCGCTCCTTCAGACCAACATTCATCCTTCAATCCAGATCGCACGTCGCGTTATCGAGCAACCGACGGATCATCCGGCCCCAGGCCCTTCAGACTAGTTGTGTCCGCCTAAAAAACACAGTGCACGTCCTTCGTGGTTATATCAGTTTCGGACCTGATTAACCCTAATGGCCGCTCGAAAAGAGGCCACCCCCAGACCGTATTACTAGTACCATAAGCTAGTTGCGCTCCTTCAGACCCATCGGTCCCTCAGGCTTAGGCATGCCCTTCAGACCCCGACGGTCCCTCAGTCGAACGCAAGTCGATGCGCCAAGCATTGATTTTGAACTAGACCTTCAGAGCCCCAGTGCTCCTTCAGAGCCCCAGTGCTGCTTCAGATCCCCAGCGATCCTTCAGATCCCCAGCGATCCCTATTTACTTTCTGTCTAAAGCAACCCAGTTTTCATAAGTTTTAAAAAAAAAAAAACATCGGTCCGGACAAAATTAGCGTCTTGTTATCTTTATTTCTATTTTCCTCGAGAAGCTTGGAATCCCTCCGATTTCCTAGCAAAATAGAAATAAAGAGGGGCAGCTGTAATACCCTAATTTTGTCCGATCAAAAATAAGAGATTTTATTTTTAATAAAAATAATAATCATTTTTTATTTTCATGCCATGTTTTATTTTATTTTAGTTGCCAGAAGTTTTTAACCAAAAAATATATATTAATTAGAAGTGAAGAAACAAAAAATAAGCAAAGGAGGAAATGGAGGTGGGTCTGTTAAAAAAAGATGAGGTGCAATCAGGATTGGGCCATCAGAAACCCAACCCAACCAAAAAAAACTAGCCCAACTCGCCTAACCCTAAATCCCCTCCTCCAAAACCTAACCCATCCAACGAACCCATGACCCAACTCACTCCTCCACCAAACCCTAATTCGGCCACCCCCTTACCCTAAAAATCATCCACATTCAATCCCCCCCTTAACCCAAAATTCAGCCACATTCACTCACCTTTCCCCTCCTTGATTTTCGACCCACTCCCCCTTTTCCCTCCTTGGAAACTGCATTTTTTTCCTTTCCCACACTCCACCTCTCCTCTTTTTTCTCAACTCCCACTTCCCCACATTTTTCTTCCCCATACACGGCTCCCATCCTCAATCTCACGCTATCTCTCTCTCTTTCTCCCACTCACACTCAACCTCTCATTCTCTCCCCATCCCTACGACTCTTTCTCTCTCACACTCTCACACACTTCACTTCATCTTTCTCATCATTTCTCCTACTCACACACCCTTCCTTCTCTCCCACTCACACACACTTCTCTTTCTCTTTCACTCATCCTCCCATTCCCCCACTCTCCCATCTCCACGCATACCCCTCCCATCAAACCCTTAAACTCCATCATTTTTTTTCTTTCCCTCACATCATTCTCTCTCACTCACGGATTCACTCTCCCTTCTCACCCAAAAAAAAACCATCATTCTCTCCTCTGCTACACCCATACCCTTCGCAACCCCTCATAAGTTTTTGTCTCATCATGTCAAGCCATTTCCCTAAATCATGTTTTCTAAGTAAAGCGTTTTTTTTCAAATAATCAAACGCTCAACTACTTTTTTTTCACATCAGATTTCTATTGGCACCCCCCATGTTCTGATAATACAACCCCTGTTTTAGATTTAAACACCCATGTTAATTGCACCCCCACGTTTTTAGTAATACAGTACCCTTTTTGACAGCAAACCCATCCATTTTTTACTACAAGCCCATCTTTTTTTTAAATACAACCTAGTTCACAAAAACCCATTTGGTCTCACTGTTCGCACCCCCCCATTTTTGATACAACACTCCTTGTTGTTAATTGTACCTCCCTTTTTTACTACCACCCATTCCGCTTTTATTTACATCGTAATGTTTCTAAACCATTTTTCTTTCTTTCAAACAACCAAGCTCGTACACAAATAGGTTGTTGCTAACGGTCACTCTGAATTTAGCTTGTTTGATCGATAGGAATAATCTCCATTTTTCGAAACGGATTAGTAAGCGGTGATCACCCTAAGGTTACTCGTTTGATCATCATGAACACCCGCCTAAGCTTAAAAAAAAAAGGACTTTCAATCAACAAAAAAAAACACACACAGACATAATCTCAAATCTTCCTTTTTTGATCACGTTTCCCCGGTAAGCATTTTCCGAACAAACAAGCACGCGATCACAAATTGGTTATTTATAGCGGTCACTCTGGGCTCAGCTCGTTTGAACGCTGTAAACACCTTCTTTTTTTTCGAACAAGCCATTAGTGGTGACCACTCTGGATTTATCTGTTTGGTCACCATGAACGGCCTCAAGTTTTCGCAAATCTTTCAATAAAAAAAAATACCAACACACAAATATTTTCTACCCAAGAACTACGTAGCTTTGATTTCTCCATCGCACCCGGAGATACGTAGGAGCGGGGGCCCACTCCTGTCAAGCGCGAAAAACTAAATTTTTATTAAGTCTTCCTTTCCGTTTTTTTCTGTAATTGATAAAAAGGGTAAATTAAAATGTTTTCTTTAAACTAATTTTTTTTTCTACACATTAAATTTAAAGGTAACCTTTTTTAGGATGTTGCGGGGTGCTAGTACCTTCCCCGCACTTAATCGACCCCCGAACCCAAAAACAAAGGTTTTTTTCAATGTTTTCCTAAAAATAAATATTGATGGCGGCTCTATTGTTCAAAAACAACGAAGAATCCCTCCTTCGGATTTTTCGGTTGCTACAGTGATTAATGGTAATGAGGATCATGAACCAAAATCCATTAAAGATTGTAGACAAAGTGAGAATTGGCCAAAATGGAAAGATGCAATTGAAGCAGAATTAAACTCGCTTTACAAGCGAAAAGTTTTTGGACCTGTAGTCCGAACACCTGAAGGTGTGAAACCGGTTGGATACAAATGGGTCTTTGTGCGAAAACGAAATGAGAATGGTGAAATTGCAAGATACAAAGCTCGACTTGTTACTCAAGGGTTTTCACAAAGACCTGGAATTGATTTTGATGAAACATATTCACCTGTTATAGATGCAAGTACTTTTCGGTACTTAATTAGCATTGTAGCACATGAAGGGCTTAATTTGCACATGATGGATGTTGTCACAGCCTATTTATATGGCTCACTTGATAGTGACATTTACATGAAGCTCCCTGAAGGATTTAACTTGCCTGAGGCACATAGTCCTGGATCTCGAGAGGACTACTCCATCAAATTGAATAAGTCTCTCTACGGGCTAAAACAAGCTGGACGCATGCGGTATAACCGCCTCAGTGAATATTTGCTAAAAGAGGGATATACAAATGACCCTATTTGTCCATGTATTTATATAAAAAGATCTGGAAAAGAATTTGCTATAATTGCTGTATATGTTGATGACATAAATATTATTGGAACTCCTGAAGTGCTTCCAAAAGCTATAGATTGCTTAAACAAAGAATTTGAGATGAAGGATTTGGGAAAGACAAAGTTTTGTCTAGGATTACAAATTGAGCATTTGAAAAATGGAATTTTTGTGCATCAAGATGCTTATATAGCAAAAGCTTTAAAACGTTTCTACATGGACAAATCTCATCTGTTGTCTACTCCTATGGTTGTTAGATCACTAGATGTGGAGAAAGATCCCTTTAGACCTCGAGAAGAGGGTGAAGAGCCACTTGGTCCTGAAGTACCATATCTCAGTGCAATTGGAGCACTGATGTACCTTGCTAATTATACGCATCCTGATATATCATTTTCTGTCAATCTATTAGCAAGATATAGTTCTTCACCCACACAAAGACATTGGAACAGAGTCAAGCATATACTTTGTTACCTTAGAGGTACAATGAACATGGGATTGTTTTATTCCAAAGTACCCAAATTAGAATTAACAGGTTATGCAGATGCATGTTATTTGTCAGATCCTCATAATGGCAGATCACAAATAGGTTACTTGTTTACTTGTGGTGGTATAGCAATTTCATGGAGATCTGTGAAACAGACCATAACAGCAACATCATCAAATCATGCAGAACTTTTAGCACTACATGAAGCAAGTCGGGAATGTGTTTGGTTAAGGTCTCTGATTCAACACTTACAAGAGACTTGTGGTTTGTCTTTCGGAAGAATAGATGCAACAACAATCTATGAAGATAATACTGCATGCATTGCTCAGTTGAAAGAAGGTTACATTAAAGGAGATCGAACAAAGCATATTTCTCCAAAATTCTTCTTCACTCATGATCTTCAGAAGAATGGTGATATAAGTATTCAACAAATTCGTTCATGTGATAATCTTGCGGACCTTTTCACAAAATCGCTCCCAAGCAGAATTTTTGAATGACTGGTACAAAAGATTGGTCTTCACCGTCACAAAAATGATTGTCTGGATGAGGGGGAGAAATAAATAAATTTTGTAAAAGGATATTGTACTCTTTTTCTTCACTAGATTTTTTCCCACTGGGTGTTTTCTAGTAAGGTTTTAATGAAGCATATCCTCAATGGACATCCAAGGGGGAGTGTTATGAATATTATTGGATATTGGATGTCCATTTCTCTTCTCCCATCATCTCCATTATTATCTTTGTGTAGTGGCCTTTATGGTTGACTACTCACTTGTCAATCCCCACCCTATAAATAGGACTCACCCCCATATGTAAAGATGTACTTGTGAAGAGAAATACAAAGACTCCCAAATTCTATCATTCTCTCATTCTTTGGTTGCTATAGTTTTGATTATTCTATAACAATACTATATTAGATACGCATCTAGCCCAACTTTGTTAGTGCATACTACCCAACCTTTATGAAGGGTTGGAGGACATACAATCATGTGGTAAAGCTAAATAAAATGAAAAGTGAGCTAAGTTCAGAGTGGGAAAACTCTATTTTGACCCGAAGTGCGCCACACTAACAAATACCCATGTATAGCCTAGGCTACACTTAGACCCCCGCAATCTATTATTTATAAAAATGTCATTTATCATGGCTACATAATAATAGACGACATCCTGTATTTTTAATCAAAATGTAAAATAATTGTATTGCATAAAAAATAGGTAAATAAAACACACAACTATATTGTTTTACCTTTCTACTCATTGATTTCACTGTGGATAAACTTTAAGATATAGTCCTTATTTTATCAACTATGGTAATAATCATATTTTCTCCCACGTGGACATCGTATCCCTACATGTGAATACTTTTAATTAAATAAACAACTCTTCTCAATGATTGAATGAGCTCTTTAGAATTTGGGATATCAATGTTGCTGTAAATCTTGGTTGATCTTGTTGATGGAAGGTGATACCCATTTATTTAGAGTATATATATATATATATATATATATATATATATATATATATATATTGTTGAAATTAAAAGGTCATATATACACCATAAATTAATCTTTTAACTAAAAAAATTATTATGTGACATGCTATCTCGAAATTCATTCACTTCAGTAGATGTATAAATTTTGACGTTTGGTTAATGAAGGTTGCACACATGTTGATTAAACTTAGCTCAAATATGGTTGCCTGTTCGTCCTATATTGTATTTACTCTAACTATTTACTCAAATTTATAATACAAACATCAAATAATTGTCAAATGAATTTTTTAAATACTTTTTGTAGCCATGTCATGAATTGAATTAGCTGTCACCCCATCAGCCTAACGAAATCACTTGTTGAATACAAACTTATCCAAAAAAAACTTGTTGAATACAAATAAATAAACAAAAGAATCCGATCTTTAAAATTTGTAGCCATATCTTTTTATCCTCCGGGCCTTATTATATAGTTACAATAGGTCTAGAAATTGGTGTAAACACGATTACAAAAAGATCAATTTATAACCTACACAAACTCACATGCTTCTAGAATAGCTAGCATCTTCTAAACGTCAGGGACCTACTTATTAAAAATTTTCTATGGATCCAATTACCGTATTTCAAACTCATACGAAAACGTACAACCCAAAAAGAACTTATGAAACTCGCACAAACAACCTAGAAAAATCTATAATTTTAATCACCTACAATATAAGTCTCCATGAGAAGCATTGGATAAATTAAAGAACAATATACAACAATCACATATAAAAGAATAATCCTCCAAGTAATTTAATCAGCTACAATTAACTCTTCATAAGAAGGATCGCACAAACAAACAAACAACAATATCCAACAATCACAAATTGAGAACAACCCTCCCAACCTGCAAGGAAATGAAAAAATGAAGTGAATCAGACTTAGAGACCAACAAAAACAAACTCATTACGCTAACACCACTAATTCAACATAAAAGGAGAGGAAAGAAATTAAGAGTGAGTAGGTAGGGTGTGTGAGTGGGTAGAGTTTATATAGTGGATAGGAACGTGGCGTTTAGAGTTCTATAGTTAGTGATTAATAATAATAATAATAATAATAATAATAATATTAATGTCATCAGTTTTTTTTAGACTTAATGAGAATTAAAATAGTGGTTATAAATGTTTTCCAAATAGTGTTTAATTATATGTATTGTTTATAAATGTAAAACAAAAATTTAATAAAAAACGTAAAAGACAAAGTTTTTCTTTGGTGTAAAACCTTAAATCACAAAGTGATAATGATATATATAAAGATTTCCTCAAAAAATAAATAATATATAATGATAATAGTTATTTGGCTGAAATTATATTTATAATTATGTCAATATATTACATATAGTTAGTTTTTTTATAGAGATTAAGTGGATGTAATATGTACTCTCGAAAAAAAAGTGATGGAATATGTGGTTGCAAGTCTTTATTAAAAATGAATAATAACATTAGTTATTAAAATTTAATATATTAATGGTATGTTACAAAACATAAAGTGGCTGAAATTATTATGATTATATCAACATATTTTAATTAGTGCTTTTAATAGAGATTAAGTGGATGAAATATGTATTGTCAAAGAAAAAGGGGATGAACCAACACGTTTAGCCCAGTGGTCGGGCTGCCCTGAGCTACGTAGTGGGGGTCGATCCGGTTTGCTCCCGGGTTCGATTCCCGCCCACCTTAAAAATGCGTGTTGGCCAGCGAAATCCTTGCCGCAAGTAGCGAGCGGAGATTAGTCATTCGTTGAAAGCGTTGGGACACTCTGTGGGTAGCCAGCAATGGTCCTAAATCAAAAAAAAAAAAAAGGGGGGGATGGAATATGTGGGGGTCGAAGCTTATCAACCTAATGCATTCCAAAATATAAAATTAAATAAATCTCAAATTTTTAGCTTAAAGTGAGTATTAATATTCAATGATATAGTTGTTAGTTATAAAAAAAGAGTTAAAATTTCCTTTACATAGCTTTGAAATACATTTTGTCAAAAAGAAAAAATAGCTTTGAAATACATGGTAAGATGGAAAGATTTCCAATGTTAAAGTAATTAATGGTCATTTATTTGCAACAATAATTTAAATTAAAGAATTAGTAATTGACAATTGAAATTTTCACTAAAAAGAAGTTTAAGTCTCCTTTACAAATATATATATATATATATAGAGAGAGAGAGAGAGAGAGAGAGAGAGAGATTAAAGGAAAATCTTAAATCTTAAATAAATATAGTAATTCTTGTATCTCAACAATAATAAAAATGATAATATGATAATAATAATAATAATAATAATAATAATAATAATTCCTAAAAAAGATTTAATTATTGTGACTTCTTATAATTAATAATTATTTGAATTAATTAATTAATTGCTTATGATATAATTTCTTAACATATAAGTATTAATTTATCAATTATTTACTAGCTCATGAACCAATTAATTAATTAATTGGCGTTCATTTACGCGCTTACGGGTCCTTCTTGACGTTAGAAAACCCCTATTGTGTTCTAAGAAGATACGAAAAGTAGGTGGTGCACCAATTACAGTTTCATTCAAATACGAGTAATTGGGTTCACTACTACAGATTTTTTAATGGGCAGCGCTTTTTTTTATCAATGGGCAGCGCTTTTGAGCGCTGCTAATATTTGCGCTGCTGATTCCACTCTAATAATGGGCAGCGCTTTTAAAAGCGCTGCCCATTTATAGCAATGGGCAGCGCTTTTAGGAAAAAGCGCTGCTCATTGCCTTAGCGCATTTTCAAATGGGCAGCGCTTTCTAGGAGAAAGCGCTGCTCATTGCCTTAGCGCATTTTCGAATGGGCAGCGCTTTTTAGGAGAAAGTGCTGCCCATTTATAGCAATGGGCAGCGCTTTTAGGAAAAAGCGCTGCTCATTGCCTTAGCGCATTTTCAAATGGGCAGCGCTTTCTAGGAGAAAGCGCTGCTCATTGCCTTAGCGCATTTTCGAATGGGCAGCGCTTTTTAGGAGAAAGTGCTGCTCATTGCCTTAGCGCTTTTACGAATTGGCAGCGCTTTCTCCTAAAAGCACTGCCTATTCGTAATAGCGCTAAGGCAATGAGCAGCGCTTTCTTCTAAAAGCGCTGCCCATTGTGTAATTTTTTTTTATTATTTTTTTTTTGTTTTTGTTATTTTCCTTTTTACAATTGCAATTTTCCTGGACATATATACTCATAACTAACTTAGCTATACGTAAACCAGCATATAACCAGCATATACTCATAACAAACATTATGAGCAAAATCAAAACCAGCTATTTTTCAGAAGTAAACCAGCATATAACTAACTTGTTTTTACATTCCCAATTCCTTTCAATTCTATTTCTCAGCAAATCAAATTATATCCAAATACACCAGAATCAAAACAAGTGCTTAAGTTTCCCAATTCATTCTATTTCTACACTTGAACCAAAACAAACTAGCTAAGCTAACAAGTTATTATCCAATTCATATGTACCCAAAACTAGCTAAACTTACAATATGAACCAAAACTAGCTAACAAGTGCTTAATTAGTTTCCCAATTCATTCCATTTCTACACTTGAACCAAAACAAACTAGCTAACAAGTTTTTATCCAATTCATATGTACCCAAAACTAGCTAAACTTACAATATGAACCAAAACTAGCTAAACTTACAATATGAACCAAAACTAGCTAACAAATGCTTAAGTTTCCCAATTCATTCCATTTCTACACTTGAACCAAAACAAACTACCTAACATTCCATTTCCCAATACAACGGTGTCTCTGCATCCGTTATCAACTTCTCAAACATTTGAGGACAATCATTAAGATCGTCTTCAACAGCCTTTGCCATCTCTTCAAATTCGTCCCCATCCAATGTAGGTCTTTCAGTGTCAACCGGCGCACATCTCTCGGTATTATTACCCATATTTGAAGATTCACCTCTTTCCTCACCATGCATTGTCCAACAAGTATAACTTTGATCAATTCCGTAACCCTTTAAATGTCCTGCCAACTCCTCTGCATTAACCGATTTTACATAACAACAACTTAAACAAGGACATTTGATATCACTAGAAGTCCCTAAACGTTTAACAGCACAGTTCACAAAATAATCCACTCCAGCAACATATTCCTTGGACAGACAATTGGCAGACATCCACTTTCTATCCATAATTTCCCAATATTTATAATAAAATCCTGATAAGAGAACTTAAACCTATTACAGGTGAAAATCACACAACGTACAATTTTTTTGAAGCTAAGACATTCAACTATTTTCAGCTAAAAAAATCAAAGACTTTAATGTCTTCCATAATGTCATTCTTCATATAATAAATATAAGAAAACAACAAAAGTACCTGAACACGTGGAAGCAACAATGAACTCGAATGAACTAGAACGAACACTCGAACTAGAACACGAACTCGAACAATGAACACGAAGCTCTGGCAAACCAAACTCGCAAAACCTAAAAAACAATTCGCATTAAATTCGCATTAAACAACAAATCATCAACATCAATCCTAAATTTTTCAAATTTATAAATACAACACAAAAATCCTTAACCTAGAGCAACATTAAATTAACAAGCATTTCATTTGGATATTTCAACAAATACTACACCTACATTTCCCCTTAAGTTTAGAAATACTACACCTACACCTAATTTCAAAGAACCAATCAACAAGCAACAACATTGAATCGTCTAACCTAAGGTTCCAATGCCATTAAAATAACTAGAACATAATACAATGATATTACCTTTGGTGAAAGTGCAACATTAAATTAACAAGCATTTCATTTGGACATTTCAACAAATAGTACACCTACATTTTGCCTTAAGTTTAGAAACACTACACAAACACATATTTTCAAAGAAACAATCAACAAGCTAGCATCAACATTGAATCATCTAACCTAAGGTTCTAATGCCATTAAAATAACTAGACCAAAATGCAATGATATTACCTTTGGTGAAAGTGGAACGAAAATGGTTTCACCAAAACGTCGTACGGACCGAACAAAACCAACCCAACGAAAATGGAAGCACGTCGTACGGACCGAACAAAACAATGGTGAGAATGAGAGGCGTAGTGGGCAACGAAAATGAGAGGGGGAAGAAAATGTGATGTAACGAAAATGAGAGTGAGAGTGAACGAAAATGAGTGTGAGTGTGAGAAGGAGAGTGAACGAAAATGAGTGTGAGTGTGAGTGAGAGAGAACGAAAATGAGTGACAGTGAGAGTGAGTGAGGTGAGAACGTGAGAGTATCTGTGAGTGAGAGGGACGCGTAGGAACAAAAATAAAATTAAAGGAATGGGCAGCGCTTTACCCTAAAAGCGCTGCTCATTAGGAAGCGCTTTATATCAATGGGCAGTGCTCTCCCATATAAGCGCTGCTTATAAGTCAGCGAAGTGGTTCTTTCTGTTATCTTTGTGGTTTTCTTGGCCACAATGATGATTTTTGTCCTCTGTTGCTAACGATGAGGAACGATACGGGTGAGAGAGGTTGTGGTCCAAAGATGCGGGCAAAGTTGAGACCAAGCAGCGGCACCGGAGGTGGGAGATGGTTGAGCCGTTAAGGGAAGATGTCGTTGCAGGCGGGTCAACCCTAGGCAGTGAAGGGCAGTGCAACTATTGGGGTTTGACAATTATGAATCCTGGTGTAACGGATATGTTACAAGCTACTGATGGCGATAAATTAGCGCAGCAGCACGTGATCACAGCATTTAAGAATCCATCTGCATTATTCTCTCACTCAACTAATAATACCTCCAATGCCACGTGTGATGCCAGCATGGTAAGTGAGGCTATTGACCAGCAAATGACCGACCAGGATACAGTTGTGTGCGATGTTACTGAGGGAGAGAAAAAAAGAAGAAGGAACGTTGGAAAGTCAAATGAAGAATCACATAATATTACTCAAGCACAAGTCAGCAATAGCAAGGCTACGACACTTGGTTCCGGTGGTACATCAGATGTTTCTTTTTTAAAGGCAGTTCCTCGCAAGCAGACCTGCCAAGAGCAATGAGTATTCTCAATTGGAACTACTGGGGCTTGGGCAGCCCTAATGCAGTTTCGTCGCTTCGTGACCTCGTTCGGACGTACCAACCGGACGTTATTTTTTTGAGTGAAACTTTGGTACAAGCAAGTAAGATTGAAGCTATTCGAGTTAGATTGGGGTATCATTCTTTTTTCGCTATTAGTAGTAGAGGTCGTAGTGGTGGTTTGGCGGTGTTTTGGAGGCAGCTGTTTGAGCCAAATAATTATTTATTCTCAGATTTTTAAGACTTACTTGTTTTTATGGCTATCCTAAAAGTGGAAGGAGGGATTCTTGGAATTCGTTGAGAACTCTTGCAATGGATAATTCCTTTATATGGTGCACAATGTTTTAAAACTCTGACCGGTGACCGACTCAGTGAAGGTACCGGGTCACTGGGTCAAGGATCGGACCGTGGGGTCAACAGTTGAACCACATGACCATGAATCGGTCCCTATTAAAAAATTCCCAAATTTTCAAGACCTATAAATTTCGTACCTGTAAAGCTTAATTTGCTAAAATTACACACAATGCCTAAAAAAGTCCAAAAAAACTCACAAATTTAATAATCCCACAATGCCATCAAAATACATATAATTCCTGGAACAGACATATAATTCCTAGAATATAATCAATCAATGAAAATTAATTCCAAACCAAAACACAAATCATATGCAACATTCAAACTTTGAACTTCAAACAAATCCATTAAGTCATAAACCACAACATGAGTATCTTAGCAAACAAAAAACGACCATCTCATAGAACAATACAATACTAGCGCCTTGACCTGTGCGTTGCACGGGGTCAAAGCTATAGTTAATACAAAATTATTGCAACACTAAAATTTGTCGCCTAAATTGCAATATGAAAGAAGTATTGTTTAAATATAGACAAAACGGTAAATTATAACATAAATTAAAGGAAGAGAACATAATCTAGATACAACCAACGAAATACAATTCATAGGCATTGTCTTGCAGAGGAAACAAAAATAGAAGAAAAAAATCATAACCCATAATTCACAACATGAATGACCAAACACTACTGTAGATTGGTTGACCCTTAACTTCAACGTTAATGTACTTTTCTATCAATCATCAAAAAGAAATCAAGATCAATATAAATTTGCCTTGAAAAAAATATTTTACGTTGGTTTAGGTTTTAACCTTTGGACTCTTAGATCTTTGAAAAGTTTGATAAATTTACATTAAGACCAAGCTGATGCTCTCTGAGAATATCAACATGACCAATTTTCATATCAATCCCATCATCACATGTTGCAAGACATTAGTAATCTAATTAGTGTCTAGTTTATTAGCGTAATGTGTGTGTCTAGGTGAGATTTGCTTAAAAATTTTGGCATAAAAAAGGAGGCCAGATATAACTTGGAGAGGCCTAGAAGGAAAGATATCCACCGTAGTTCACGTTGTGAAAGCCTTAGTGATTACAGACACATCCATTTTGCTAACACCACAAACAAATTATGTTATTCTTCAACACCGATCAAACAAATCAAGTGATTGAAAATCCAGTAGAGATACAACATATCATGAAAGTACCAAACTGAACATATTGATGATATAAAAGAAAAGACAATTCATGTACATTTGAAACCCCAATCCAATTTGCTTCACAAATTTCACAGGTTTTCTGAACACGCTTCCTTGTGAAAATGGTCAAGTGATATCTTAGAAAAACTAATTTAGGCAAAACAAATCAGGAAATTTATTGAAAATAATTTATTTAAATATTGATTTCAAAATGTAATAAAAGAGATGAGTTCAAATATGAAGCCAAAAGTATCTTGAAGATAACACACCAATCCTTTGACCTGATGAATTGGATACTATTCATTTTCAATACAAAATACCATCCAATTCAACTGTATCTGAAAGAGTGCTCCTTTTTCAATACACAATACCATCCGATTGGAAGCCTGATCATTTTCATTAGTATTTACCTAACAAAAGTGCATCCCAAAGCCTAACCCAGAAACTCATAATATCATAGCCTCATAGAGGCTTTGAACCACCTTCTCTTCCATTGAGTGTAAGCAAGTGAATATAACCATTGGAGTGAGCAATACCGCTGTATGCACAACAATCAAAACTAACCAAATCCATAGTTAGATCAATTGCAATTTCTAAAATGCTCCCCAACTAATAGTCCTACCAACTCAGATATTTAAAGCTATAAATATACAATATACACGAACCGAAAAACGATTCCATTTATCTTTCTGATACTCATCATACATGAAGCAAATAAAACAGTATCCTCTATACAAAATCAGAGTTTAAGCTCATATGAAATAAAATAGGGGGAAAAGAAGAGCCTGTGTAATGTGAGCCAATTACTACTCAATATTTAAGTTCTTTTCAAAGCTGTCATGATGTGCCGATATTGCTGAAAGCAACTAAAATAATAGTTTACCATGCTTTAAGCCAAAATAAGTCAAAGACATGGTTGGGATAGAAAAGAATGGAAGGATAGGTTTTACATTCCATTCAATTAGCATTTGAGTGTCTCTATGAGCATGGGAGATAGACAACAAAAGTCTCAAAGTAATTAAGCAATCATTACCTTAAAATAAAGTTCTTCCCCTCTCTTTTTTCAAATTATGCATGTTCTGCAGACTGCAAGGACAAAGGGTTTAAAAGTTAAATAACATCTTCATAAAGAGACTAAATGATCTCAACTATATAAGTACATCCTATAGAAGGAAATTTAGATAAGAGGGGGAATGATGAATATAGAATCCAAACAACATCATATTAGGGAAGAGAATTAGAGCAAATAATTGGAGGAAGAAAGAAAGAGATAGAAGAATCTACGCAAACAACTTAAAATATTTTAAATCTAATACCAACAACAACCACAACAACAAAATCACCTCAGAAATAAATCCCAAAGAATCAACCAAAATTTATATAAAAAAATGACTTGAGAGCTGCAAAATAAAAATGCTTCCAACATACTCTTCATATTCTCTAAAACGAAAAAGTCAATGGCTCAGTGATTTGATAAAACTGGTAAAACAAATGCAAGATTCAAGTCCGACAGAGAGGTTTTGATCAAGTCCATCACAGTCTATCCCAACCTATTGTATGAGCACATTTCTCATCCCTACATCTCTTGATGAGGAAATGGAGCGAATGATGAACTCCTTTTGGTGGGGTACGAAATAGAGATCAAGGTCGCGACATCAACTGGTTGAGTTGGGATAAGTAATCTATGTGTAAGGAGAATCGAGGTATGAGTTTTCGCCATCTTCACATCTTCAACTTGGCAATGCTAGGGAAACAAGGTTGGAAGATTCTTACCAACCTAGATGCTATAATTTCACGTGTTTTCAAAGCTAAATATTTCCTAAGAGGGGATTTTTTTGGGGGCCTCCATAGGCCATAACCCAAGTTTCGTATGGCGTAGCATCTGCGCTTCACGGGTTATTATCAAGGAAGGATTGAGATGGAGAATAGGTGATGGCTCTAATATCCGAATCTGGGAGGATCTTTGGCCCTGTAACTCGAATAATGCGCTAGTTACATCTCCAAAACCAGTGGTTCGAACGTTTGCTTTGTCTCAGATCTAGTGGATAACAATACTAACTCATGGAATGCCTTGCTTATCAATTCTGTTTTCATAGCTACTGAAGCACAGAAAATAATCAGCATGCCTAGAATCACAGATTTCAGGGAAGACCAAATGATATAGGACTTGAGTAGGAGCGGTATTTATTTGGTTAAGTCCGCTTACTATTTTGCCATGGAGAATCTTGTTGATGCTGTACATTTGCGAGTGGAGGGTGATTGGAAAGCTATTTGGTCCATCAAAGTTCCAAACAAAGTGAAAATTCTAATTTGGAGAATTGCAAGGGGCTATCTTCCCACTCGATGCAGGCTACAACGTAAGGGTGTTCATTGTTCTGATTCCCGTCCTATGTGTAACGAAGCACCGGAAAACGAATGGCATTGATTTTTCGGGTGTACTAGAGCTCAAGAGGTTTGGAGTGCAACAAATTATGGGCACTAATTCGCGATGATATTGAAGTGGTTGAGGGGATAGAGCAGAATTTGAGAATAGACTTTGTTGTTGTCTTGTAGTGTTTATGGTGTTGTAGGAACGATTTGGTTTGGAATTCGGTGAATAACCCTATAAATGTGGCACTTCATGAAGTTCGGCTGCTGGTTTTTGAATGGTTACAACATAATTTCCTAACCACTTGCGCATGAGCAAGTGCAGTTACAACATAATTCACGAATGCCACCACTTGCGCATGAGCAAGTGCAGTTATAACATAATATCCTAACCATCCCACGAGTGAGTGTAGAACACACGCGACTTGCAAGATTCACAAATGCGAAGAAGACAAGCTTAGCGCCGCTTGACTTGTTGCAGAGAGCGAAACATGGTCAAGGTTTTCAAGAATATGTTCATTCAAAGGTGCATAACTTTGCCGCAACAAAAAATAAATCTTGTGCACAAGCTCTATCAGGATCAACGAATAAGATTGGTGATATCCCTCTTACTCAACTCCCTCACCCGTGTATTAAAGGGGGTGAATTAACTATCTCAATTCCAGAAGATGAGTACGTGGCAGGTTTGAAGGGATGCAAGACACACCTACATGGAAAAAATTTACTCTCAAAAGGAGACACTGTAACAGCCCAGGTCCAACGCATTGGCCACCCCAGCACTATTACATCACGGTCTTCTCTACCCCCCTTGTAGAATTTTTGCCTTCCGTGGGAATCGAACCTTGCACCTGAGGCATAAGTGCAAGTTAAACACACCTCCCACTACCAATTGAGCGCGCGCTCAATTGGTAGTGGGAGGTGTGTTTAACTTGCACTTATGCCTCAGGTGCAAGGTTCGATTCCCACGGAAGGCAAAAATTCTACAAGGGGGTAGAGAAGACCGTGATGTAATAGTGATGGGGTGGCCAATGCGTTGGACCTGGGCTGTTACAGACACTCCTATCAAGACAGATGCTTTAAAATCCAAGCTTCAAGTTCTATGGGAAACCAACAGGTCAGTGGGGTTCGATCTCTTTAAAGAAAGAATATTATGAATTTTCTTTTTCTTCTGTTGATGACTTACAGAGAGTTCAGTAGCAGCCTTCTTGGCATTGCAAGCCAGGGTTGCTTCGGTTGTTCACCTGGAATCTTGGTTTTAATCCTTCAAATATAAAACATACAAATGCGCAATGTTGGATTTGACTTAGAGGTCTTGCTCAGGAATGTTGGCGTCCCAAAATTCTTTTTGCAATTGCTAGAAGTGTTGGCATACCAATTAGTCTTAGATGATACAACAAGTAAAATCTCATTTGACAAATCATTTGGTTATTTTGCACGCTTCCTGGTTGATATAAATTAAATCTAAAATCAGAGCTTAGGAGTCAAATCCTAGTTGGAAAGTCAGGTTATGCTTTCTTTGTTAGCATTGAATATGAAAATCTACAATCCTTTTGTATGAATTGCAAGACTATCGGTCATACCACTAGTAACTGTAAAAGACGAATGCACTCTTTTGTGGAGAATAATAAGGAGCAAAATATCCCAAAATATGTCACTAAGGCAAAACAAGTTCCTGAATATGTTCATAAGCTACAAGTCTACTAATAATGTGAATTGTGTCAAACCTTCACTGGAACCTATTGAGCCGTCTAAGGCTCGACAATCTCTACCTATAAAGGTGCAATTAAATTTTTACAGGCAGCAAGGAGAATCTTCATCTAATGAAAATAGAGAAGAGGTCGTGCAATCTAACGAAGAATCAGATGTCCATGACTCTTTTACTTTGGATTACGGTAAGCAAATGTCGCCTACGGTGGAGACGCGTGAGACATCTTTGAACTTGATTCAGAAGTTGGCTAATGCGTCTAGTCATAGCACACATGCAGGACTCAAAACAACACGGTTCAAATATCTTCTACCTCTTATACTATTAATGGTTATAATATTGATAACCCCGTTGTTCACTCTAACGCCAATGTAGTCAATGATATTGCTAGTCGGTATTGTAGTGATTCTTTTGACTCATCCTCCACTCAACCTCCCACTACCAGACTAGATTCACTAAATGTCTCAGAGTCTTTTGCTACTTCTAATTTGGTGGTAGCATTTGACATGAGAATTTTAGGGAAGCTTTTGGGATAATGTGTTAGATGATGTTGTTTATCCTATGGCTACCAATACCCATGGAACGACGCATGATGATGAGTTCGAACCGGTAGTGTCCAAAACCCAAAAACAGAAATTAGTCCAGAAAACGATAGGCTATAATACTCGTTCAAATACAAATTCTGTCTAGCACTTTTTTATCGGACCATTGTAAGTTACATTTCTCATGGACATTACACAAGTTGTTTTATCATTTCCCATGCACACTATACACACATTCTTGTCATTTTTCATACTCACAATAACTTTATTTATTACTTTCCATGTGAAATGTTAATTGCCAGCAATTCCATGCACAATAATCAGAGGATATTTAGGTAATTTCACTTTTTCACATTTTCAAACTCTCTCACTTTTTCACTCTCTCACTTTTACACTCTATTCTCATATTTCTTCTTCCAATTCTCTCATTTCTCTATTTTTCATACTTTTTCAAACCTTTTCACTTTTCCACTGTCTCACACACTTTTTTTTATAAGCTCTCACACACTTTTTTACTCTCTTCTCCTCTTTCTTCCTCTAATTATCCCATTTCTCTATTTTTCACAATATACCTACTTTAATTTCATCTACATGTCACCTTCATGTTTCCTGTTTACTATTTTAAAAAATTTCAATTTTTGACAAAATTTGGGGTAATATTTAGGCTAATTAAATCTATCAACTTTAAAATTGTCTTGATTTTCACGGAATAATGTTCAGACTAATTAAATTTTCTGAGTGCAACATTACCCATTACCAAAATACCAATCTTATTATTTTCCCAACTAAGCAATTAGAGTTTATTTAGGTAATTTCATTTTTTCAAACTTTTTCACTCTCACACTTTTTCAAACTTTTCCCCCGACTTCTCTTTCTTCCGCTAACTCTCTCATTTCTCTTTTTTTTTTTATAAGAAAGATGTGTGTGTGTGTGTGTGTGTGTGTATATATATATATATATATATATATATATATATATATATATATATATATATATATATATATATATATATATTAAGAAGGAGTACTCCAACCCAATACAAATGAATTCAAGAAGATTTCTTAGCTTGCTCAATACAAAGAATTGGGGAATTCCACCAATCTGAAATATCAACATCACCATAGACCCCTACTTTTCCCATAAACCAACCCCATGATAGATGCCTGATCTTGTTGGCAACTTTGAAAGAATCATCCAACAACTCTTGGAATACCACATTGTTTCTCTCTTTCCAAATAATCCACGTAGTAGCCATCCAAAATAGAAAAATTACCTTGTTACTGTTGTTGAAATTAAGTTTCCTTCCAAATTCCCAAAAATGATGGATACCCTCCATGCTTAATTCTTCTTCAACCCCCAACCATGTCAAAATATCTTTCCATATAGATTTGGAAAAATCACAATGGAAAAAATATGAGCTATAGATTCATCACATCTTTTACACATATAGATTTCTCTATTTTTCACGATATATCTACTATAATTTCATTTACATGTCACCTTCATTTTTCCTTTTTACTATTTTAAAAATTATCGAAATTTTAATAAAATTTTAATATTATGTTTTTTACACGGGGTAATGTTTGGGCTAATTAAGTTTGTCTATTTTAAATTTGTCAAGATTTTCACGAGGTAATGTTTGGACTGATTAAATTTTGTCTGAGATCATACATAAAAATAAAACGACAACACTCGTGCGTAGGCACAGGTATACTGCTAGTGTAGATAGAAGTGGAAGTGTTGTGACATATCCATGCAGGGGGTATCGTAGCTTTATTCAAGTAGGATGGGTTGTTTGAGCTTTTCTACAGGAATGGCTCCACAGAATCAAACCCCTAATAACGGTTCAATGAGTGGCCTGTGGCACGAGGTAGCTGCCCGTCGTAAGGCCATCACTTTTCCCACACCCCTCCCTACTCACTCCACACCTCTTAACTCCAAATATTCCAAAACTACCCTTAATGAGAGGACGTGTTTACGTGCGATTCGGTTGAGGCCAACCGAATATATTCGACTAGGCCCAACCGAAAGTTTTCGGTTGACCCTAACCGTGTCGGTGAAAACAGCACATTGGTGCCCATATTAAGAGGCGTACTGGGTTTGGGGGTGTGGGGTGAGTAGGGAGAGATGAAGGAAAAGCATGGGCCCGTCGTAATCGTGGGTCAGCACCTTAGTGCCCATATTAAGAAAATGCTCATAAATCTTTAGGGTCTTTTTTTCATACCCCCTCTTATACATTGTACCCCATAATTGGTTTTAACCCCAAAATACCCCTCACATTTTTTCATGGGATTATGCGCAATGGCGGATCTTAGTTAGGGCCCAAGTGGGCCACAATCGCCCCCAAAAAAATCATATATAAAATTACTATAATACCCCTTATTTTAAAAAACAACTACTAATTATATACAACTTTTGTGCAGGGTATAAACTAAACAGCAGTGTGGCATAGTGGTTGCAGCCTTTGATTCAGTTGTGGATGTGGATTATGTGTTCAACTCTTTGCTGGGTTTGGTAGAATTCTCCTTTAATGAATTCATTTCCCAACTTTGATCCTGGTAGTTGCAGTCTTTTTTTTTAAAACAAAATAGGCTACAATCTTGCATTTGATTAATTATAAGAAAGTTAACTTATTTGTGTCAAAAAAAAAATAATGTTAACTTATATAAATGTTCGCCATATTTTTTTGGTCGAGACCAGGGTATCCACCGCCGAATGCAGTGACTAATCCCCTCGTTGGATTGGAGGCACCTCGAAGGGTGGGACAGCTGGCCCAGGGATTTAAAGCTGCTCCATACCCAAGGGGAGGATCGAACCCTCGACACTTGGTTAAGGGAGGATGAGCCTCAACCGCTCAACCACACCCCCGGGTTTAAATGTTCGCTATATAATAATTCTTATGTTTATTCATATTTTTAATATTATATAATAAGATTTTTTTTTCACATCTCTTATATTAGAATTAGGAATTATAAATCAATGGTTGGTAATTTTTGAAAAAACATATTTTCAACATTTTAAAATCAAATAAAATTAAAATCATATTTTACAAACAACTTCAACCGAGTCTCAATGTGAAATCAAAATTACTTTTTTAGTTATTTAATTTTATTTATAAATAATTATTAATCTATATTTATCTATTTTAATCATATTTTCCCCAAGCACCGCTACTGCTCTTACGCGACCTACCCCCTCTCCTCTCTATCTCACGCACACGTAACCTTCTTCTCCTTCTCATCGTTGTCGGTCTCTGCCTCCACGTTCCTCATCGCCGTCGGTCTCTGCCTCCACGTTACTCGTTCGTCTTGTTTCTCATCACAATTGTTGCATTTGATTTGTTGATTAATTTTCTCTGCATCGTCTTCCGACTCTCGCTATCGTCTTCTCATCACCGTCTAATTTCTTTCATTCCGGAGAATTTCTTAAGGTAATTTTTTGCATCAATGCGTCTCTGTTCATGCGATTGACTTTCCATGTCTCTTTCATTAGCGACTCACCCAAGCATTTTAGTCAAGCTCTGCCACTGATTATGCGTCATTGGGAGCTGAGCTACTGACATATTGTATATATGCCATCAGTGGGGTGCCCAAGGGCGCGCGGAAGGAGCGACCGTAGAGGGGCTTACTGATAATGTGCAATGTGCAAAAATTAAATGTAAAAAACATTCAACATTTAGTGTGATTACCTCTACGACGACAATGAGAGAGAATTGACAGAGCCCGGAATGAGAGTAAGGGAAAACATATGCTAAAGAGTGGGAGAAGCAGAGAGCAAGGGGTAACATATGCGAAAGAGTAAGAGAGGGAGAAAGAAGAGACGGCAATGAGAGTGAGAGATAACCAAGAAAAAAGGGGTTGGGGGGTAATGCAACATAGGTAGGAGAGTGAGAGAGTGATAATGGGCAATAGGGATGAGAATAGGCCAGACCGACCGACAAGGGGCGTACAACGCAGCCTACGTCAGGCCCAGACCAAACCAGGCTTTTTTAATAGATAAGGCTAAGGCTTTTTTAAAAGCCTATTTAACTTAAAAGGACTAACTACAAGTCATCGAAAAAACCTTTTAGGCTTACCAAGCCAATCTATTTAAGTAAATATAAATAATATTTATTATTATTATTATTATATTAAATTTGGTACTGTGTTGAGTCATAAACTTTCTAATATTCTTATGTTAATTTAAATATATTGACCTACATCAATTTTTGACATATTTAAAGTTATTATAAAATAAAATTTAAATTGAATGTCATATAAAATAGAACTTAATCTCACTGACATATTAACTTCTTAGTCTATTTATAAAAGCGCACACCACTCAAAGATTGTAGACTTCCATAAAAAAAATAGTGAAATAGGCTTGTAGGTTTTATCAAACTTTCAAAAAGGTCAAACCAGGCCAATAAAAACAGCCTACGACAGACCACAGACAAGACTCGGACCTAACGCTTTCAACACAGGCCAAACCCAGACCTTGCAAAGGCTAGCTCGACCCAGCCTATTCCCACCCATAGTAGTGGGCAATGTTTTAAGGGGGTAGGGGTATTATGGTTTTTTTGGGTGTGGAGGAGAGGTTTCAAAATTAAAAAGATGGGGTAGGGATAGGATTGCCGAGATGGAAATAAGGTTTTAATTAAAATTAAACTACGGTACTTAGTTTAAGGCCACATTCAAAATAGATGTGCTCGCAAACGCAAAATATAGTCATTGAGTGATATATATTTTTTAGACATCAAAGATATAATATTTTAGTACAGGATTAAATCATTATCACAGACCATCAAGGATATGCTCGCACACCAGAAACATATGTTTCTTCAACAGATGCAGACGCTTCTTCTGCAAAGCCTTTCCATGAATCAGTGGATAATATGACAAAATCTGCCAATTTCCCTGGAGATAAGGACCCTAGATCATTGTCAAGGAAGCTTGCCCGAGCAGCTGAAATGGTGTAACTGTCGAGTTGATCGAGTTTTAGACACATGAATAATAAACGAAAATAATGTATGTTATGTTGATAGTGGGATTTGATCATAATAAGTAAAGGGCACCAAACAGTTGAGCAAGCAGTTAAAAGATTACACATAGAAATGCAATTACTAACAATATCATAGGAAGATGTCATGTATTTACAAAGTAAAATGATGAGAGTTATGGATAGAAAGGAAGGACCGCATTATACATCTGAAGCTTCAATCTGCAACAAGTGCAGGAGCGTGTGAAGAAACCAGCAGATAAAAGGAGGATCAATCCTAAACTTGCTCCATGATTTATGGGCCTCATCAAGTCATAGGAGGAGGAGTTTGTTCTATGGTTAAAAATTAAAATCACCTACAACTCCATTCATCCAGTTTTCTATACTCCTCAACTCAAAAGGCCTGTGGGGCATTATGATCTCATAAAGGACATACCCTAGGGGATGAAAGTGAAAATCAATGAGATGAAGCTTATGTTTGGATACGCGGTGAAAACTTATGAACGCACGGCAGGTGTGAAGCTACAAAGTGTGGCTTTTGGATTTCCGTGGATTTCCACCATGGAAAGTGATGCTTCCAAACACTCTAGAAGTACTTAGTTAGTTAGGGAGATAATTAAAAGAAATAATACATATTGCTTACAAATAAGAGGAAGGGTTGAGATGGAGTGATATCTAGCTTGTAATGGGCAGAGGATATCACGGTGGCTAATCTAATGGGCAGAGGATATCAGTATCCAGAATTTTCAGATTCCAGCCTTGACGACAAGGCTAAAAAATCAAGACATATATGGAGTGGCTTCCATCCCACAAGTAGGTAAGGTATCAATCAACAAAAGCACATAACATAATAATACAGTTGTTTATTTGAATTTCAACATTAAAAATCTGACAACATTTTGGAGCAACAATTCTCAATGTGGTTAATAGTATGTTGGATTTAGTTAATGGGTACATGTGGTAAGCTGTTAACAATCCACTGAATTACATTTAACTATTGATGGGTATATCTATGGATGGTTAATAAATCACCCATTGGAAATTGTTGTCCCAAAATGTTGTTGATTTTTTACGTACAAGTAATATTTCTCTAATAAGTGCTTAAATTCTGCTTACGCTTTTATTGCATCATCTAATGAAATGCACTCTGATGGAATCCATGCACTTTCCCAAGTGGAAGGTCTTCTTTTCATTGCTGTCTTAATACCACTTAGGGGATTGATGTCTACCACCTGTAAAACAGGAACATAATATTAGGCGAAGTACCTCTAAATGATTCATGCCATGGAATATGAATATGTTACTAATAAATGTCACAAACTTACTGGCCAGTCAGAACCAAATGCCACTAATGCATTGTTATCTAAGAGTGACCGAAATAAATAAGATTCCTTTTCCGCCCGATCCTTGCCGAGCTTTTTACTACTCGTGTCAGCATCATCCAATAATTGATCTGGCTGTTGATGATTGGTGATAAGAAATTATCAAAAATCATGTAAGAGGCATTGTTTATACAGTTTAAACATAAACATATAATGCATCTTGAAGACGTATAATCCATTTTAAAGAGCATGTTAAGTCAATTCTGAGGTAATGAGAATAATCGATCAAACTGTAGCAAGAATAAAGTTACTTGCAAGTTTGGGGAACACAGCAGTGAAAAGAAGATATCTCATAATGATGAAAAATTTAAAGATTTTCTAACATCCGTGTCTGCAAATAAGATTTGTAAATTTCTTGACACAACTGAGCTACAAGTGATTTTTGGTCCCTAGGATCAGCAATTCTTTTTCCCCTCAAAGCTGAAATTGCTGAGGTTGTCTTGGTAAAAATCAGATTTGTAGCAAGCCCATTTATTTTCATTGCACACTATAGCCACTCTAGTGATACTTCTAGTATCATTTTATCTATAATCTATGGTACTGGGAGTAATAATAATAATAATAATAATAATAATAATAATAATAATAATAATAATAATAATAATAATAATAATAATAATAAAAAAATAATAATAATAATAATAATAATAATAATAATAATAACAAAAAAAAGAGACGCGAGATAATATGATGACAAGAAACCTGCATGGAAGCAACAACCCGTTGTTTGCCAAATCGGCCTGGAGTTCCAGATGCTAACTGCTGGGCATGCTCAATCTGAAAGCAGAGTGTTTCAGATTCTTGACTTGCTTCACAATGATCATATTAGAATAAATATCACGGAAACAAATTCTCCCATAATCCAACATGCAACAAGTAGAAAATTATTGAAGGATTCCATGTGTCTGCAAAAATGTTACCCGAAATCTTCGATCTCTTATTCCATTTGTAGAAGTAACTAAGTCATATATGTCCAAGATAAGATCATTTGCTTTGTCCCCTATAGCATGAATAGCAACCTGAAATAATCAATAGGATGGCAGATACCTGGTAACTGAAATTTCACTACACACATAAGAGGTTGGTAACTAATAACAAAAGAATAAATCACCTGTAGACCATTTAAATCTGACTCCAAGGTCATGTTTAGTAGAGCTTCAGGTTCAGTCACTTGTAGGCCGTAGTTGTCAAGGTCGTCAGCATATGGCTACATTATTTGAAATATCATGGTTAATACTTAACACCATCACAAACTACATGCTTGGGTAAGAATGGTTAAATTAGGAGCAAAAATTATGTCTCTCAAAAGATAGGTGATAGGGTGCTCCTTGACGGGTGCTCCTTGACACCCACAACCGATATCCAGTTAAAAATAGAGAGGATAGAAAATGTACGATATAAATAAAATTTATAAAATTTTAATGAAAAAATATTTATATGGAAAATTTGAATGCCTGGTCTTACCTCATAAAACAATGCACTATGGGAACCCAAAGAGCCATCAGCAAAAGCTTTGACACCACCCAAGTAAATCCATTCGCTGAAGGAGTGGCCCATTTTGTTAATGACATCCTATGTAGGGAAAATATAACTTCAAGACATGTTAAATTTTATTAGACATAAAATAAATATATTCCTATGATATTTTTGTAAAAAAAATGGTAAAGCTATAAATATTATCAGTTTTGAAACCCAAACGCGTGCAACACGTACAACTTGCACCATAATAAATAAATAATAGTGTTTTGATTTCTGAAAATCAAGTATCCCTTTAAACCAAAATGCTTCAACAGAATAGCAAATAAAGCAAACATAAGCATCCACTAAACCCTACCACGTACTACTCTTTGGAAGCTCTTTCAAGTGAATCATTATGAAATCATCTAATAGTGAGTGGGACTAGATTCTCAATGGAGCAGTCGCCTTTAACACTGGACTACCCAGACAGAAGTTACAAAAGGCCTAGATGGACCCCAGGGTTATTTAAACAAACTACTAACCATTACACTTTAACAAGTATAATATAATCTAATTAACATAACTGACTTGTTATCATTCTTATTTTCTGTTCTCGGCCTCCTTCTATAATAGATTTGGAAAGCCCTTTCCGTCCCCGTTGTTGGCTCATTTATATTTCTAACAGGGCACACCTAAGCTTCCTCACTCAAAGAAACAATCTAGTGCATAAACTCCAAGACATTGGGCAATGCAAGAAAACATGACTATGAATCATACAGATGCCAGCCATAACACATTTTCCCGTGTTAATTGCAGAGTGTCATTTGCAGACAAGGCTAAAAGGTAGAAAAGAATAAACACTTAAAGATAAGCTCTAAAAGTTTTGAAGCAGAGTAAAATACACTAGAACATTCCATAAATAATAAGTCAGAAAGGAGCCATACCACTAAACGCAACCATGTCGGCATCGGAAAAAATAAACACACTCTAATTTTCATTTTTGACATAGAACTAGCCCATCGATAAACATCTGTTCAATTTAAAAAACAAAAACAAAAATAAAAATAAAATGAATGAAGGTTGTCATCTAAGCTAAAGAATAAGGAGTTTTACATAGCTCAGAAAATCAGGAGAAAACATCAATCACAGCTGAAAGGCATGGTTCTTGGCCTTAGGATTCTGTCAGTCAGATAAAAATTACATCATCCATTATTTCCTAATCTTTTTCAGTTGGTTTAAATATTAAAGAAGATAATTTAGAATAGATCAACTCAAGCTAATACATAGACCAATTATGCAATGGAATAAGGTGAATCTTCTACTCTAATTGTTGTTAAACCAATTTATTTTCTGTTGGATTTGAATAGGTGAGGGTTTCAGTACAGTGGAAACTGTTCACGAATTCATTTTTCTGACGATTCAATTATTCGAAGTTCAAACAGATTTCTCTTATTGACAAGGATGGCATCAGTTGATATTCAAAATAAAATGAAATATAATAAAGTTCTCTCATCTTATTAGCGAGCAATAGAAATCAAACGTTTAGATTGAACCTGAAAAATCCTCCCAAGAAAGATCTGCTGAAACACCAGGATAATATCTTCCCATATCAACAACCGTAGTCACCCCCCTTTTTAGGGCAAGATTGCTTGCTCTAAGCAACGCCTCCCTCCTATCATCCACTGAATCCTCTGGAATCAGGGAGACAACAAGTGTACTTGCAGAATCAATGAGCAATCCAGTAGGTTCTGCATGATAACAACATTCCAATACAGCAATTAATTATCATTAGTGTCCTATTTTAGTTAATGCCGAGATTATAAACTATTACCTCCGCTGGCAGACCTCACTATAGTTCCTCCTTTTGGATTATCTGTTAAGTTTGTAATCCCAGCCAACATTAGTGCCACTGAGTTAGCCAAGCCCATGTGACCATCCATTCTTGATAGCCAAACCTGCTTGTATACACTTCAAATAAGGTCACATCGCTGTGAATGAAGATTTTAGATGCAAAGGAACATGTTCTAAGAAGCTCACAGGATTGTTAGGAGTAACATCATTAATCCAAGATGCAGCTGGCAGATCTCCTCCCCATAGATCATTGTTCCATCCACCACCCAATATCCAGGAACCTTGTTTTGTGTCTGAAGTTAAAAGTCCACAATGAGTAAATATCAGGTATAATAACTCAGAAGTGTGTGCATTTTGAAAATTTTAACCACTTGCTTTTAAGCCTTCTATTCCAGTATTATTACTTGAAAAAAGCACAATGACAATATTTTTAAGAAGCAACAGGGTAAAACTAGCGAACTTAAATGAAGCTTCCAACAGATGAGGAGGCAAAATTAGAGTTAGATCGAATTAATTATTAACAAAATCAAATAGATGCTTTGGACATGAACTGTGTTTTAGCTGCATCAACACAACACTTGGGATGATAAAGTTAACTTTGAAACCTTATCAAGTTTGAAAAATGTAACAGTTTGCATTTTTAGCAAACAATCAAACAAGACTAGGAATTGACTCGTGATCATCTTCAAGGAAACTATAAGTTTTGTGTAAATTATCTCTCCAAAAAGACAAAGAAATAAGCATGCAAGAGGTCAAGGGCTCAAGGCATACTTTGAGTTGCAACTTTGATCCTTCTAATAAATTCTTCCTTTTTATTTACGCCTCTGAGGTTCACCTGCATCATCTGCAACCACTGACCCCATATTAACACGGGAAACATGTTGTAGGCTTGCAAACATAAAGGATTTCTCAAGTAGTAAAAACAAAATTAGGTTCATTCACATATTCAAATTCAAATGATTTACACATCCTAGTCTATGGGCAACAAAAATTCGTCCCAGTTGCCTTTCAGATGTGCCAACTTCCCAACTGTACCTGGTTGATAATCTTGCTGTTCAACTTAAGTGTCTCCAATAGCTAAACATAAACATTAAAGACTCCGAAAATTTCAATCGCTATCAAACAGTTCAAGCTAACAACTACATTCCCAAATGATCATTTCAGGAAAAATAAATAAAACAGACTGAAGCACATAAGAACTGGGAAAAAGATGCTGAAGAAAAGAAAAGGGATATGCACTAGACCTGCAATCCACCAGCAATGAAATGCACATGGGAATCAATAAACCCAGGAACCACAACCTTTCCACCAAGATCCAACACTTGAGTTCCATAACCAGCCAACTCCTACATTGACAACAGTTCAAGAGCACATGTTGCAGTTGAATCAAAATTGCTCCTCTTTTTTAACAAAATAGCTACCAGCCTAGCACAACAACAAGGATGGATAACCTGGACAAATGAATGGTTGCCAACACGAAGAACCCTTCCATTGGCCACTGCCATGGATTCTGCAAATGGGAGTGTGTCATCACTTGTGTATATCACCCCATTCCATAAAATCAAATTGGCCACTGGGCGAGACAATGATGATTTCCATACCGAAAAATCTGAAAGAGTTCCAAGAAATATTCCAGTACTGCATAAATAAGCATCATAAAAAAATAAATTTAAAATTAACAAGACAATAAGACAATTAATGTTATAAAAAATAACAATAATCTCGGCATATGTAAAATAAAATATTAGTTACTCAATTACTGTAATATTTTTTTCATTATTAGTTATTAGTACTATAAAAGTGAAGTACGGATTTGTGATACTATTACTTCTTCTTTGGTTAACCACCCTAATTAGCCATTTGGGAGGTATCCCCACACGGTGCCTTTGAGCCTGCTACAAGACTAAAGCCCTACTTGGATATATAATTTAATTATCATATACGGTTTATGCATAAGCTATTTCTGTAATATAAGATAAAATAACTTCAAACTATTTCAATAAAAACTCTAAGCTGTTTTCATAAGTTACCTGAAGATCTTAGAGAAATAACTCAAAAAACAACTTATGAATATGTCGTAAGATGTTTCTATAAATTCTCTAAAGCTCAAATAAGTCAATCCAAACAAACCATTAGCTTGGGTTGTTGGCTAGAGCTTATGCACCTCTCGAGTATGGCTTCTTCAAGTTTCATGTTTGAGATGCTATTACAAATCAAGATGCGAAAGTGAACTTTATTGAACAAAACTTGTGTTTATGAGAAGTGAGAGAGGGAAGTGGTAAGAAGAGTTACTTACAGGTTTGGTGAAGAGGAAGAAACACGATTGCGAGGGAGAAAATGATTGGAGCAGTGACAATTATTATGTGAAGAAAAGCCATTTGGGAGGAGCAAATCCACCCTTTCTCTTTCTACTAACCCTTCCTTTTCTCTTAGGTGTAGAACCAGCGGCGACCAAAGAATTCATTTTCAATTTTGTACTAGTTTTTTCCAAAATAAAAAGAAGAAGAAAAAATCATTTCAATTTTGTGGCATCATCGATAAGAACAAGAAATTGGACGGGATATATTTCCTACACTGTTTGACTCCGCGAGTTTTGCCGTTGAACTAGTGACATGGTAGCTAATATGGGTTCGAGCCATTTTTAAATTTTGACAATAGCCCAAAATTGGTCATTAATTTCTTAATTGGACAAATTCGTCCTAAACAATTTTTTTGAATTACCAAAATATATTTAAAAGATATGTCAAAAAAACATATTTAAAAGATTAAACTTCACTCGTGTTTATTATTCGATCATTGATGCCTATTCGCGAAGTGTCCTGACGCTTTCAATCAAAGACTAAATTTCACTCATGTTTAGGAGCAAATTTTGTTTTGATCAAAACAAAGTTTATCCACAATGAAAATCAAACCGAGAACATTAGGTCCACTCCCAGTGCCACCAAGCCATTGGTGTTGGTTACCAATGATTTAGAATGTATGGGATGTATATTATATATGGGATGTATATATATGGGATGTATATTATGAGAGGAAGTTTATTGCGAGAGAGATGAGAGGATTTAATATTAACCGTAAGATGAAATCAATTTGATTGTATTTTTAAAAGCTCACGTGACATTCCTCTCTCCAATTTCTCCAATTTAAGTAGTAATTAATAAAAAGATTTACCAACATGATGTGACACAAGTGATAGATATTTAGGTCCATTAACCATTTGGTCTTAGGTTCGATCTCTGGCCGGTGCGTATGAAAAAATATTTGTTGGGAGAGGTCACGGATCGCAGATAAAAATAATAAAAAGATATACATTGTAACTAATTTTTAAATTTACTTTGAAAATTTATCCACTAATCAATTAAATATTCAGTTTAAGTGAATTAATTTTTTAAAATTCCTTCAACTTTTTTTCCGACAGAAGAAATTTCGTTTACTTTGAAAATTTATCCACTAATCAATTAAATATTCAGTGTAAGTGAATTCTTTTTTTAAAATTGCTTCAACTTTTTTTTGACACAAAGAAATTCCTTCAACTTTTTAGTCATTAAACTTGTGTGGTAAATAACCTAAAGATAAAATCTAATTTGTCAAAAATTATTGTTAAAAGATACAACTTTTGTTGTTGATACGATTACAATCACACTACATATCTTCGTGATTCTCTACTAAACATGACCAATTCCACCATACAAAGGATTTGAGGGTTAGGGTTTTCCACCTTATGCAATGTTTCACTCCACCAATTGAAGGCATCAGAAGGTTCCTATCTAGTTTTGATTTAGAATGCGAGAGCAGCAAATTTGGGGACGTTTGGGTTGGTTTGGGATTCGAGGAGCAAGCGCACGTAGGTGAGGAACCACGCAATGTCATTGGTGCGTGGGGTGGCGCGGGCAATAAACCCCTTTTTTTCTGCACGCTATCAATAGGGAGGGAAGGATCACCATGCATGTGTTCACTACAAGAAAAACGCGTTTTTCCGGCGGAAAAAATCTGTCGGAAATGCACCAAATCCGCCGGAAGAGTGACGTTTCCGGCGGATTTTTTCAGTCGGAAATCCGCCGGTAAAACGCTCGCAGGTAATGTTTTCTGGCGGAATTTTCGCCGGTAATTTTTGGTGGATTTTTCCGCCGATAATTTCCGGCGGATTTTTCCGCTGGTAATGCGCATTTCCGGTGGATTTTTTAAAATAAAAAATAAATTTTTTTTTGAAAAATCCGCTGGAAACGCGCATTACCGGCGGATTTTTCCTCCCGGTAATGGGCGTTTCCGGCGGATTTTTTAAAAAAATAATAATTTTTTTTGAAAAATCCGCCAGAAATGCATATTACCGGCGGATTTTTTATTATTTTTTAAAAAAAAATTAATTTTTTTAAATTTTTTTTGAATTTTAAAATTTAGTATGTAATTTAATAAGAAGTAAAAAAAATGAAAATGAAGTAGAATATGAGAAAAATGATATAGAACAGAATGAGAAGGAATAAAGGAAGGAGAATGAAGAAGTAGGAATGAATAAAAAGGAAAAAGAGTATAAGAAGAAATAATATTGGACAGAATAGAAATGAACCAGTAAGAAGGAATAAGAATGAAGAAAAGTATGAGAAGTAATAATATAGGGGAGAGTAAGAATGAAGAAGTAATAAGGAATAAGAATGAATGAAAAGGAAGAAGAAAGAGGAAATATAGAAGAGAGATATGCAAAAAAAATTATGGATATTGGAGAGTATGAGAAAGAAGAAGAAAGATAAGATAGGGAAAATGTAGAAAAGAATGAGAAGGAAATAAATAGTGAAATGAGAGAATGAAAAGAGTGTAGGAGAAAGTTTTATTTACAGGCATTTTTGAACGGTTCCGACGGATTTACCGGCGGTTTTTTCCGTCGGAAATGTGCATTACCAGCGGATTTTTTCGTCGAAAATTTCAAGTGAAAAAATCCGCCGGAAACCGACGGATTTTTTAAAAAAATAAATAAATAATTTTTTGAAAAATCCGCCGGTAATGTACATTTCCGGCGGATTTTTAAAAATAAATAAATAAATAATTTTTTGACCGTTGGAAATTTCCGGTGGACAAATCCGCCAGTAATGTACATTTCCGGCGGATTTTTAAAAATAAATAAATAAATAATTTTTTGAAAAATCCGCCGGAAATGTGAATTAGCGGCGGATTGTCCGCTGCTAATGCACATTTCCGGCCGATTTTTTTTTAAAAAAAAATAAAAAAAAATTTAAAATCTGCCGGAAACACATAAAAAAATAAAAAACTGCCGCCAGAATGCACTTTTCTGGCGGATTTTTTTTTAAAAAAATGTTAAATATTTTTTTAAAAAAAATCCGCCGGAAAGTCTATTTTTCCCGCCGAAAATTTACCGGTGGAAAAAATCCGCCGAAACCGTACCGACCGAAAAAATCTGCGAGAAAAACGCGTTTTTCTTGTAGTGGTTGAGGCAAAATCCCTTGGACATGTTTTAATGGAAACAAACCTTTTTGACAAGTGTTTAAGTTCTCTGATTCATTAGTGTTCTAATAGATCTTCTTGAGTGATCTAAGTGTAGAAACCATTCAATCAAATCTCAAGAAGAAAGCGTGCTGAGAAAGCACCACATAAGAAGACATAATTGATGTCTTAAAAAAGGTATGAAGGCATTGGGATCATAAGAAGAATAGAAGAATAAAGACACAAGTTATAGTGGCTTCACAAGTTAAGATGACTCTCCTCAAGAAGCCTCATATCATAAGAAGGCATGTTGATGTCTTACAAGACAAGAATGAAGGTCAAGAGCTCGTGAGAAGATGGATAAAAGAAGTTAAGATGAAAAGTTGTTTCTTCAATAAGCCTCTCAAGAAGAGTTGATAGTAGTAAGAAGCTTCTCAAGATAAAGAAGACACTAGCTTATTGCTTCTCAAGATGAGAAAATGCTTCTTCATGAAGCCTAGTAACAATGAGATGGCAAGAATGAGAAGTTTCTTCAAGATGAAAAGACCCAATCTATATATAGCCTCTCATGATAAGAAAAGTCAAGTCAAGATGCTTCAGCAAGCTTAAGAAGACACAAACCATATAATGTATCACAAGCAGAGAATACATCAGAACACTGCTTCAGAAGCTTCAAGGATGCATCAAAAGGTTGCTTCAGAAGGTTTAGGGAGGCATCAGAAGACTGTCTCAGAAGCTTCAGACACTACAAGAATAATGGGATTTTCCGGCCAGGACTTTCCGGCGGATGGATTTTTATCCGCCGGAAAGTTTCTGACGGATTTTAGGACTTACCGGCGGATTTTATCCGCCGCAAACTTTTCCGGCGGATTTTGGGGTATTTCCGGCGGATTTTTTGGCATTTGCGGCGGATTTTTAAAAAAAAATTACCAAAAATCCACCGCAAAAGCCAAAAAAAAAAAATTTATAAAAAATCCGCCGCAAATGCCAAAAGTCCGCCGCAAAAGCCAAAAAAAATTTCAAAAAATCCGCCGGAAAATTCGGAGGGAAAAAATCCGCCTATAAATAAAAATTTCTCCTACACTCCTCTCATTCTCTCATTTCACTCTTTATTTCATTCTCATTCTCTTCTATATTTCTCTACATATCTCTCTTCTATATTTCTTATACTCTCATCTCCATAAATTTCTCTACATATCTCTCTTCTATATTTCTCCTTTCTTCTTCATTCTTTTTCATTCACTCCTTAATTCGTATTTCTTCTTATTTCTTTATTCACATTCTCTCCTATATCATTCTCTTCTAATATTTTCTTTCATTTTTATTCCTTCCTACTTCTACATTCTCATTCATTTATTTATTTTCATTCTTTTGTATATCATTTTTTCTCATATTCTACTTCATTTTCATTTTTTCTTACTTTTTATTAAAATACAAATTAAACATTAAAATTCGAAAAAATATTCTAAAATTCAAATTTTTTACCGCCGGATTTTTAAATTTTTTTTTTGGCTTTTGCGGCTGATTTTTGGCATTTCCGGCGGTTTTGTAAAATTTTTTTTGGCTTTTGCGGTGGATTTTTGGCATTTGCGGCAGATTTTTTTAAAAAAAAAATCTTTTTTTTAAAATCCGCCGCAAATGCCAAAGAATCTGCCGGAAAATGCCAAAAATTTTTTTTTTTTTTAAAAATCCGCCGGAAAGCGTTTGCTGCGACTTGGCTACCGACGGCAAAAATCCGCCGTAAAGTCCAATTTTGCGGCGGAAATATGGCTTTTCCGGCGGATTTTGCCCGCCGCAAAATCCTGTTTTTCTTGTAGTGATCAGAAGGCACGGTATCAGAAGCTTCTCAGAAGATACCTAAGCCTAAAAGTCACATGGTCATATCTTCTCAACGTTTAGAATAAATTATGAAGGTTAACATTAGCCTAAGAAGATATGAGATCAGTTTAAGAAGCTTTCAAAATGGTGAAAATTGAGTTCAGAAGGTCTAAGTGAGTTGCTGTCAAATATGCTGCAGAAAGTACAGAGACAGTTGTAAAGTGCTGAATGTTAGTAGCAAAGATTTATAAATGAAAGTATGTCTAATTTTATTATAAGAGACATTGTAGAAACCACAATCTTACTTAGGTATTGAGAGAGAAGGTAATGCCCCTAACACTACCTATTGTATTTCTATCTTGACAACAATATACGCACACTTCTGTATATCTATTCGGGAAATTTTACATATCAACAACCTAAAAAAGAATACGATAAACATGTTGGTTATAATCCTAATGAGATGGTAGTAAATATAGACGAATAATTAAGAGAGTTCAAGAAACCCATGAGGATAGGAATAATAACAAATAGCAAAGATATATATTAGAGGAATAAAAGAGTAACTGGCAAATATAGAGCAATGAAAATTGAAAATAAGTTAAAAAAAGCGAAATGCAATGCAGGTTTCAAGTAGGTATCAAAATAAAGCTTGAAGGAAAAATGTTGTTTCTAAAAAAAAATGGCTTGTTAGAAACAAAGAATAGCGACACAATGGGTTTTCAAAAACTACAGCGTGGACGCGTGGTATTGGTACAAATTGGTTGGTTGATGCTTTATTCTGAAATGAAAAATGAAAAATATCATGATTGCACCAAAGCACATAATGGCTGCTGAGTTCAAAAACATAAATGCATTAAAAAAATCATTTCTTATGTATAGCGACCAAAAAATCCGAGAAATGATTCTTCAAAGTTTACGGCGAAGCCGCCACCAATATTTATTTTAGGAAAACATTGAAAAAACCTTTTAGATGGATAATGGGGTTTTGCGGACCAGGTTTAGGTTCGGGAGTCGTTTATGCGTAGGGAATGTATTAGCACCCTACGACATCCTTCCTAAGGAAGGCTACCTTTTAACTAAATGCGTAAAAAGTATTAATCTAATATATTTAATTTACCCTAATTTACAAATTAAAAGACTTGATAAATGGTTAGTTATTTTTTGTACTTTTTGAGAAATAGGAGAGAAATAAATTAAAACAAAAAAAGGTTTTTATTAATGCACTTGACAGAGGTGGGCCCCTTCTGCTCCTACGTATCTCCTAGTAGAGAATCAAAGGCTACGTAGTTCTTGGGTTGAAAATATTTGTGTGTTTGGATATTTTTATTATTGAGAAAATAATTTTGATTAAATAAAAAAGAAAAATTATGGTAAGTTGCAAAACAGTAATCAGGGGGTGCAATTAGAAGTGGGAGTCGTATTATTAATACTGGGGTGCAGTAAACAGAAGTCCAGGTTTTATCTCAATGTTGTGGACTGGGCTGTGAATTCTGGGCTTTCAGGGAAGTGTATAATGGAAAATGTGGGGTGTAATTATCAATCTGAACTTAAGAATTAAAATTAAAATAAAATAAAACCTAGAGACTATATAAGACAAGAAACTACAATAAGCTAACCTTAATTTTCATCTTTTCTTCTTGAGCGTCGTTTCCAACAGAACCAGGGAGAAAATGCGAAAATTTCGCAGGAGAGAGAAAGGGTGCGAAAATTCTGGGTTTGGGGAGAGAGAAAAAAAACGAAGGGAGAGAGAGAGATACAGTGGAGACGGACGATGATCATCGGTGGTGCTAGCAACGGGAAGCAGTGGTGCTACGGCGGTGCCTTCGAAGGCTTCAACGGCGACAGGAGAGAGAGAGAGAGAGGGAGAGAGAGAGAGAGAGAGAAGAACGCGACTGAGAAAGGGGAATATGCCGGAGGAGACAACCGTGGTGTCGCCGGCGATGGTGGCTGTGGCCGTTGGGAGGCTTGCGACGGTGGTTACGGCAAAACGGAAGGGAGACGACCACCGTCAGTGGCTGTCGGAGGTCCTTCTTTTTCATTTTTTTTCTGTTTGTCTTCCTAATTTTCTGGGTTTTCTTTAGAGTGTTATTACAAGTTCTTTTTTATATTTTTGGTGCCTATTGTTTGTTTTAAAAAAAACTAATCTTCTAAAACTGAACTAATCACTTAGCTTCATTTTTTTTTTGGACAGATTAATTCTAACCTAATTTTTCTAGCTTAAAAGAAACTGTTTGTGACATAAATATATTTACAATATCAATATTCATAGCAAAAACATAAACTGAATGACCTATTATGTTCCTAATCTGTCCCTGATTTAATTTTGTCCATGATGTTGTTCTATGTACAAGTCTGTTGACCTTTTTTAACAACCTAATATCTATTCACAATCCTAATTTAAACCCTAACTGTACATTTCCAGTGAAATATGAAACTGAAATTCGCTTTTTAACTCATATAACGTATTTCAAATCATTAGTTCAAACAACCTATTGTAAAAACGAAAAAAATGTGGAGACCAACCTATTCTCCAGCCTCTGAAAAATCTCCTAATATTGGTTGTGCTACTGCTGCTCTTCTTCTTGTTTCAGAATTTGTAACCCTTTAGACTATTTCTGAATATTTTTCTATGTCTGAATTTTTCTCCCCATTTACTGTTGATTTCTAGTCTCTTTTAATAGCTGAAAATTGAATCAAAAATTAATTGTTTCAATATTTTGTTTCCTATTTCAGGTTTGGGCTTAGAGTTGAAAACTTGCTTACCAAGAAAACCAAAGCAAGGCCCAGCTGCTGACTTGAGGACTAATGCGTTCCTCTTTTCTTCACTTTTGTAATTTTTTGTGATTTTTGTTAATATTTCTTTTTTATTTTTTTATTTTTATGTTATTGTAAAATATCTTGTTTTTGTAATTTTGATTTATATTTTTTTATTTTTATCATTTTTGGTTAAATAAAATAAACAAAATTGAAGTTGGGCCAAAACCAAGAACAAAACCGGGCCCAACCAAACACGCTAAAATAAAGTCTAATTAAAACAAAATATAAAGTCTGACCCAATATGCAACAAATGCTAAAATTAGGCCCAATCCAATCAAAAGATGTCTGAGTGAACTCGAATAACGTCAACACACGCTAATTAGACCCTGAGACTTACAAATACACGACTTAGTAAATTAAAAAATTACAGTGATACAAGAACTCGGACAAAATTGGGGTATAACAGCTGCCCCTCTTTATTTATAAATTTTCTTTGCAAGAATAGAAGTAAAGATAAAACATACGCTAATTTTGTTCGATTAGTGGGAAAGTAGAGGGTTTGAGGATTGACAAGGAGCGGCTAACGCTTGGCGCATTAACAGAGAACAAAAGGAAGGATCACTGGGGATCTGAAGGAGCACTGGGGCTCTAAAGGAGCACTGGGGCTCTAAGGGGCTGCCTAGGCCTTGAAGGACCACTTGGGGTCTGAAGGAGCGCAACTAGCTATGGTACTAGTAAAACGGTCTGTCTGGGGGTGGCCTTTTTCGAGCGGACGTGAGGGTCAAGATCAGGTCTAGAGCTAATATGTTGACCACGAAGGACGTCCACTATGTCTTAGGCGGACACAGCTAGTCTGAAGGACCACTTGGGGTCGGATGATCCGTCAGTGCTCGATGACGACGTGTGATCTGGGTTGATGGACCACTGGGGGTATGAAGGAGCGCTGGGGCTCTGAAGGACCACTGGGGGTCTGAATGATCGGTGCCAGACTTAGTGCTAACATTGCGATCTGGTTTGTGATATAGGATCAACGCTCGTCACGTTGACTTAAAAACTGAAAGGATCAACACTTGAAGTCGATATGCAACAGGTGTTATGCATATGACAGTCATGTAATGTATGCATATGTAATGATTGATCTCTAGTGGGATGATGAATGAAATGTGGAATGATTTTTCTCTCCTTTTTTGTTTTTGTTTCTTTTCTTTTTGACTCTTTTGGCTTTGCTTTTTTTTTTTGGGTTCTTTTATTGGTATATGATGAATGCATGAGAATGTGAATATGATGCAAATATAATGCTTTGATGCAAACGCTATGGTGAATAAAAGGAAGTGCATAAATGCATGGTGCGATGATATGATATGATTGATAGATTTTGGTAATGATGAGACCGACATTTGACACTTCTATCGAAGCCATAAATGTTATGTGTAGGCATGCATGTATGCATATGCGATGCATAATGCAAAAGAAGCAAGACGCGAAAGCTAGTAAATTATGTAAGAAAAAGGTAGAATGTGAATGCATGTATAGTACTTATATGAAAGAATTGTGATGAGTATAATCGGATGCATGGTTTAATTCTAGAATAAGGAGGACATGTGTAATGCATAACTGATGCATGATTTGTTGGTGACAACATGTGTTTTTGCGAAAAATGTTTTTTGTAAGGATACAATAATGTTTGATGGGAAACAAAACATTTGATCCTAGAAACAAAGAGCTGAGTATTTTGAATTGATCATTCCTTTGAAGATTTTTTTTGATGGCTTGAACTCGAACTCTGGTAAGTTCGAGGTTGTCATCATTGAAGGCTATGGCTTGTAACAATGTATTTGTGATGTGCATTTATGGGTTTTCATTTGGTTATGACGACCCATGATGGCTAAGCTTTCTAAGATGTTAACTTGGACGAATTATCAATGTCGCATCATTAACATGTGTTCACTCTCTTTGAAGCATTGTTTAATAAACATTAATAATAGTGTGAATACAAATGAATGCGTCGGTTGGCTCAGGGTTCTAAAAATATTGGGTATGGACAAATGTGACACGTGAGTGGAGTGCAGGATGGGGTTATTTGCGCAAGCCTATGAGAGATGAGCTTACCCCAAAGTAGGAAATGTTTGACTGCCCCAATGACAACTAAGGAAATGTTTGACTTCAAATAATGGGGAGTGAAATAGTCTGCCTTTGTCTAGGGAGGACAATGCCAACTAAGGGTATAGGTTGGCTGAAAGATTGAGAAATATGCTGGTATTGGAGTTACAAATGGCTAAGGGTGAATGAAATGAGAGAGGCAAGAATTCTTTTGGCACAAGAGATGTGATGTTGCCCCAATCCATAAAAGATAAGGTTGCCCCATTTCGAGTGTGGTCGAGAAAGGGTGCAAAGTTAGAATAATGGTTTGGGAACTTGTCTGGTACGACTATATAGATGTGAGTGTAGTATGAGATGGACGATGGAAAAATTAAAGTGAGAATAATGCCCCATCTGGAGATGGTAAGTCAAGTAATTGCCTTAGTAGGGATTTGTGGTTTTCTTTTGGGAAGATTCCACAAACTATGACAGTCAAGAGTCTTTGATCTCACTAAGATTTTACTTTGTTGATGATCACTAATTAGCTTTTGTATGAACTTTGAGCGTGCAGGCCCCTTTGAGTTTTTTCTTTTATTTTTTCTTTTTAAATCTATTTTTTTTGTAATAATAATGTTTTTGTGAGCACATAAATTATTCATATTATTTTGTCCTATAAATTAAAACTTTGAGAAAATGGAAGAAAACAATCATTGATCAGAATCGACTTTAGGATTGTAATGTGGCTAATGATTTATGAAGAAAGGATAATCAGGACCAAAAAGTGTTCTCAGGGTTTAGCGTGACATTGATCTCTGATGCGCTTTATGGTATGATGTATCAGTTCACAATCTCTACTATTTTGTTTTTTTCAAGACTGTTGATTTTCAGTCCCTTTTTTTTGTCTTTTTCACTTCTTCTTTTTTCATTTTCACCTTCTTCTTTTTTTGGAGCTGAGTAGACCGACAACAACACATTCTCTAAATGTGGAATTGATCATTGTCTATGGTGATTGAAAGGAAATGTATTTCGGCTCAAAGTGGGTACAAAGACTAATCCATCTTTTAGGATGTGGGAAAGATGGCCAAACTTCATTTCAAGATATGATTGCTTATTTTCTCAAAAATTTAATTCCAACACAAAACTTCATGTTTAATATATTTGCTCTTTTTATTTATTTGTTATGCCCTAATTTTTGCTTAGCCTGCCCTTGCGAGTTTTCAAGCTAACGGACTTTTCTTTTTTTGGATTTCTTCTTCTTCTTTTTCTTTTTTTAACTCAAAGGACTTGCACAAGCGTTTAGAATCTCAACATGAATTCTTAGTGATCACAAACTGCCCCAGTATGGAGCGTTCAAATTGTTATTCGTGAAATTTCATCATTGGGAAATAGTGAATCAAGTACTCTTGTGGGGACTAGGCACTTTATGGACGATTGGGGTATGTTTTGGAAATGGATGAAGGATAATGATAAGTGGCAAGGATGAGGATAGTATAACTGACTCGAACAGAAGAAAATACACATGTCATGTCAATTTATTTTGCAAATGCTTCATAGAGAGTTAACACTAGTTAAAATAGAACAATTTTAAATGTCAAAACAACACAAGTTAACAAAATAGATATTTCAGCCTCTTATCATGGGAGGGTCGAGGTAAATGGTTTTACTAACCTACAATGGACATTGGCTTATGCCTTTATTGAGGCACACACCTCTAAGGCGAAGGGTCAAGCCTACGGGGGAGGAAGGGATGAAGTGATCGAGTCAATGCGGAGTGAGCCTGATGGTAATTAGGTTATTGGTGAATTATATTGAAGGTAATTACATGGTGGTTAAGTGGGTGGATGGTTTCCATAAATGTGGTAGGTATAGGATGTATACGGGGTGAAGAGCGAAGAACTTGATGTTGGTGAATCAAGTTAGGTATTTTCAATGGCAGGATTTTCCAAGGGAGAAGAATCAATTCAAATATATTTTCAAAAATGCATCGTTTCTCATCAAACAGTGTGCCCAGAAAAATTTCTCATGAGTTTTACTTTTTTGTTTTTTTGATTTTTTGCATGCAATGCATGAGTGTACGCATGTTGCTTGATTTGGGTAAAAAATGCGGATGAATGAAATGTATGATACCTTTAACCGGTATATATGATTTACCTCTTTTTTTTGGGTTTCAACTAAAATAAGATGCTAACAAAAAAAATATCGGATGATGAATGATGCAAGAATAGAAGAAAATGAGGCAATTTTAATTTTTTATGCATGTAGGAAGAATAATGCCCTTGAGATATATGTTGGAGGAGTAAAGAACTTTTGTTTTTGTTTTTAATTATGCATGAAGGGGAGTAATGCATTTAAATGAAGTAAAGAACGAATGTTTGTTTTTTCATATAATATCAAAGGTGATATTTTTTGTGTATGCAAGATGATGCAATTTGGATAAATAAAAAATGTGATATTTTTTGTTATTTTCGAGATGATGAGATGCATGGTAGTGCACTATGATGGGATGCATGTGAAATTAAGGATTTTATTTTATTATGAATGCATGATGATTTTTGTTTTATTTTCTAATTAAAAGACGAACTATGTGCATATGCAACGGGGATAATACATAACCAAATAAAATGCCCCTTGTGTCCTAAGCAGGTTATGTCTAAACTTGGGATTTTACACACATCATGGTCTAGAGTTGCTCTTGTGATCATTCTTCCAGGTGGCTCTAATCACTTCCTCACATAGATTTCTAGAGCTTAAAGTCCCCTTTTATGATATTATCCACAACGATGAACATCAGGTGTGAGATATCGTAAATAGACGCACTCTGGTTGAAACTTTCTTGAGAGTCAGACAGAAAATCCAGAATGACTGTCACCAATCGTCTCCACTCGTCCTAAGTTTCACACAGACCCGGGTATAGGGCCCCACTCAAAAGTTTGAGCAAAGTGTAGGTGGCGTGCGTGATAAGGGCAGAACACTTAGACTACCCAACCTGCAAGAAACACGGATATAACAGCCATCAACCAGATAAAGTCGTCTACCCTAGGGTTCAACAGAATAAAAGCAATGCTCATAAATAAATTTAGAATTAAATAAACAAAGATAAGGGTAAAACAAAATATTAAATTATAATAATTACACATTTATTCAATTAGGTTTGACTCTCTTAGTAAGTCCCCAGTGAAGTCGCCAGCTGTAGCGACCGAAAAATCCAAGAAAGGATTCTTCAAAGTTTACAAAGAAGCCGCTGATATTCCTCCATTTGTAGAGCTATTTACGCATTTCTATTCTTAAATCATTGTGAGTTTGCATGCTTAGGCTAGGAGTTATGTTAATATTTATGTTAAATCAAGGAAAAGGGAGTCAAGAACAGAAATGGAATTTATTTGACACAATTGGTGCCCTTGTGAAGTTTCTAATGTTTTCTGTTAAGTGCTATAACATCAGGTGCTATAACATCATGCGCGCAGTAGAGCTGGGGCCCACTTGGAGACAAAAAGCAGAAAACAGATCTGCAGCAAATCCTAAATCTGTTCAGTCAGCGCCTCCCTATTGGCACACCCTATGCTGATGCAGCCACCCTCTACCAATTGCACATGACCACTTGGCAAACATGGATGGGACAACATGACCCACTTGTCTCCCCCACTTGCAAAAGAGGAGGGAAAAATCTGCACTATAAAGAAGCTCCACTCCCTCACTTAAGCATACACTCCATATTCCATAATCCATCATCCATTACACTTCTAGCACAAAATTCTCTGGTTTTTGAGAGGAAACATACAGTGATAAACTGTCCTCTTGCATCCATTGAAGATCAATCATCAAATCCATTAGAAGATTCTGTTCTGCTCATGCTATAGCACTGTCAGCACACCAGTTCATGCGTAGGAGTTGGAGGGGTGTATCTTTTGCACATTCTTCTTCTATTTTCTGTCTTGGTGATATGAACTCCACTGTTTGTAAATTGTTGATAATGTTTAACATGAGCTAAACATCTTTTAGTTGGATTGCTTGAGCTTTGTAATGACTCTTTAATGTTTTAGTAATATAATATTATGATGTATGCATTTCAATCTCTGTGTTTTAATATTTCCAAACCTGTTTTTGAATTGGCCAACTAAAATAGGTAGATTCATGGGTTCAGAAATGGTTCATGAGTTGATCTCAAAGATTGATATGAGTGAGTGGTTGTTTTAAAGACATTTAGAACAATCCTTGCCCAAACCTAGACATAGGAGGGCTTAGTTCATACTTCATAGAGTGAATACTGTGAGCTCTTTAATATACAAAGGTGAACTTACTTGAAGCCTAGACATAGGATCTTGTCACAAAACCTTGGTGAAAGTGACCGAAAGGCACACAACATATGCTACAGCACTCAATGCTATAGCATCTAATGCTATAGCACTCAATGCTATAACATCTAATGCTATAGCACTAACACAGAAGAGAAATTACTTAGTAAAAGCAACCCAACTAAGTCTTCACCATATAGTTTCCCTTGTTATTCCCTTGTACTTCAACCTTTATTTTACTATTCCAAAATTGTGTTTTTATCCTTACACACTGATTTGCTAAGACATGGCAACTCTAAATTAAATACAATCCCTGTGGGTACGACCTGTATTTTCTACTATATTCCTTGTGTGACTGCGTATACTTGCGCATATATATAATCCACAACAAGTTTTTGGCGCCGTTGCCGGGGATTGAAATTAATTTTACTGTTGAAATTTTTAGCATAATAGTGTAGCTTTTACTCTGGTGTTTGTTTCTGATGCTACAGCACATGATGCTATAGCATATGCACAGGCTCAATTCACCATAATTTCAATTTGATCCTAAGATAGAAAGGAGGTTCAGAGCATTGCGAAGGCAGCAAAAGTTACAGCAGAGAGCAGCCATGTCGGAACATAACTCTGGCAGAAGCTCCCATAGAGGAGGAAGAGGTGGCAGAGGTAGAGGTTCCCAACATGGTGGAACCCAACATGGCACTCACACTGAAATTCCTGCATTCACAGGGAGAGGACCGGTCACTGATTATTCAGGCCTTGTTCATGACCCAGAAGAACGGTACAGGCAACAATTCATACAGATTGGACCAGAAGGTATGGTTAATGATAGGGACAGGGCAATGAGGGATTATGCAGTTTTTAACCCTCAAGCCATGTAAACTAGCATAGTGAGACCTCAACTTAATACAGCTCATTTTGAATTTAAACCAATGATGTTTCAAATGTTTCAAACAATTGGTCAGTTTGGTGGAACCATCAATGATGATCCACATTTGCACTTAAAACAATTTTTGGAAGTTTGTAGTAATTTCTCTTTTCCTGGAGTTTCTGATGATGCCTTTAGACTCAAACTTTTTCCCTATTCTTTAAAGGACAGGGCAAAAGCTTGGCTGAACTCATTAGAACCTAATTCAATCCACACTTGGAATGAGTTAGCAGAAAAAATTTTGGAAAAATATTTTCCACCTAGCAAAAATGCAAAAATGAGAAATGAAATTACTTCATTCAAACAATTTGATAATGAATCATTGTATGAAGCATGGGAAAGATACAAAGAGTTGTTGAGAAAATGTCATCACCATGGCCTACCTGTCATTATCCAAATGGAGACGTTTTACAATGGATTGGAGCCACAAACCAGATTGATGTTTGATGCTTCTTAAGGAGGTGTCTTGCTAAAATCATCTTACAATGATGCTTGTTGTAACGCCCCAAAATTTAATTAATTATTTAATTGAATTGTTTGGGAATTTAATTGGTAGAAAAATAATAAAATAATAATAATACTAGTATATGTGGGCCTATTGTTAGGGTTGGGAGTAGTAAAAAGAGAAGTGTTAGGGAGGCCCATGATGCAATTCGAATTAGCTAAGAAAAGCCCATAAAATTAAATAAGTATAAATAAGAGGTATTTTAGGGTTTGGCTCATTTAGAAAGAACAAAAAAATAGAATTAGAGAGAAGAGAAGAGGGAGAGAGCGACGGCCAAGAGAGAAGGAGAGGGAGAAGCGGTGGCCAAGAGGAGATAAAGAGCTAAGGCAAGCTAAGGAGAGCTTCAAACCTTTCAAGGCTAAGGTAAGGGTGGGGTTCTAGCTCTATAATGGGTCCAATGAATGGCTTTATGTAGGGGTTAGGGTTTGATAAGTCGTCACCATGTATGATCATATGTTTATGTTGCCTTGTTGAACAATTGTTGTGTGATTGGTGTTCTATGTTATTAGCCCTAGAATTATATTTGTGCTTGCCATGTTCATAAGGGAAACGATCTGGATATAGGTTCGGTTATACAGTAACTGGGAACAATCTAGCGGTCCAAAAATTATGTGGCTTACCTTTTCAGAAACTAGACTTAATGCTTGTTAATTTGGCACAAGTTTGGTTGCATTTGGAGTTGTATAGATCGAGTTATAGGTGTCACAAGTTAGGTTAAAGTTCTGGAAACAATCTGGATATAGGTTCGGTATTTCGTGTATAACGTTTTCGTTTGAACTCCTTTTTGAATGATTCTTGATTCATTGAAAACTACACTCAATTTGTTTCGGGTTAGGCTCAAGTCCCATGTCATTTTATTGAGTTTTGATAATTTTAGAGGTGTCACAAGCTAGGTCATGGTGGCTGCCCTGTTTTCTGAACCTTGTTGCTTATTTACTGAAACTGTACGAATTGGACCATTATTTTGCAAAATAACAATTATAGTCAGGAACTAGACATTCTTAGATTTCCATAGAGGGGTCCTTTGCTAAGTTTCGATACAGTTTGATAGGTTAATTAATTCACCGAAGTAGAGCTATGTTTGATGGAAATTTGCCCTGTGCCTGACGGTGTGTTGCTTGCTGAAACTGGCGCCCTAGGCGCTCTGTGCTTAGTGTTTTGTTGCTTGCGGATGATGGCGCCCTATCCCTAGGCGCCATGCTCTACTTTGTTGCTGCTGGTGTTGGCGCCCTGTCCCTAGGCACCACACCTTGTTTCTGTGTTGCTGGTGTTGGCGCCCTGTCCCTAGGCGCCACACCCTAGTGTTGTTGCTGCTGTGCTGTGTTGCTGCTGCTGTTGCTGTGTTGTGTGCTGTGTTGCTGCTGCTGTGCTGTGTTGCTGCTGCTGTTGATGTGCTGTGTTGCTGTTGCTGTGCTGCTGTGGCTGTGTTGCTGTTTCTGTGTTGCTGTTGCTGTGCTGCTGTTGCGGTGTTGCTGTGGTGCTGTGCTGCTGCTGTTGCTGTGGCCGTTGTTGCTAGGGTTGCTGTTGGCGTTGTTGCTATCGCTGTTGTTGCTATTGTTGCTGTTGTTGATGTGTTGCCATTCCTGCTTAATGTTGTTGCATGTTGGCACCTTAGCGCCTATGGTTGTTGCTGTTGCTTGTTGGCGCCTTAGTGCCCATTGTTGTGGCTGAATCGTTGGTTCAGACGTTGAAAGTTGCTAAAATATTGCGATGTTGCCAAAATGTTGAAAGTTGCTAAAATATTGCGACATTGCCAAAGTATTGAAAATTGCTAAGTTGTAAATTGTTGACGACGAAGGTTGTACGAAGACGAATTTGCCTCTATTCATTGGCAGGTGATGTGTTGTAGGCCTACGACCAATGTTGCTTTCCGATGTTGTTGCGTTGCTATGTAACCATTGTTATTTGTTTGTGCATTTACATAGCGTCGCATGCATAGCATATTTTTACGATGGAGCTATGCTCAAACCACGATGGCCTGGATTGGCAAACCACGACGACGATGTTGCGATGTTGATGCCCCTATTTACGGGCTTGAATTATGGTACCACATGCATTATAGGGCGGTGGCCCTGAGTCGAGTTGCATTCCGCATTCATGTTGCATATTTATGCGATTGAAAAGATTCTGACTGTTGTGACGTAATGACTTGACCGTTGTGATATGTTGATATTGACTGCTGTGAAATGATGATTTGATGCCCTGACCTGATATATATTGTCTTTCATATGATTCATTATATAGTTTGATATCTCACCCCTTCTGTTTGAATGTTACCCCAATGTTGGTAACGTGCAGGTAATCCCGAATGAAGGCAGTTCACCTTCGTTTGATCGAGTCGGTGTCGTCGCTCTGATATGTAACACTCGGGGGGAATGAATACGCGTTTTAATACTGTTTGCCTTGTTATTTCGTTGTTGGAGCTTTAAGCTGTTATGTTGCTATTTTGATGTTTTCTGAGTTGTCTTGAGTTGTTAAGACGCAACGATTATTTAATTTGACTTGTTGTGAATCCGCTGCGTAGTTTTTAAAGATGAATTATTTCTGAGGATTAAAATGGTTGTTTTATTGGTTCATCCAAACGTGTTATATAACTGTTTTCAAAAGCGAATTAATTCGTTGTTGTTTTCACGAAGTAAATGTGGCACTCCATGGATTGTTGAAAAAGATTTTTACGAACTCTGATATTTTTGCATTATTTTGCCGGGTAGAAATGGGGTGTTACACTTGTGACCTTATTGATGACATAGTAGCAAATAGCTACTCTTGGCCTACAGCCAGGTCCACACCTCAAAAGAAAGCAGGGGTACTTGAAGTCAATGAGGTGACAAAGCTAACAGCTCAAGTAGCTTCCCTCACCAACATGGTCAAAAATCTCACCACAGCCAATGCTATAGCATCAAATGCTATAGCATCTCCTCAGAACTATGAGTCAACAGAAGCTGCTGCTGTAATTGAACAAGCCCCTCCTGGTGAAACCAGTTGTGTCTATTGTGGAGGAGGATACATTTATGAAGAATGCCCAAACAATCCTGTATCTGTAAACTATGTGGGATTCAATAAAAATAATAACCCCTACTCAAATTCCTACAATCCTGGGTGGAGACACCATCCAAATTTTAGATGGAACAATAATGCAGCAAGCTCATCTAATGCTGCAGCACCAAATGCACCACCAGGATTCCCTGGTCAGCAACAACAAAGGCAGACTCCTCAACCTGTTAACAACTCCATGGAGACCCTACTGAAGGAATTTGTGAAGGACACTAAAACCTTCATGAATGACACTAAGGCTTCAATTCAATTTCATGGAGATGCTATCAAGAACCTTGAGAATCAAGTGGGGCAGATTGCTACTGCTCTAACTCAGAGGCCTAGTGGAGCTTTGCCCTCAACAACTGAAGCATATACTTCACATACCCATGGGAAGGAGCACGTCAAAGCTATTTCATTGAGGAGTGGGAAGGAATTGCAAGGGTCAACAGAGGTTTCAGCTGATGAAAGCTCAAAAACAGAAAAAAATGAAAAAGCTGAAAAAGAAAAGAAAAATACAGATGCTATAGCACCTAAGGCTACAACATCTGATGCTATAACACCTAGCTCTTCACAGAAAATTGTCCCTGAGTACCCACCTCCTCCTTTTCCACAAAGGCTGAGGAAGGCTCCTGAGGACAAACAATTCAGTAAATTCCTGGAGGTGCTGAAACAACTGCACATCAATGTCCCTTTGGTGGAGGCACTTCAACAAATGGCCAACTATGCAAAATTTATGAAGGATATCCTCACCAAAAGGAGAAGACTTGGTGAATTTGAAACTGTGGCAATGACTGGTGAATGTAGTTTAATTGTTCAAAACAAACTCCCAAGAAAACTTAAGGATCCTGGCAGTTTCACAATACCCTGCTCCATTGGAGAATTCTACAATGGTAGAGCTTTATGTGACTTAGGTGCAAGTATTAATTTGATGCCTAAGTTCGTATACACTCAGTTGGGTATAGAAACTGCCAAACCTACTACTGTTACACTTCAATTAGCTGATAGATCTCTAGCTTATCCTGAAGGAATAGTTGAAGATGTACTAATCAAAGTTGACAAGTTTGTTTTCCCTGTAGATTTTGTTGTTCTTGACTTTGATGCAAATAAGAAAGTTCTCATCATACTAGGCAGACCATTCTTAGCCACTAGAAGGACCCTAATTGATGTGCCAAAACGAGAATTAACTATGAGGGTCAATGACCAAGAAGTGAAGTTCAATGTCCTGGATGCTTTGAAGTATCCAGATCCAAATACAGAGGAGTGATCCTTTGTTATCTCTCTTGATCAAGTGGTCCAGAAACATTTTCACAAACAACAAGACTTGTGCAAGATTTTTGATGAGAGTGGGAAGACAGACTTGTAGAAGAGGGAGTCATTCAACAGGAACCAAAAATCAGAGAAGCTTGGGTAAAAAAGTATGAGTTTCTAGATCTTGAAAACTCAAGCCTCAAGAAGAATGTTCCCTCCATTGAACAACCACCCCCCTTGGAGCTTAAAGAATTACCTAAGCACCTCAAATATGTCTATTTAGGGGAAAATGATACTCTCCATGTGATCATTGCTTCTGATCTCACAAAGGATCAAGAACATGATCTCATTACTACCTTAAAAAGGCATAAGAAGGCTATAGCATGGAAGATGGCAGACATCAAGGGAATCAGTCCAACAATCTGCATGCACAAAATAGTTGTAGATGAAAATTCTAGAAACAGCATTGAGGCGCAAAGGAGACTCAATCCTATCATGAAGGAGGTGGTTAAAAAGGAAATTATCAAGTGGTTGGATGCTGGTATTATCTACTCAATTTCAGATAGTGCATGGGTGAGCCCTGTGCAATGTGTCCCCAAGAAAGGAGGTGTCACTGTTATAGCAAATGATAAAAATGAGTTGATTCCAACAAGGATAGTGACAGGGTGGAGAATATGCATGGATTATAGAAAACTCAATAAGGCTACCAAAAAGGATCACTTCCCCTTACCCTTTATTGATCAGATGCTAGACAGGCTTGCAGGTAAGGAGTTCTACTGCTTCTTAGATGGCTACTCTGGTTATAATCAAATAGCCATATTGCCTGAAGATCAAGAGAAGACAACATTCACATGTCCCTATGGCACATTTGCCTTCAGGAGAATGCCATTTGGGCTTTGCAATGCACCTGCTACCTTTCAGACATGCATGATGGCCATATTTTTAGACTTCATTGAAAAATCCATGGAGGTTTTTATGGATGACTTCTCTGTGTTTGGGAAAGATTTCCAGAACTGTCTAACCAATTTAGAGGAAATCCTTGTGAGGTGTGAAGAAACCAACTTGGTCTTGAATTGGGAAAAATGCCACTTCATGGTCCAAGAAGGTATTGTTTTAGGTCACAAGATCTCCAAAAAGGGTTTGGAAGTTGATGAAGCCAAAATTGAAGACATTGACAAGCCTCCTCCACCAACAACTGTGAAAGGTGTTAGAAGTTTCTTAGGCCATGCTGGATTTTATAGAAGGTTCATAAAAGACTTCTCCAAGATATCAAAGCCATTGTGTCAGCTGCTACAGCATGACACATCCTTTATCTTTGTTGAACCATGTCAGCAAGCATTCCAGAAACTGAAGACAGCCTTAGTTACAACACCAATCATTGTCACACCTGACTGGAACAAACATTTTGAGCTCATGTGTGATGCTAGTGACTATGTTGTAGGAGCTGCCCTAGGGCAAAGGTATGATAAAACATTTCACTCTATTTATTATGCTAGCAAAACACTTGTTGAAGCTCAATTAAATTATACAGTCACTGAGAAAGAATTGTTTGCTGTGGTATTTGCATTTGACAAATTTTGATCATACTTGGTTGGCACAAAAGTCATAGTTTATACAGATCATTCAACCATCAAGTATTTGATTTCAAAGAAAGATGCAAAACCTAGGCTAATAAGATGGGTTCTCCTCTATGTAGCCCGGATACAGGATACGATATGGGATACGACACGACACGGATACGATATGTTGCTGACCATTTGTCTAGAATTGAAGGTGACAGTGCAGGTGCACAAGAAATGGAGATCAAGGAGAGCTTCCCTGATGAAAAGTTGCTGACTGTCAGTGTAACAACATCTAGTGCTATAGCATCGAGGGCTATAGCACCTTGGTTTGCAGATATAGTCAATTACTTTGTTAGCAGAATTGTACCACCAATAATCTCAAAAAAAAAGAATTGTACCACCAAATCTGACTTACCAACAAAGGAAGAAGTTTCTCCATGATGTTAAACATTACTACTGGGATGATCCAGAATGTCCAGACCAACTGATAAGAAGATGTCTTGTAGAAGAAGAACAGCACCCAGTGCTACAGCAGTGTCATGCTGCACCTTATGGAGGACATTTTGGAGGGCAGAAAATAGCTGCTAAAGTGCTCCAATCTGGATATTTCTGGCCCACACTCTTCAGGGATGCTAAATCAGTAAGCAAGTTCATTCACAAGAACATCGTCACTAGATTTGGCACCCCAAGAGCCATAATTAGTGATGGTGGTTCTCACTTCCGCAACAAGCTCATTGAAACTCTCTTAACCAAGTATGGGGTCAAACATAAGGTTGCTACAGTATATCACCCCCAAACCAGTGGCCAGGTAAAGGTATCTAACAGAGAGATTAAAAGGATATTGGAGAAGATGGTGGGTCTAGCTAGGAAGGAATGGGCAGTGCAACTAGATGATGCACTATGGGCTTACAGGACAGCTTACAAAACACCCTTAGGCATGTCTCCATATAGGCTTGTCTATGGTAAGGCCTATCACCTACCTGTGGAGTTACAGCACAAGTCACATTGGGCTATCAAAAAGCTCAACTTTGATCATGACAAGGCAGGAGCAGCAAGGTTGCTACAATTGAATGACTTGGAAGAAATTAGGCACTTTGCTTATAAAAATGCTGCAATTTACAAGGAGAAAACCAAGGCATGGCATGATCAAAGGATTCAAAAGAGAGAACTTAAGGAAGGTGATCAAGTCTTGTTATTCAATTCAAGACTTAAGTTGTTTCCTGGAAAACTCAAGTCAAGGTGGTCAGGTCCATTTAAGCTTGTCAAGGTTTATTCTCATGCATGGAGCAATGGATCTGTATGATGAAGCCACAAACACTACCTTCAAGGTCAATGGGCAAAGAGTCAAGCAATATTTTGGTGAACAAGTGGGAAGGCAAAAGTTCACCATTGATCTTCAAGACCCTTAACAAATCTAGGGGAAGTCAGGCTGAAGACTCTTAAACCAAGCGCTTTTGGGAGGCAACCCACAATTTTGTAACTGACCATTTTGTTATTTTTAAAACTTTTTGTTTGTGCAGGAATTTTGGAGTTAAGCGGCAGAAGTGGTTATAGCACTAGATGCTATAGCATCAATCGTGCATTTGTGTAATCTCATCAGAAAAAGCATAAGTCAAAGTGATGAGGTGGCTTAAGCATTCTAATCTCAACTGCTCTGAACACGTATGATCACCACAAAAATCTTCTCTCTCATGACATGACTGCACAGTAACGGCCACTTCATGCTTTCCCAACTCCCCACACCTCACCTCACCCTTACAATTAACGTTGCACGTTAACACATAACTCCCCACACCTCACTTCATTCTTATCATCTTCAACCTCTCATCATCGTAACTTCCGCAAACAGGCCCCTAATTTTTCATCTCAATCTCAGAAACACCTATCACACAAAAATGGTTAAAAAAACTGTTGGAAACAAACCCCCCAGGGCAAAGAAAACCCAACCCGAATCCAGCTCTTCTAAAACACATAAATCACCATCCAAGGCTACAGCACCTAATACCTCCAACAAGAAATTTTGGAGCATGGATTTCATGGCTGAACGAGGCTTCAAATCTGGAAAGCAGTCTCCTGCTTTTGTGTCAACCATCGAAGCTCTTGGATGGGAGAATCTGGTGCAACACTGTAAGTTATTCATTCCCCCATTGGTAAGGGAATTTTATGCAGGAATCCCTGAACCTACTGAAGGACATGCAGCAACCCACTCTCTTGTGAGAGATGTTAGGGTCCCATTTGATGCACATACTATCAATGAATGGTACGAATTAGGGTATCATGGAACCAACTTTGAAAAGAAGGTTAAAAATTTGGGACTCCATCTTGCCTACTGCTTGATGAAGCAAGCATGTGGTTTAATTTTATCAGGCACTCCATCTTGCCTACTGCTCACACAACAACTGTGGAAATGGAGAGATTGATTCTGATAGACTCCATCATGAAAGGAGAAAATGTTGATATAGGAAGGCTTATCTCAAGAGAAATTCTTGAATGCAAGATCAAACCTGTGGGTAATCTCTATTTCCCTTGCTTAATTACTGAACTGTGCATTAAGACTGAAGTAGAAATTGAGAGAAAAGAGGAAAGAAGAACCCTTGTAGGACCTTTCCCAACTGAATTCAAGGCAAGACAGAAGCCTGCTGCTATAGCATCAGGTGATGGGTTAATGCTACAGCACCTGAAGCTACAACAGCAAGCTGTCTGGAAATTCATGAAGGAACATTATGACTGGGAACAATCTATGTTTAAAGAACTGACCAAGGGAAAGAGCACTATGGAACCACCACGGTTTCCTGAGTGGGTGCTTGAAGAAGAAATTGAGCAAGAGGTTGAAGTAGAAAAGCAACCCACTGAAACCATGCCCCCACAAAAGGAGAAAACGCTTACTAAAAAGCCCACAAAGAAACCCATTGCAGAGGAAGAACCCACTGTAAGTTCTGATGAAAGTGAAGAAAATGAGGAGGACAGAAGAAGGATGAGAAAGGAAGTAGTGAGTGAGGAAGAGAGTGAAGAAACTGAGAGCGAAGAAATTGAAGCTGAAGAGATTCAACAGACAGATCACTCAGAAGAAACCACACCAATGCCCCCCACCCACACCCAAATTCCACCACCATCATCACCCAAGATCCCCACCCCTCCACCCAAAGAACCAACACCAATCCCACAGCCCGCAAATGAACCAATTTCACCACTACACACAGAAACACAAAAGCAAGTCACCACTGACAATCCACCACAAACCCCTCCACCTGGCCCTGCAACCACACCAGAGGCTATAGCACCTGAGGCTATAGCATCTCCTGAAGCTACCAAAAACCAACCACCAAGTGCAACCACCCTTTTTGCAAGACAAGGAACCAAGAAGACAACTGAGGAAGTTCAAGAGGCCGTGATAGGAGATATGCCAGAAGAAGAAGTCACTGGGGAGGAAAATTTTGTTGAAGACACTCTGGCTTCAATGGGCCTTACAGCTGGCAGAAAAGATGCAGACCGAAAAAGCAGAGAAGGAAAAAGTTGTTGTTGTAGCATCCACTGCTGGTACAACATCAACTGCAGAAGAGGAAGCCCCCCAGGAACCCAAGAAGAAGAAAGAGAAAACAGACAAGAAACCATCCCAGAAGCCTAGCAGGACCAGCAACAGGCTCAAATCTGGGTTAGCAAGAAAATAATCCATTTTCCTTAGTCCTTTTTAAATTTATTGCTTTAAATAAACCTGTTGGGTGCTATAGCACCTGTCCTACACCCAACAGTTGTGTTAGTTTTAAATCTGTGTCTGAATCATGCCAAGTACTTTTTTTAACTTTTGCTGTGATGTTTTGCTTAGCCCTCTCCCCTAAATCATTTTTGAAGGCAGTGAGGACACTGCCAAGTCTTAAGTGGAGGGGGGGAACTTTAGTTGTTTTGAACTATTTTTGAATGATTGTGTATTTGTTTTGTGTTAAGTCAGCAATTCCCCTAGTTTCACAAAATCAAAGAACTTGCATCTTGAAGGGATAAGAGATTTAATGATGATTGAGTAACCGTGTGAAAGTAGCCATGTGTGAATGATAACTAGTTTTATTGCTGCTCCCACATGAACTCTAAGTTTAGGAAGAAAATTAGTCAAGTAGGAATGATCTGATGCTAAAGTTAGTCTTGGTTGACCAAGAATGTGTCAAGTTTTCAATAAAAATTGAGAGTAGCATTAGAAGTTAAGTTTGGGGTTGCATCGGTTATATTAAGGCTAGGTATGAAGACTTAGGAAGGCCAGTGTAATTCAGTTGTGCCAGAAATTGTACATCAAATGTATAGCAATGTAATGCTATAGCATCTCCTCACCAAAAAAGCTGAGACTGTGCCTAAAAGCTCAACAAAAAAGGAAAATACTGGAGTCCAGCAAGGAATGCTATAGCACAAAGTCATCAAACATAAGCAGAAATCTGTACTCATATCATAAGTGATATAGCACCTCATGCTATAGCACTAATACCATTCATTTCTCTTAGTTTAGTACACTGGCCATTGTCTGAAATGCCTAATCAAGTCATTTGTTGTGCTTTGAAGCCCCTTAAGCCTTAAGTGAAATTGTTAGTCTACTCTCTTTTTGAACTCTTCTTGACACACTCAAAAGAAGGCCACCCTCTCCTAGGCTAAGTGAACTTCTGAACCTGATCAGGAATTGGACTATGCTTAGAGGTCACACACTCACTTTGGGCAGTAATAACTCTGGATGTTGTGAAAAACAATGGTTTATGTGAGTGAATCTGAAAATTTAGCCCAATCAAGAGCATGTTTTGAGAATTTGTAACTTAGGGAAGAACTGACTTGATCATGTTATTTGGTTTCAAAGAGTCTTGGCATGAATGTTGTAGGGATTTACTTGTTCTTTTTTTCATTGCTTGGGGACAAGCAATGGTTTAAGTTTGGGGGTGTGATATCTCTCCATTTGTAGAGCTATTTACGTATTTCTATTCTTAAATCATTGTGAGTTTGCATGCTTAGGCTAGGAGTTATGTTAATATTTATGTTAAATCAAGGAAAAGGGAGTCAAGAACTGAAATGGAATTTATTTGACACAATTGGTGCCATTGTGAAGTTTCTAATGTTTTCTGTTAAGTGCTATAGCATCAGGTGCTATAACAGCCTGCGCGCAGTAGAGCTGGGGCCCACTTGGAGACAAAACGCAGAAAACAGATCTGCAACAAATCCTGAATCTGTCCAGTCAGCGCCTCCCTATTGGCACACCCTATGCTGATGCAGTCACCCTCTACCAATTGCACATGACCACTTGGCAAACATGGATGGGACAACATGACCCACTTGTCTCCCCCACTTGCAAAAGAGGAGGGAAAAATCTGCACTATAAAGATGCTCCACTCCCTCACTTAAACATACACTCCATATTCCATAATCCATCATCCATTATCCATCATCCATTACACTTCCAGCACGAAATTCTCTAGTTTTTGAGAGGAGACATACAGTGATAAACTGTCCTCTTGCATCCATTGAAGATCAATCATCAAATCCATTAGAAGATTCTGTTCTGCTCATGCTATAGCTCTGTCAGCACACCAGTTCATGCGTAGGAGTTGGAGGGGTGTATCTTTTGCACATTCTTCCTCTATTTTCTGTCTTGGTGATATGAACTCCACCGTTTGTAAGTTGTTGATAATGTTTAACATGAGCTAAACATCTTTTAGTTGGATTGCTTGAGCTTTGTAATGACTCTTTAATGTGTTAGTAATATAATATTATGATGTATGCATTTCAATCTTTGTGTTTTAATATTTCCAAACCTGTCTTGGAATTGGCCAACTAAAATAGGTAGATTCATAGGTTCAGAAATGGTTCATGAGTTGATCTCAAAGATTGATATGAGTGAGTGGTTGTTTTAAAGACATTTAGAACAATCCTTGCCCAAACCTAGACATAGGAGGGTTTAGTTCATAGAGTGAATACTGTGGGCTCTTTAATACACAAAGGTGAACTTACTTGAAGCCTAGACATAAGATCTTGTCACGAAACCTTGGTGAAAGTGACCGAAAGGCACGCAACATATGCTACAGCACTCAATGCTATAGCCTCCAATGCTATAGCATCCAATGCTATAGCACTAACACAGAAGAGAAATTACTTAGTAAAAGCAATCCAACTAAGTCTTCACCATCTAGCTTCCCTTGTTATTCCCTTGCACTTCAACCTTTATTTTACTATTCCAAAATTGTGTTTTTATCCTTACACACTGATTTGCTAAGACATGACAACTCTAAATTAAATACAATCCCTGTGGGTACGACCTGTATTTTCTACGATATTACTTGTGTGACTGCGTATACTTGCGCATATATATAATCCACAATAGCCGCCACCAATATTTATTTTAGGAAAACATTGAAAAAACCTTTTAGATGGATAAGGAGTTTTGCGAACCAGGTTTAGGTTCGGGAGTCGTTTATGCGTAGGGAATGTATTAGCACCCTACGACATCCTTCCTAAGGAAGGCTACATTTTAACTAAATGCGTAAAAATTATTAATCTAATATATTTAATTTACCCTAATTTACAAATTAAAAGACTTGATAAATGGTTGGTTATTTTTTGTACATTTTAAGAAATAGGAGAGAAATAAATTAAAAGAAAAAAATGTTTTTATTAATGCACTTAACAGAGGTGGCCCCCCTCTGCTCTTACGTATCTCCTGGTAGAGAATCAAAGGCTACGTAATTCTTCGGTAGAAAATATTTGTGTTTGGATATTTTTATTGTTGAGAAAATAATTTTGATTAAATAAAAAAGAAAAATTATGATAAGTTGCAAAACAGTAATCAGGGGGTGCAATTAGAAGTGGGAGTCGTATTATTAATACTGGGGTGCAGTAAACAGAAGTCCAGGTTTTATCTCGATGTTGTGGACTGGGCTGTGAATTCTGGGCTTTCAGGGAAGTGTATAATGGAAAATGTCGGGTGTAATTATCAATCTAAGAATTAAAATTAAAATAAAATAAAACATAGAGACTATATAAGGCAAGAAGCTACAATAAGCTGACCCTAATTTTCATCTTTTCTTCTCCAGCGCTGTTTCCAACATAACCAAGGAGAGAATGCGAAAATTTCGCAATAGAGAGAAAGGGTGCGAAAATTTTGGGTTTGGGGAGAGAGAAAAAAAACGAAGGGAGAAAGATACGGTGGAGAGGGACGATGATGACCGGAGAAGATGACCGGTGGTGCTCGCTACGGGAAGCGGTGGTGCTACGGCGGTGCTTTCGAAGGCTTCGACGGCGACGGGAGAGAGAGAGAGAGAGAGAGAGAGAGAGAGAGAGAGAGAGAGAGAGAGAGAGACGCGACTGAGAAAGGGGAATATGCCGGAGGAGACAACCGCGGTTGGTACCGCGGTGTCGCCGGCGATGGTGGCCGTTGGGAGGCTTCCGACGGTGGTTACGGCAAAACGAAAGGGGAGACGACCACCGTCACTGGTGGTCGGAGGTCCGTCTTTTTCATTTTTTTCTGTTTGTCTTCCTAATTTTCTGGGTTTTCTTTACGGTGTTTTTACAAGTTTTTTTTTTATATTTTTGGTGCATATTGTTTGTTTTAAAAAAAACTAATCTTCTAAAATGAACTAATCACTTAACTTCGTTTTTTTTTGGGACAGATTAATTCTAACCTAATTTTTCTAGCTTAAAAGAAACTGTCTCTGACATAAATATATTTACAATATCAATATTCATAGCAAAAACATAAACTGAATGACCTATTATGTTCCTAATCTGTCCCTGATTTAATTTTGTCCATGATATTGTTCTATGTACTAGCCTGATGACCTTTTTTAAGAACCTAATCTACTCACAATCCTAATTTAAACCCTAACTGTACATTTCCAGTGAAATATGAAACTGAAATTCGCTTTTTAACTCATATAACGTATTTCAAATCATTAGTTCAAACAGCCTATTGTAAAAACAAAAAAAAATGTGGAGACCAACCTATTCTCCAGCCTCTGAAAAATCTCCTAATATTGGTTGTGCTACTGGTGCTCTTCTTCTTGTTTCAGAATTTGTAACCCTTTAGACTATTTCTGAATATTTTTCTATGTCTGAATTTTTCTCCCCCTTTATTGTTGATTTCTAGTCTCTTTTTATAGGTGAAAATTGAATCAAAATTTAATTGTTTCAATATTTTGTTTCCTATTTCAGGTTTTGGGCTTAGAGTTGAAGACTTGCTCACCAAGAAAATCAAAGCAAGGCCCAGGTGCTGACTTGAGGACTGATGCGTTCCTCTTTTCTTCACTTTTGTAATTTTTTGTGATTTTTGTTAATATTTCTTTTTTATTTTTTTATTTTTATGATATTGTAAAATATCTTGTTTTTGTAAAATATCTTGTTTTTGTAATTTTTGCCGCTCAATTGGTAGTGGGAGGTGTGTTTAACTTGCACTTATGCCTCAGGTGCAAGGTTCGATTCCCACGGAAGGCAAAAATTCTACAAAAGGGGTAGAGAAGACCGTGAGGTAATAGTGCCGGGGTGGCCAATGCGTTGGACCTGGGCTGTTACAAAAAAACTCCCACTACCAATTGAGCGCTCAATTGGTAGTGGGAGGTGTGTTTAACTTGCACTTATGCCTCAGGTGCAAGGTTCGATTCCCACGGAAGGCAAAAATTCTACAAGAGGGGTAGAGAAGACCGTGAGGTAATAGTGCCGGGGTGGCCAATGCGTTGGACCTGGGCTGTTACAGTGACCATAAACAACCTCATAAGGAGTAGATTTGATAGCACTATGGTATGAAGTATTATACCACCATTCAGCCAAAGGAACCCATTTAGACCAAAAGTTAGGTTTCTCATAACGCACGCATCTTAAATAAGTTTCTAGGCTCTTTTTCACAATTTTAGATTGACCATCAGTTTGGTGGGTGAAAAGCACTAGACTTGTTGAGTGAAACTTCTTGTAATTTAAAAAATTCATTCCAAACATGGCTAATGAAATAGTGTCCCTATCACTTGTGATGCTTAGAGGTGTGTCATGAAGTTTAAAAATGGTTTCAAGAAAGAGTTGTGCAACATCAGTGGCTGTGTAAGGGTGAGCCATTGGAAAAAAATGAGCATCTTACTTAATCTATCAACAACAACCCAAATGACTTGTTTCCCAAAGGAATTGGGTAGGCCTTTGATGAAATCCGAACTAATATCGTCCCGTATTTTTTGAGGGATTGGGAGAGTTTGCAGTAGACCAGGTAGTGCAGAGGTGTCCAGTTTGCACTTCTGGCAGATGGCACCATTTTTCACATACTGTGTTACATCAGTCAAAAGGCCTTTCCACTTGAAGATAGACCTCGCCCTTGTGTAGTAGCATTTCTACCCGAATGTCCTCCAAGAGAAAAATCATGTAACCATTGCAAAATTTTGGACTTGAGCTCAGGATTGTTCCCCACTACCAGCTTGCTATGTCCTCTCAGTTCATATGATTATGCCAAGAGAATTTAGGATGGGATGTAGGAGATTGTTGGAGTTCCACAATGATTTGATGTAAGATAAGATCATAACCCCAAGTATTTCTGATTAACTCCAGTAATCCAAGACTGCCAGTGTTAAAATAGAGTGTCAATAGTTCAACACCAGTGTTTCTAGACATGGCATCAACAACCAAGTTAGAGGATCCTTCCTTTTAATTAATCTCAAATTCAAACCCCATGAGTTTGAAAACCCAAACATGTTGAAAAGAAGTATGTAGTTGCTCAAGGATATGTTTGATACTTTTCTGGTCTGTTTAAATGATGAAAAGAGCATGAGATAAGTAAGCACTCCATTTTTGAGCTGTATAAACTATGGCCAATAGTTCTCTCTCATAAACAGATAAGGTCTGTTGTCTTGCGCCCAAAGCCTTGCTAATATAAGCAATAGGGTGATGATCCTGCATGAGCATAACACCAATTCCCTTACTTGATGCATCAGTCTCAATCAAGAAGGTTTAGAAAAGTTTGGAAGAGCTAAAACAGGTGAAGAACTGAGAGCAGATTTCAATGAGTTAAAAGCTGTAGTAGCAACTCAGACCAGAGAAATGAATCCTTTTTCAATAGATCAATAAATGGCCTTGCTAGCTTCCCAAAATCTTTAATAAATCTTCTATAATATCCTGCTAAACCGGAAAAAAAACCTTAGTTGTTTGATGGTCCGAGGTAGAGGCCAAGACATAATGGAAGAGCTTTTAGAACGGTCAATCGACACTCTTTTAGCAGTGATGAAGTGGCCTATATGTATTCTACTTTGTCAGTAGCAAAACAACATTTTGGATGATTGAGATACAAGTTATTATCCTTGATGGTTTGGAAGGTTAGATGAAGGTGAGCAATGTGATCTTCCAAAGGACTGTAGACAAGTATGTCATCAAAAAAGATAATGATAAATTTGCGAAGGAAAGGTTTGAAAATATGATTTGTGAGGGCTTGAAATGTGGCAGATTTAGATTCCTCCCCAGGTGACATTCTAACCTGGTGGTAACCAGATCTTAAGTCTAGCTTAGAAAAGATAGTTGCCCCACCTAGTTCATCCATAAGATCATAGGGTATAGGGAAACAGTCCTTAAAAGTGAGTGCTTTGGTTTAGCTTCCTATAGCCAACACAAAGTCTCCAAGAGCCATCTTTTTTCTTTACTACACAGTTGAAGAAGCATATGGGTTGTTGTCGGTCCTTATCTCTCACTTCCCCCAAATATACTTCGAAATTCAAGAGATTACTGTTCCTATAGTCTGGACTGACGATCAATTGATGTGGAATCACTTTGTTTCTGGGGAATTGACTTTTAAGGAGTCTTTTCTTTTCCATAACCCTCTAGGCCAGGTGGTTCCTTGGTCCAAGACTATTTGGAAGCCTTTTATTCCGCCTTCTAAATCCTTTATTGTGTGGAGGACTCTTCATAATAAGATGTCAACTGACGATCAACTTTGGCTTAGAGGATGCACCGTTGTCTCTATTTGTAGCTTATGTGGAAATGATTCTGAGATTTCTCAACATCTCTTCCTCGCTTTCCCTTTTGCCCAAAATATTTGGAGATGGCTTGGAGGTATCCTGAGTACCCAGATCGATACTGCTTCTTTCCAGAACATTTTAGCCTTGACTTCTCATGGTTGAAGCCCTCAGTTGCACGATATTGTCTCCGCTGCCATTGTTAATATTTTATGGGTCATTTGGTATTGTAGGAATCAGGTTAGATTTAATAATCATGTGATCCCCCTACACTCGGCTATCAATTTAATTCTTTCTAATGTTGCTTTAGCTGGGAATGCTTCTAAATCTCCGATGTCTGCCTCTGTTGCTGAGTTTATGATTATCAAGGCCTTCAGTATCATTGGTAATTATAGAAGCTCGGCTAACATCAAAGAGGTTAATTGGATTCCCCCTGCGCCCTACATGATTAAGTGCAATACTGATGGCGCTGCCAAGGGTTGTCCGGGCCCCGCCGCTTGTGGTGGTATTTTTAGAGACAGAAGCGTTGCCATTCTTGGTTGCTTTTCTTCATCCATTGACAATAGTTATGCTCTTCATGCTGGAATAATTGAGGTTATGTTGGCTATAGAGATTGCTTTCGATAAAGGTTGGAAGTATCTGTGGTTGGAATGCGATTCTCAGTTAGTGCTTTCCGCCTTCAAGAATTGCAAAATAGTTCATTGGAAGCTTAGAAATAGATGGAATAATTGCTTATATTTTACGAGACAAATGGTCTTCGTTTGCACTCACATCTATAGAGAAGGTAACACTTGTGCTGATAAGCTTGCTGGGCATGGTATTAACACAAGTAGTTCTGTCTAGTGGGACCTTTCTCCTAATTTCATTGCTGAGGATTTCTCCAGAAACGGGTTAAGCTTGCCTAGCTATAGGTTCTGTTGATTTTCGGTTTGATGATTTCAGTCTACTTCTGGCCTTCTGTTTTTGGTGTGCTGCAAATAATTGTTAGTGTCTTTGGTGCCAACCTAGTTGGGATGAGAATAGTGATGCTTTTGCACGCCAACTTTAAAACTAGATTCCTTTTACTAGGATTGATATTTTTTACTTTTGGTTGTAATGTTGTTTTTTTATGGGTATTGGCCTAGTCCCCCATGTCTTTTGTATCTTTTCCGTTTTTTATCAATAAATTGTTGGGGGAGTACTCTTTTTCCTTTTAGATGTTTTTCCCTAATGAGGGTTTTGCATCAGAAGGTTTTAACGAGACTTCATAACCCATTCTTTTGCCAAAAAAAAGTATATGGGTGAAGTGTGAATGGTTTGGTGTTTTGAATGACTCATTGATTCAGTAAGTCACTCACCAAATTGTCCATTACATCTTTCTGTATGATCGAATATGTATAGGGATGAAGTGTGAATGGTTTGGTGCCCTCCTTCAAGGGAATCTTGTGGTTAAGGCCAGGTCTAAGAGGTGGAAAATGGGATGGCTCAGAATATCCTGGTAGTCCTATATAAACTCAAATGGGTGGAGATACAATATTTACTTGGGCTTGGGTATGTAAGAGATGGCAAGTAGGAAGAAAAAACTCAGTGAGTTGAGGGGAAATGCTCATGAAACATAACTCAGCACCCTGTTGAACAACTTTAGCAAAAGATTTATTGTTAATAAGTTTCAATTCAGGGGTTCTAGCACCTCTCAAAATTCTTTGGCAGTGAACTCCATTTGAAGTTTGTCAAAATCCCAAAGGATGGGCCCTAGAGATTTGAGCCATTGAATACCCAAGATCAGGTCATGACAACCAATAGGTAATACCATTACATCAATAGAAAAATGAGTTTGTTGTAAAGACCAAGTAAAGCTTTACAAATATATGGGGCGTGTAGTTGGTGACCACTGATGAGTCATATTTAGATGTGTTATTTATGCTCTTATCACTTAAATCAACACAAGTTCTCAAGTAATATTTGTGCTATATTAGGTAAATATTAGTTATTTAGAGGAAATAAGGGTTAGGAGCTTGTTTGTTATCATTTGACACATTTGGTGCCTTTGTGAATATATTGATGTTTTGCTTGAGTGCTGCAGCGGTAAGCTAGCGGTAGACGCTACAGCGCCTATATGACGGTGGGACATTTGGATATTTATAAAGCCACTTGCTGAAATGATGAGTCATCACCCTTATCTCTTATCCTTAGCATGACATTTCAGCACCCAAGTGGATGCTTCAAAGACACTTGGCGCCTCCTACATGTGTCCCATGTGATAGTTGGTGATTTTAATCATCACACCTTTTTGTAAAGTAGCTTTATGAATAATATCTAAGTTTTATGATCATGAATTATTATTATTATTTTATTAAGACTTGGTTAGATTAAATTAGAATAGAATACTTCTTTAGGGAGTAACATACAGAGAGAGTTTTAACATCGAGGAAACTATCTTGACATTGTAGCTTTCCTCCATTGTTATTCCACTCTTAAGCTTTTATTTTTAGTATAGTTTCTAGATTTCATTCAAGGTTTGCTCACGCCATAGCTTCATCCTTCGTATATGACTTGGGATTATTGGAGTGTATCTTTTGCAACCATTCTCCTCTTGTCTTCCTAAGGTAATATGAGCTTTTTAGTTTGTATTATGTTGATGAAACTTGTTATGAGCTAATCATGTTGTAGTTGGATTGTTCTTAGTGTGTGATGAGCTTTGAGTAGCTTTTATGTAATATTATGATGTTTACGTTTTATTCCTTGTGTCATAATACTTTCAACTTTGTTTTGGGAATGACCAACTAAAACATGGGGGCTTTGTGGGTACAGACATGGTTCACAAAGAGAACTCAATGAATGATATGAATGAAAACCCTTTAAAGACATTTAAAGGAAGCACTACTTAACTCTAGACATAGGGGAGTAATAGTTCATAAGGCAAATGTTGTAAGAGTTTAATATACAGGGGTAAAACTTATTTAGAGCCTAGACATAGGAGTCTTGTAACATAACCCTGACGAAAGTGACTGAAAGGCACGCCACCAAGGCGCTACAGCGTCTACGGATTCTGAAGCGCTACAGCGCTTAACGCTACAGCATCTAATATTATAGAACACTACTCTTGGGAATTTACATAACTACTGAGCTATCCAACTCACTCTTAAATACTTTCAATTCATTACTGTTTCCACATCTTTACTTGTTTATTTACATTCATGTTAATCACAATGACAATACTTGTTGACAACTAGTATTTGTTACTTGTTTTTCTCACTAGCTAAATTACTAATTTAAATATAGAAGTAAACTCAACAATCTCCGTGGGAACGATCTTTACTTATCATTATATTACTTGTTGCGATTGTGTATACTTGCACATCTACTTTTCGCACAACAACCACCACCACCAGTAATAGACATAGGGCTTACAAGATCAAGCTTGCAACCTAATTTTCTAGTAACTTCTAGGTCCAAAAAGTTATGGGTACTACCACTATCAAGAAGGATATGTATAAGCTTCTTGTTGTGTAGGCCAGTGACTCTCATGGTATGGAAGTTTGAGATACCAGTTAAAGCTTGGAGGGAGAGTTGGGGGGATTCAGAGTTAGGGGTAGTCTCTGGTGTCTCAGATGTGGGTGTAGGTACTGGTTCGGGTGTTGTTTGTGTTCGGAGTTATACAAACTAGTTTTATGTGCATTTACTCCTATCACCGAATTCTATTCTTGTCATTTTATAGAGAAAAGTTTGTATTAATTTGTAATGATGGGTTGATTCATTGATTGGACCACATGGCCAATATATAAGCATGGGCAATTACAAAGATCAATGGGAATATTCTAGATCCCTTTCCACTCACAATTAACACCTCAGCAAAAGTAAATTATAACTAATAGTAAAAATAGAGATAAATCTAATAGCTAATAGCGAGTGAGCAATGGACGGGTTGGGACGTGTTATACTTGTCCCGTCCTTAGACCCGAACAAACCTGATGTTCTTAGGGTCAAAGTAAGACCAGGTATATTTAGGACGATGTTGGGTTGGCCCGAAGGACAGTTGAAATACAATTATAAGGTGATCACTCATGTATGACTAAAAGTTATTAATGATAAATTGAATTTTTTTAGTATTTTATTATGTATTCAAACTCAAAATATGACTTTTATAATAGTATTTTACAACAATATTTCTACTTAAATTAACATAGTTTTCAAATTGAATATTTTATTTATAAAAATCTCATTATCAATATGATAGAGTTAAAAAATTGGGTGATGAGTGAGTAAGGGACGGGTTATACCTAACCCATCCTTAAAATTTGGTCGAGCCAATTCTTTAGATCCTAACCCGTTCTTAGACCCGAACAAACCCGATATTTTGCGGGTCAAGTGGGACGAAGACGGGATGGGCCATAGGGTTGGGACAGGTGTTGCTGAAACCCCTTATATCATTCCAATAATTATTTCCTGTCATAGACACAGAATAACAGCTAAGAGAAAAGGCATAAACAGACAAATTAACGGAAATATGACAGCGGTGTAAAAGCCGTAACATACTATCTTAAACAATAATTTGAATCTAACGTAAAACTGAAACTTCTATTGCTACATTTAGTTGAAAACAGAAGACCATCAGGGATATGCTCGCACACCAGAAACATATGTTTCTTCAACAGATACAGACACTTCTTCTGCAAAGCTTTTCCACGAATCAGTTGATAATATGGCAAAATCTGCCAGTTTCCCTGGAGATAAGGACCCTAGATCATTGTCAAGGAAGCTTGCACGAGCAGCCGAAATGGTATAACTGTCGAGTTGATAGAGTTTTAGAATCGCATATGCACAGAAAACGAATATAATGTATATTATGCTGAAATTGGGATTTAATCATAAAAAGTAAAGGCCGTCAAACACTTGAGCAAGCACTTAAAAGATTACATATAGAAATGCAATTACTAACAATATCACATGAAGATCTCATGTATTTACAATGTAAAATGATGAGTTATCAGTTATGGATAGAAAGGCCCAAAGGAAGGAACACATTATACATCTGAAGCTTCAATCTGCAACAAGTGCAGGAGCCTGTGAAGAAATCAGCAGATAAAAGGAGGATCAATCCTGAACTTGCTCCATGATTTTAAGGGCCTCATCAAGCCTTGGGAGGAGTTTGTCTGATAGTTTCTACGGTTAAAAATTAAAATCATCTAAAACTCCATTCATCCAATTTTCTATACTCATTAACTCAAAAGGACTGTGGGGAATTATGATCTCATAAGGGACATGCCCTAGGGGATGAAAGTGAAAATCATTGAGATGAAGTACTTCTTGAAAGGACCGATAGGTAACTCCTTTAGTTATTACATTTTTTTGGTTACCGTGTTATTGGTGCGCGGTATCCACCAGCTTTGCCGGTGACTAATCTACGTCGGAGAATCGGTGCATCCAACTTTGCTGGTTTGTGTGGTTCTCCCTGATAGTTCATTGGTTAATTCACTACTGAGTCAGCATTAATTGAGTCAATGTATTAGTTAGTATATTAGTGAGTCAAACTGTAATTAGTAATAATCAGTTTGTTAAGTTTGTTTTTGTAGTTAAAACTGTTTTCTTCCTTTCTGTTGTAACTGATAGTGTGTTAAGCAGTATATAGGGAACACTTTGTAATCCATTGACTATATCAATACATATTTCTGAGCTCAGTTTCTTCTACTCTTCTTCTACCAGCCTTAACAACTGGTATCAGAGCTCCATAGGGGGCCTGATCCAGAAACCGTAGTTTCGTGCGACAAAGAAGAAAGATTTCGAGCGAGCGATCAAGAAAACTGAACAATGGCAGAACGAGACTTTCTCACACCTTCGATTCCCAAATTCGATGGTCATTACGACCTTTGGGCGTTATTGATGGAGAATCTTCTCAGATCGAAGGAATATTGGAACGTGGTCGAATTAGGGATTCCGGTTTCTCCTCAGAACACGACACCGGAGCAATTAAAGGCCACAGAAGATGGGAAATTGAAAAATTTGAAGGCAAAGAACTACCTCTTTCAAGCAATTGAAAGAGGTATCATCGAGACGATCCTAACGAAGAACACTGCCAAAGAAATTTGGGATGCGATGAAAGAACGGTATCAGGGGTCGACGAAAGTGAAACGAGCACAATTGCAAGCGCCGAGGAAAGAATATGAAATGCTACACATCAAAGATGGCGAGGGAGTAGCAGATTTCTTTTCAAGAACCCTAGTAGTGGTGAACAAGATGAAAGCTCAAGGGAAGAAAACGGGGCAACATTCGGTGGTGGAAAAGATCCTTCGTTCCATGAGTACCAGGTTTGAATATGTGGTTTGTTCAATAGAAGAATGCAATGATGTTACTACAATGACATTAGAAGAATTGCAAAGCAAGCTCTTGGTCCATGAATCAAGAATGAAAGGGCATGAAACCCATAAAGAAGAAAAGCAAGCCCTCAAAGTTACTGTTGGTGGAAGGCCTGGTGCAAGAGGAAGAGGTAGAGGCCGAGGAAGAGGTAGAGGAAGACAAGCTGGAAGTAAGGAACAAATTGAATGCTACAAGTGTGGCAAATTAGGACATTATCGTAATGAATGTCCTGGTTGGGAAGAAGGAGAAGGGGTAAACTTTACTGAGTTTGATGAAGAAGAAGCAATTCTTCTGATGACAATTAAAGAATTTGGAAAGAATGGCGGCAATAAAGAAGAATTGTGGTTCTTGGACTCAGGGTGTTCTAACCACATGTGTGGCAACAGAGAATGGTTCTCAGACTTTGATGATAAGTTTGTTGAATCTGTGAAGCTGGGAAATGGCACAAGAATGCCTGTTAAAGGAAAAGGCACTGTGAAGTTGAAGATAGAAGGGATTGTTCAGATAGTAACTGATGTGTATTATGTTCCAGAATTAAGGAACAACCTGTTAAGCATAGGCCAGCTTCAAGAAAAGGGTCTCAAAGTGGTTTTTGAAGACAACAAATGCAAGGTGTATCATAAGAAGAAAGGCCTCATAATCACCAGCATCATGACAAAAAACAGGATGTTCATCATAACAGGTCGTATTGTTCCTCTTGCTCTCTGTACTGAAGTCTGTCACAATGTAGAGGATAGTAATTTGTCCCATTTATGGCATTGTAGATTTGCTCACTTGAGCTACAAGGGGCTAAAAACCTTGATTCAAAAGGAAATGGTCAAAGGGCTGCCCAATCTTCAAGAATCATCAAAAACATGTGATGATTGCTTGAAAGGGAAACAGCACAGAGAAGTCTTCCCAAAAGAAAGCACATGGAGAGCAACCAAAGTGTTGGAGCTTGTACACTCAGATATATGTGGGCCAATTACTCCAGAATCCAATAGCAACAAGAGGTATTTTATAAGCTTCATTGATGATTATAGTAGAAAGGGCTGGGTGTTTTTCTTATCTGAAAAATCTAATGCGTTAGAAAGCTTTAAGAAGTTTAAAACTATGGTCGAAAAGGAATCTGGGGAAGTCATTAAATGTCTTAGAACTGATAGAGGTGGTGAATTTAATTCATCTGAATTCAACACCTTCTGCAGTGATAATGGCATTAAAAGACAACTCACTGCAGCTTACACCCCTCAACAAAATGGGGTGGCAGAGAGGAGGAATAGAACTATCTTAAATATGGTGAGAAGTATGATGTCTGAGAAGGAAGTTCCCAAGAAGTTTTGGCCTGAAGCTGTCAATTGGTCCACTTATGTACTCAATAGGAGCCCCACCTTGATTGTTAAGAATTGTACTCCTCAAGAAGCTTGGAGTGGTAGAAAGCCTTCTGTTGGGCACTTCAGAATATTTGGGTGCATTGGATTTGTGCATATACCCAATGCTCAAAGAAGAAAATTAGACGACAAGAGCATGAAGTGAGTTTTGTGGGGAGTGAGTGGGGAATCAAAAGCGTACAAGCTATACAATCCTGTTACAAGAAAGATTGTAATAAGCAGGGAAGTAAGATTAAAGTGAGAAATGGGATTGGAAAGAGAAGGGCTCCAACAAAGAAACTGTCAACATAGATACTGATGATACAGATGTCACTACAATGGAAAGAAGCACTGAAAATGAGCCAGTTACTGAGAGCAATGCTAAGGATGATGCGGATAATAATAATAATGTTGATGATGATGGTAATATAGATATTGAACATGCTGTGATTCCCAGAACAGAAGAAAATGAAAATGGTCAAAAGAGAATAAGAAAGCCACCTACATATCTGAATGACTATGAGACAGAAGAAATGAGCCTAGCTGTGTTCAGTACAAGTGATCCAACTACCTATGAAGAAGCAATACAGAGTGCTGTCTGACAGAAAGCTATGGATGCAGAGATGCAAGCCATTGAAAAAAACAACACATGGAAGTTGGTAAATCTTCCACCCAATGCCACTGCCATTGGGGTTAAATGGATCTATAAGACAAAGCTAAATGAAGAAGGAAAGATAGAGAAACACAAAGCCAGACTTGTGGCAAAAGGATATGCTCAAAGATATGGTATTGACTACAATGAAGTGTTTGCGCCAGTTGCTAGGTGGGATACCATCAGATCACTGTTGGCTGTGGCTGCTTTCAAAGGCTGGAATGTGTACCAGCTAGATGTTAATAGTGCTTTTCTACACAGGGAGCTGACTGAAGATGTCTATGTCACTCAACCAAGTGGATATGAGGTAAAGGGTGAAGAAGCTAAGGTGTATAAGCTTCAAAAGGCTCTCTATGGGCTAAAACAAGCCCCTAGAACATGGTATAGCAGAATTAAGCTTATTTCTGTAAAGAAGGATTCAATAAATGCCCACATGAATATACACTATTTGCTAAAATGGATGCTGAAGGTAATTTGGTGCTTATAAGCTTGTATGTAAATGATTTAATCTACACGGGGAATAATGAGAAAATGTGTAGTGACTTTAAGGAGTCAATGAAGCAAGAGTTTGAAATGAGTGACCTTGGAAAGATGAGATATTTCTTTGGCATAGAGGTAGATCAAACTATGAAAGGCATAACCATTTGTCAGCAGAAGTATGCTAAGGAGGTCCTAGAACGCTTTGGAATGGAAAACAGCAAGCCTGTGACAAATCCAACACTTCCTGGAAGCAAGTTATGCAGAGATGGACATGGAAGAGTTGTAGATGCAACTACCTATAAACAAATGATAGGCAGTTTGATGTATCTCACAGCAACCAGGCCTGATCTAATGTATGCTTTTGGCTTATCAAGCAGATATATGGAGAGGCCTACTGAGACACACTTGATGGCTGTAAAAAGAATTTTAAGATACGTGAAAGGAACCATTAACTATGGCATTCTGTATCAGAGACAGAGCAACAAGAACCCAGTGCAAAATGAGCTAGTTGGATTCACTGATTCTGACTATGCAGGTGACACAGATGATCGCAAGAGTACTTCTGGTTATGTTTACATGATTGGATCAGGTGTTGTATGTTGGTGCTCACAGAAGCAGCCTGTTGTCACTCTATCCACTACAGAAGCAGAATTCATAGCTGCTGCTGCTAGTGGCTGTCAAGGAGTATGGATGAGAAGAATATTAGCTTGTATTGGAATGAAGCAATCAGCAGCTACCACAGTATATTGTGACAATAGTTCCACTATAAAATTGTCAAAAAATCCCGTGTTGCATGGTAGAAGCAAACACATAGATATAAGATTTCATTTCTTAAGGGATTTGTGCAAAGAAAAGGTGATTAATCTGATGCACTGCAGTACAAATGATCAAGTGGCTGACATAATGACCAAACCATTGAAGTTGGAAGCATTCACAAGGCTAAGGGAGCTTATGGGCATGACTGTAATGAAGAGTTGATATATAATCTGGCTGCTCACTGCAATCTCAGATTAGGAGAGGCATTGATAGTTCATTGGTTAATTAACTGCTGAGTCAGCGTTAATTGAGTCAATGTATTAGTTAGTATATTAGTGAGTCAAACTGTAATTAGTAATAATCAATTTGTTAAGTTTGTTTTTGTAGTTAAAACTGCATTCTTCTTTTCTGTTGTAACTGATAGTGTGTTAAGCAGTATATAGGGAACACTTTGTAATCCATTGACTATATATCAATACATATTTCTGAGTTCAGTTTCTTCTACCAGTCTTAACACTCCCCTCCTAATAGAGTTGTTGCCACATGCATGACTCGAACTTGAGACCTTGGGGTGAGATCCGAACCTAGTTGCCGCTCGGACCAACCCTTAGAACATGGTTAGTTAGATAGTTAGTTATGGAGATAATTAGAAGAAAAAAAATATGTTTACAAATAAGAGGAAAGGTTGAGATGGAGTGATATCTAGTTTGTAATGGGCAGAGGATATCACGGTGGCTAATCCAATGGGAAGGGCAGTCTACCACAGAGACTGGATGGAAAGAGGCTTTGGTAAACGACAATCAGTATCCAGAATTTTCAGATTTCAGCCTTGACGACAAGGCTAAAAAATCGAGACATGTGGAGTGGCTTCCATGCCACAAGTAGGCAAGATATCAGCAAAAGCACATTACGTCATAATAATACAGTTGTTTTATTTGAATTTCAACATAAAAAATGGACAACATTTTGGAACAACAATTCTCAATGGCTAATATAGTTCAAAACTAGTTAACCATCCACTGAATTACATTTAACAATTATGGGTATACCTATGGATGATGGTTAATGCAGTTCAATGGATGGTTAATAAATTATCAATTAACCAAGTTCAACACATCATTAAGCACACAATTTTGAGCTGCATTAACCATTGGAAATTGTTGTCCGAAAATGTTGATTTTTTATGCACAAGTACAACAGCAAGTAACATTTCTCTAATATAATGAGCACTTCAATTCTGCTTACGCTTTTATTGCATCATCCAATGAAATGCACTCTGATGGAATCCATGCACTTTCCCAAGTGGAAGGCCTTCTTTTCATTGCTGTCTTAATACCACCTAGGGGATTGATGTCTGCCACCTGCAAAACAGGGACATTATATTCATGCCATGGAATATGAAAATGTTACTAATAAATGTCACATACTTACTGGCCAGTCAGAACCAAATGCCACTAATGCATTGTTATTTAAGAGTGACCGAAATAAATAAGATTCCTTTTCGGCCCTATCCTTGCCAAGCTTTTTACTAGTCGTGTCAGCTTCATCCAATAAATGATCTGGCTGTTGATGATTGGTGATAAGAAGTTATCAAAAATCATGTAAGAGGCATTGTTTATACAGTTTAAAAATAAACATATAATACATCTAGAAGACATAATCTATTTTGGGGAACAAGGTAATGAGAATAATCAATCAAACTGAAGCAAAAAGAAAGTTACTGGCAAGTTTGGGGAACAAAGTAGTGAAAAGAAGAGATCTCATAATGATGGAAAAACTTAAGATTTTCAAACACACGTTTCTGCAAATAAGATTTGTAAATTTCTTGACGCAACTGAGCTACAAGTGATTTTAGGTCCCTAGGATCAGCAATTCTTTTTCCTCTCAGAGCTGAAATTGCTGAGGTTGTCTTGATAAATAGCACATATGTGACAAGCCCATTTATTTTAATTGCACACTATAGCCACTTAAGTCATAGTTCTAGTATCATTTTATCTACAATCTATGGTACAAGGAAAAATAATAACAATAATAATGATAACAAAAAACGAACAGACAAGATAATATGATCATAAGAAACCTGCATGGAAGCAACAACTCGTTGTTTGCCAAATCGGCCTGGAGTTCCAGATGCCAACTGCTGGGCATGCTCAATCTGAAAGCAGAGTTTCAGATTCTTTGACTTGCTTCACAATGATCATATTAGAATAAATATCACAGAAACAAATTCTCCCATAATCCAACATGCAACAAGTAGAAAATTATTGAAGCATTCCATGTGTCTGCAAAAATGTTACCCGAAATCTTCGATCTCTTATTCCATTTGTAGAAGTAACTAAGTCATATATGTCCAAGATAAGATCATTTGCTTTGTCCCCTATAGCATGAATAGCAACCTGAAATAATCAACAGAAGGCAGCCAGCTGGTAATTGAAATTTCACTACACACATAAGAGGTTGGTAATTAATAACAAAAGGATATATCACCTGTAGACCATTTAAATCTGACTCCAAGGTCATGTTTAGTAGAGCTTCAGGTTCAGTCACTTGTAGGCCGTAGTTGTCAAGGTCGTCAGCATATGGCTACATTATTTGAAATATCATGGTTAATACGATCACAAACTACATGCGTAGGCAAGAATGGTAAAACTAGGAGCAAAATTTATGTCTCTCAAAAGATAGACAAATAGAATTTATAAGTTTTTATTGAAAGAAAATTGATATGGAAAATTTGAATGTCTGGTCTCACCTCATAAAACAATGCACTATGGGAACCCAAAGACCCATCAGCAAAAGCTTTGACACCACCCAAGTAAATCCATTCGCTGAAGGCGTGGCCCATTTTGTTAATGACATCCTATGTAGGGAAAATATTATTAGACATAAATTAAATATATTGATATGATACTTTTGTAAAAAAAAAGTAGAGGTATCAAATATTATCAGTTGAAACCCAAACACATGCAACACGTACAACTTGCCCCATAATAAATAAATTAATTAAATAATAGTGTTTTGATTTCTGAAAATCAAGTATTCCTTTCAACCCAAATGCTTCAACAGAATAGCAAATACACTAGAACATTCCATAAATAATAAGTCAGAAACGAGTCATACCAATAAACGTGACCATGTCTGCATCGGAAAAAATAAACACACTCTAACTTTCATTTTTGACATAGAACTAGCCCATTGATACACATCTGTTCAATTTAAAAAACAATAAAAAATAAAATGAATGAAGGTCGTCTAAGCTAAAGAATAATGATTCCACCAAAAAAAAAGCTAAAGAATAAGGAGAAAACATCAGTCACAACTGAAAGGCGTGATTCTTGGCTTTAGAATTCTGTCAGTCAGATTAAAATTACATCATCCATTATTTCCAACTCTCTCTCATTTAATTTTTTATTTTTTATCAGTCTTTCTCATTTAGTTTAAATATTAAAGAAGATAATTTAGAATTTAGATCAACTCAAGCTATTACATAGACGAAATTATGAAAACGAAATTAGAATCTTCTACTCTAATTATTGTTAAAACAATTCATTTTCTGTTGGATTTGAATAGATGAGAGATTCAGTACAGAAGAAACTGCTTACGATATCAGTTCTTTGACGATTCAAACAGATTTCTCTTTATGACAAGGATGGCATCAGTTGCTATTATTAAAAATAAAAAGAAATATAATAAAATTGTCTCATCTTATTAGCGAACAACAAAATTCAAACGTTTAGATTGAACCTGAAAAATCCTCCCAAGAAAGGTCTGCTGAAACACCAGGAAAATATCTTCCCACATCAACAACCGTTGTCACCCCCCTTGTTAAGGCAAGATTGCTTGCTCTAAGCAACGCTTCCCTCCTATCATCCACTGAATCCTCTGGAATCTGAGAGATAACAAGTGTACTTGCACAATCAATTAGCAGTCCTGTAGGTTCTGCATGATAACATCAATCCAATACAGCAATTAATTATACTGCATCAAATTTAGCTAATACAGAACCAAGGGAACTCTTGAAATGAAATTGGCAGTTAGCACTTTTCATTGTTGAAATAAACTCATATATTGGCTTTAACAAGCAGGAAAGTAATAGCCAGTAAGAAAATTCCATCTGAAATGCCAAAAAAAGGTTGGCTTCTCAAGGACCAATTATTGTAAAAGCTCAAGCTACTGGGTGGAGACTCATGAATAGTTTTACATTAGCGTTCTACTTAAGTTAATACCGAGATTATAAGCTATTACCTCCACTGGCAGTCCTCACTATAGTTCCTCCTTTTGGAATATCTGTTAAGTTTGTAATCCCAGCCAACATTAGTGCCACTGAGTTAGCCAAGCCCATGTGACCATCCATTCTTGATAGCCAAACCTGCTTGTATACACTTCAAATAAGGTCACATTGCTGTGAATGAAGATTTTAGATGCAAAGGAACATGTTCTAAGAAGCTCACAGGATTGTTAGGAGTAACATCATTAATCCAAGATGCAGCTGGCAGATCTCCTCCCCATAGATCATTGTTCCATCCACCACCCAAAATCCAGGAACCTTGTTTTGTATCTGAAGTTAAAAGTGCACAATGAGTAGAAGTGTATCTGAAGGTTGAAATTTTTTACATTTAACCACTTGCTTTCAAGTCTTCTATTCCAGCATTAATACTTGAAGAAAGAAGAATGAAAGTATTTTTAAAAAGGCCGTTAAGTAGATCTTTAAGAAGCAACAGGTAAAACTAGCAAACTTCAATGAAACTTCCAACAGATGAAAAGGCAAAATGAGAGTTAGATATCTCATGGAGTCAAATTAAATATTAACGAAGTCAAATAGATGCTTTGGAACGGTGTTTTAGCTGCATCAACGCAACACTTGGGATGATAAAGTTAACTTTGGAACCTGCCAACTCCTACATTGATAACAGTGTGCATTTTAGCAGGCAATCAAACAAGACTAGGAATTGACTCGTGATCATCTTCAAGGAAACTACAAATTTTGTGTAAATTATCTCCCCAACAAAACAAAGAAATAAGTATACAAAAGGTCAAGGCTTACTTTGTGCTGCAACTTTGATCCTTCTAATAAACTCTTCCTTTTTATTCACACCTCTGAGGTTCACCTGCATCATCTGCAACCTCTGATCCCATATTAAAACGGGAAACATATTGTAGGTTTGCAAACATAAAGGATTGTTCACATATTCAAATTCAAATGATTTATACATCCTAAGTCTATGGACAACAAAATTCATCCCAAACAATTTGGCTTTCAGATGTGCCCACTTCTCAGCTGCACCTGATTGATAATCTTGCAGCTCAACTTAAGTGTCTCCAATAGCTAAACATAAACATTAAAGACTCCGAAAATTTCAATCGCTGTCAAACGGTTCAAGATAACAACCACATTCCCATATGATCATTTCAGAAAAAATAAACAAAGCGAAATAAAACAGACTCAAGCACATAAGAACTGGGAAAAAGAAAATGGATATGCATTGAACCTGCAATCCACCAGCAATGAAATGCACATGGGAATCAATAAACCCAGGAACAACAACCTTCCCACCAAGATCCAACACCTGAGTTCCATAACCTGCCAACTCCTACATTGATAACGGTTCAAAAGCAGATCAAGGTCATAACCAGTTAGCTGGCAGTTGAATCAACAAGGATGGATAACCTGGACAAATGAATGGTTGCCAATACGAAGAACTCTTCCATTGCCCACTGCCATGGATTCTGCAAATGGGAGTGTATCATCACTTGTGTATATCACCCCATTCGTTAAAACCAAATTGGCCACCGGATCTGAACAATTACACTACTGCATAAATAAAGTATCATAAAAACATAAATTTATAATTAATAAGACAACTATTATGTGAGAAGAGTTACTTACAGGTTTGGTGGAGAAGAGGCAGAAACAGAATTGCGAGTGAGAAGATGATTGGAGCAGTGACAATTATTATGTGAAGAAAAGCCATTTGGGAGGAGGAAATCCGCCTTCCTTCTCTTCGGTGTAGAAGAACCAGAGGCGACCAGAGAATTCGTTTTCAATTTTGTACTAGTTTTTTCCAAAATAAAAAGAAGAAGACGAAGAAATCATTTCAATTTTGTGGCATCATCGATAAGAACAAGAAATTGGACGGGATATTTAACATTTTAAGCTCTGCAACCAAATTTGGCGCAAAACCAACCAACCTTGAAATGGAGCCAAAAGTTCAACCCATGTGCTCTGCTTCTGTCTCTCACCGTGCATGCGAGACACATTTCATCTTTCAACTTTTTTTTTTTGCAATGGGTCAGTCTTTTTGATGCATGTCAGCCACGTACTGTTGAAACCTGAAGAATCTATGGTTGAGAGAGATAGAACTCAGAGTAATGGAAAAACATTCTTCTCATTCAATGATCAAAACTGTTTACAACCGTATCTTTTATATACAAGCTAACTGATCACTAACTTCCTAACTAAATCAAAACTAACTTTCTCTACCCTAACAGAGAATTTCTTACCATCGAAAGGAAATGGAAGATAATGTAATCTATACACATATTTATCTAATCCAATATCTATTTATACAAATAAACGTGAAATTACCAATTTGGATATTTTATTAACAAAACACATATCTAATTTAAGGGTAAAAATGTCATTACCCTCTCTTTATTTCTTTTTCTACTTACACTCTCTTTTCTCTTTTTCACTTTTCTCTTGCACTCTCTTACTTCCTTTTCACTTTTATCTTACACTCTCTTTTTTAATTTTTTTTTACTTTACTTTTTCCATAAACAGTTATTCTCTTTCTCTTATCACTTAGTTTTTTTAACTAAATTTCTAAATTTATACAAACACTACTCTACTAAAATTACTTATAAAATGTAAATGAGTCGCACTAAAAAAAACTATCACCTTTTGGGAAAAATTTATCACCTTAAAATTTTAATTTTTCTCTTTGAAATCTGTTTACACTCTTATTGATAATCTACTATCACCTATTATTGATAATCTACTATCTATCCTTTACTATCTACTATAATCTACTAATCAACTAAAATAATCAATTGAAACTACGAGATAACTGCAATGATATATAAAAAAACACAGGATAACTGCAATGATATATAAAAAACACAGCATTGATATTTGTCATTAATAATTAAAAATTTTAAAGACTACTATAAACCTATTATCTAATCAATTGAAACAACGAGATAACTACAATGATATATAAAAAAACACGGGATAACTGTAGGGGTGTCAAAATGGATGGATCGGATGGATTTGGATTTTGATTATAATGGATGGATTGAAGACAATCCATTTATCTATTTATATCCATTAAAATTGTGTCAAAAAAATCCAATCCAATCCATCCGTTTACAAAAAAATTCATCCAATCCATCCATTTACAATTTTTTTATGGATGGATATCCAATCCATCCACTAATATGTTTAAAATATAAACAAATCTTTTGATAAAAAAATCTTTTGAGTCAAAAAAAATTTTAATATTTTTTTTTGTAGAAATTGAATTTATTATCATTTTTTGACAAAATTTAATTTTTTAGATTTATAAATATATATATATATATATATATATATATATATATATATATATATCTATATATATAACTATATGTATATATAATATTATTAATATATATATATATAATATAATATATAAATATGTATTTATATATGTGGTGGTGGGGGGCGGCCGGTGGCGGAGCTCCGGCGGCCGGCGGCGGAGCTCCGGCGGCCGGCGGCGGAGCTCCGGCGGCCGGTACGGCGGCCGGCGGCGGACCTCCGGCGGTCGGTGGTGGTTCCGGCGGCGGTGGGCGGTGGCCGGAGGTGGCTCGCGGTGGCCCTCCGGTGGTTATATTATATATATATATATATATATTATATTAATTTTTGAATGAGTTTTGGTAAAAAAAATTATTTTTAGAATGAATTTTTTTAAAAAAAGTTTCTGAAAAAAATATATTTTAAAAAATATTTTTTGGTAAAAAAGTGTTTTTATAATTATGCAATGGATTTGTTAAAAAAAATTAATTATCCAATGGATTTTGATTTTGTAGTTATTGTAATTCAATGGATTTAGAAAATATAATGGATGGATTACAACCATCCACAAAATCAAACGGATGGATTCAATCCAATCCATTAATATTTTTTTTTTAATGGATGGATTGGATGGATTTTGCTATGGATGGACCGGATATCCGGTGGACAAATGGACCATTTTGACACCCCTAGATAACTGCACTGATATATAAAAAAACATAGGATTAATATTTGTCATTAATAATTAAAAATTTTGAAGACAACTATAAACCTACAATCTAAAAAACAAGAAGATTAAATGACTATTTAAACTATTGATTAATAATTAAAACAAATATTTCTTATTGATAATCTACTATCTCTCTTTTACTATCTACTATAATCTACTAATAAACTAAAATAATCAATTGAAACTACAAGATAATTGCACTGATATATAAAAAAAACACGGGATAACTGCACTGATATATAAAAAAACCACGAGATTAATATTTGTCATTGATAATTAAATTTTTTGAAGACTACTACTACAAACCTACTTTCTAAAAAACAAGAAGACTTAATGACTATTTAAACTACTAATTAATATTTGAAACAAATAATTTTTATTGATAATCTACTATCTAACTGTTACTATCTACTATAATCTATTAATCAACTAAAATAATCAATTAAAACTACGAGATAACTGCACTGATATAGTAAAAAACACAGGATAATTGCAGTGATATATAAAAAAAACACGGGATTAATATTTGCCATTGATAATTATAATTTTTGAAGACTACTACTATAAACCTATTATCTAATAAAACAATAAGGCTTAATGAATATTTAAACTGATTAATATTTAAAACACACGTGACCAATATTTGTTACTAATATCTAAAAAAGGACAAATAATTGTCACACATATATAAAAAAACACGAGATAAATATTTCTTATTGATAATCTACTATCTATATTTTACTATCTACAATAATCTACTAATCAACTCAAATAATCAATTGAAACTATGAGATAACTGCACTAATACATAAAAAAAACACGAGATAACTGCACTGATATATAAAAAAAATACGGGGATAACTAAAATGATATATATAAAAATACGGGATAGCTACACTGATTTATAAAAAAACACGGGATAACAACACTGATATATAAAAATACATTGCACTGATGTATAAAAAAACACGGAATAAATGCACAGATTGTTTTTAAATGATACTTTTACATTTTTAGATTTTAATATTTATCTATTTTTTATTTGAACCTCATTTTTTATCTACTTTAAATTTGTCTTTATTTTCACGGGTTAATGTTTGGACTATTTAAATATTGTCTAACCTCATTTTTGGTCCATCATCTTCCATTTCCGTTTCATTTTGGTCCCTTTTAGTGTTTTCCATCCATTATTTTTAACGAACGCCGTAATTAACTGCTGACGTGGTGTCATGAGTATCATGGCTGATGTGTATTTTATTAAATGACATGGCATTTATTTTTTTTTAAATCAAAAACATAAAACTATTTTATTTTGCATTTCTAATTTCAATTTCATGTTTGATTTTGCATCAATTTCAATGAAATCTCTTGGTTGCATTCACTTACCGCAGTAATTTCGAGCATTTTGCAATTGGTTGGGTGCAATTTGGTTGAGATTTGAGCATTTTAGCCTCTCACAAAATTCAAACCCGTTTTTTGGCCAAAAACGCGTTTTCAGATAAATTGTGCTATTTTTTTGTGCAAATTGATGGTGGGGTCGTGATTCTTGTGAAATTTCGTTCAAGTTAGGCACAAATTTCATTTGATTTGGTACTGTTTTGAGCATTTTACCATTGTTGACTTGAAGCTTTTGAATCTTCATCTTCAACCTTGGTTTTCTAGAATCACTTTTTCTTATAAGTGTTTTTTTACTAACACTTGCATAATCAGATTCTTTATGAAATTTTGAGCGAAATGGACCCCAACTTTTTGTAATTTGGTTAAGTATAACACGAGATAAACTTATCACAATAAATCATTGTGTTCTCGGTGTTCTTGATGTTCTTCTTCAACACAGGGGACCAAACTGAAACTATAAGAAAACATACGGGACCAAATTGAAACAAATGTGTTCCCAATGTTTTGTGTTGAAGCATTATTTGTTTCAGTTTGGTCCCCTGTGTTTTCTTTTAGTTTCAGTTTGGTCCCCTGTGTTGAAGAACAACAGGAAGAACACCAAGAACACACCGATTTATTGAAACAAGTTTATCACGTGTTATACTTAACCAAATTACAAAATATTGGTGTTCATTTCGCTCAAAATTTCATAAGGAATCTGATTATGCAAATGTTAGGACCCAAAAAACACGTATCAGAAAAAGTGATTCTGGAAAACCAATGTTGAAGATGAAGATTCCAAAGCTTCAAGTTAACAATGGTAAAATGCTCAAAACAGCACCAATTCAAACCAAATTTGTACCTAACTTGAACAAAATTTCACAAGGATCACGAATCCACCATCAAGTTGCACACAAAAAATAGCACAACATAAAACGCGTTTTTGGCCGAAAAACGGGTTTAGATTTTATGAGAGGCTAAAATGCTCAAATCTCAACCAAATTGCACCAATCCAATTGCAAAATGCTCGAAATTACTGCAGTAACTGAATGCAACCAAGAGATTTCAATGGAATTGATGCAAAATCAAACATGAAATTGAGATTAGAAATGCAAAATGAAATAATTTTATGCTTTTGATTTAAAAAATAATAAATGTCATCATTTAATAAAATACAAATCAGCCATGACACCTAAGACGCCACGTCAGTAGTTAACTGCCAGCGTGGCGTCCGTTAAAAATAATGGGCGGAAAACATTAAAAGGGACCATAATGAAACGAAAATAGAAGATGAGGGACCAAAACGGGACAAAAAAAAAGATAAAAGACCAAAATAAAACCTAGAACAAAGATAAATGACCAAAAATGCTATTTAGCCTATATAATATTATTGCTGACTAGGCATTAGTCAAGATGCTGATGTGTCAGTTTGACTTGTAATAGCCTCCCTTAAGCTGGAATAGATGTTAACCATTCCAAGCTTAGATTGCAACAGACAAAAAGGTCCAGGACCAAGGGACTTAGTCAGCAGGTCAGCAATTTTCTCTTTTGAAGGTATGGGCAGCAGATGAAGTATTCCACTTCGTATTTTGTCACAAACAACGTGACAATCAATCTCTATATGCTTAGTCCTCTCGTGAAATAACAGATTGGCAGCTATGTGAAGGGCAGACTTGTTACCACAATAAATCTCTGCTGGTGTAGAATGAGGTATCTACAGATCTATCAGCAAGTATATTAGCCACCGTGCTTCACATGTTGCTTGAGCTAAAGCTCTATATTCTGCCTCGGACGAGGAACGGGAAACGATGTTATGTTTCTTGCAATGTTTAGAAAATCAGACTGGTCATTGAACCGGTGAAGGCACTGGTTCAAGGTTCAATGGTTCAACTGTGCTTGAGCCGGACCGGTCAGTGAACCAGTGAAGGAACTAATTATGTTTGCTCCAGATTTCACTTTGGTCCTTTATCTTTTTTTGGTCCGTTTTGGTCCCTCATGTTTCGTTTTTGTTTCATTTTGGTCCCTCACGTTAGTTTTGACTAACGGATGCCACGCTGGCAGTTAACTGCTGACGTGGCGTCCGTTGTTCATTAAATGACGTGGCCAAATTAATATTATTTAATTCGATCTAATTGAAATTACACATAAGCAATTTGGTTTTTTAAATTAAAAAAACAAAACAAAACATAATTTAACAAAACAATTAAAAAAAACCCATTTCCAGAAATCAATCTTCAATCTTCACGCCATTATCATCATTTCCATAATTAAAAAAAAACATTTCTAGAATTCAATCTTCACGCCATTATCATCATTATCAATCATCAATCTTCATCATCAGTTCATCATCAGTTGATCTTCATCATCAGTTAATCTTTAAAAAAAACCAGATCTCTCGTCTCTCTCTCTCTCTCTCAATTTGCCTAGATCCGGGTTCATCTTCAAACAGAACCCACAACCACTGAAACGCCCTTTTCCCCTTCCAGAATAAAAACGAAGAACAACGAAGAAACGCCCTTTTCCTCTTCCCGTGGCCATGGATCTGCGCTACTGGAACCAGCAACAACAAAAGCACTGTGCAATCTGAAAAACCCACTTATTAGATCTATGATTTCTCTAATATGGAACTTAAGCACTGCACTACTGGAACTTAATCAACCCTTTTTTTATTTCGTTTCAAAGAAAAACCCACTTATTAGATCTATGATTTCTCTAATATGGATCTATGATTTCGTTTCTCAGAATTCCGAATCAAACACATACAAAATCGAAGAAAACGGTGGCCTGAAACACATTAATGAATCGTTGCTCAGAAATGAAATCGAAATAAAGAAAGATGAAATCGATTGTTGGTGTTGCTGGGATTTTTGGGATTTTGAGATGAAATGGATTGTTGAAGAAAGATGAAGCACCGAAGAAAGATGAAGTAGAGGATTTAATTGATTTAATGTTATTAGTTTATTTGTTTATTTGTTATTAGTTTTTGTTAATTTATTTTTTATTTAAATAAAAGAAAATGCCACGTCATTTAATGAATAACGGACGCCACATCAGCAGTTAATTGCCAGTGTGGCGTCCGTTAGTCAAAACTAACGTGAGGGACCAAAATGAAACAAAAACAAAACATGAGGAACCAAAACGGACCAAAAAAAAGATAAATGACCAAAGTGAAATCTGGAGCAAAGATAAAGGACCAAAAGTGCTATTTAGCCTTTTATATATAATTAATTATAAACTAAGATAAAATAACTATTATATATATATATATATATATATATATATATATATATATATATATATATATATCATAACTATACACATTCAAGAATGTGTAGAGGTAACCAGTCCACTTCAACATTTAAAAATCCACGTAGACAACAGAAAAAAGCCACGTAAGCCAACAACCAGTCACCTGGCGTCCAACTGTTCATTTGAGACAATCAGGACGGTTGGATCTAAACGCAAAATTTAAGCACAATCTCAACGGCTAAAATCCATTTAAATTGCGGCTCCTATAACAGTGGTGTTTAAAACTAAAGTCATTGATGCTAATTAATGGATGGTCAAATATTGACAACTATACCACATAATGAGCAATTATATGGGCAACATAAATTACGGCTGCTCTACAATATAAAACACATAACTGAATTCATCAAGCATAATTAATTGATTGACAAATTGTTACAATTCCACCTGTTATAGGAGCTATTATAAGCGCTGCCAATCTCATGCATCAAATATTTAGTATCAAATAAATTTGTTCATTTGCAACAATACAATCATTATTCCGCATCTGAAACATGGGATGGGCAATTATAGGCACTGCATTATTTATTTGAAGTTACATGACAACTGTATGAACTACATTTTGCACTTTTCAAGTGATCAAAACAAAGGTGTCTTTTTCCTACCCAATTTCCTGGCTGCTTAATTATATAGTTGCGCATTTGCTGACCTTAATCATAGTACCTGGAATGCGCAAATTAAACATGACAAACAATAAACAAATCAGATATTCACACAAATCAGATATTCACGCAAATTCAACCTTTAATGCAGTTTATTCCTGGGGATACGATCCTATAATCACATATCAAATATAATCAACCAATAGACACATATACTCAACCTTTAATAACTGGAATTAATTTTTCGGTCCTTAATTACAGATCCAAATAATTCCCTAACCTTACTAATATATTCTAAACCTCAATAAAGGCGATAGGATCCATGAGTTGGCAGCCAGAAATAATCACACCACAAATCATGGCATTATTTCGTATCCTATAATCACATATAATCAACCTTTAATTGGCACAAAATAATTGATCCAAAACTTAATTACCGATCCAAAACTTTCTCTAAACTTACTAATATAGGGACATATACTTAATTACCGATCCAGATTTTTTTCTAAACCTACTAATATATTCAAAGTCAATTAATGCCATAGTATTGGATAGTTGGTATTGCAGGTATTAATCACACCACAAATCATGGCATAGTGTTTCAGGCCATGGTAAAATACGAAAACTTCTTTAGTGTATTCTATAAATTCCAACTTGCTGTATCCCACCTTTCATAGAGGAAACTTAAACGAGCCACTTGGAAACGAAAACAATAATCAGTAATGGCCACTGCAAACAAACTTTCCCTTGCTCCTCCCAAGAAGAATGTACCATTGGCTGTCATAGACCCAGACCATGAAACATCTTCTGTCATTGTCAGAGTCCTAAGGAAGTGGCATGTTTTTGGAAACTATGGAGGTAACAAACCTATCGCTGTCGAGTTGGTTATGGTAGACACAGAGGTAACCATTCAAATACTATTTACCTTATAAATATTGTGTGTGATTCGTATCTATGCCATGATTTCTACTTACTGTGATCTTTATAACTACTGTGCGCTTTGAACTATAAAGATTTCATAACTAATAGTCAGCACTTATTCTATTATGTTTGGGTGTTACTAATACTATGTATATCAGATACTTACTTAATCATAATAACATCAGTAGTTTGAAAAATGACTCATATTGCCCTTTGCTTTCACGTAGGGCACTAAAATCCAAGGTCATATCGATCAAATGCAAATCTACAAGCTTGATAAGATTATTCTAGAAGGTTCAGTCTATCATATTACCAAATTCATTGTGGTACTAAATGCTGGCGGGTACCGTGTCGCGAGGCACGAGTACAAGTTGAATCTCAACATAAAGACAGTTATACGACCAACCCCACAAGAAGCTGTACCCTTTCCTGAATACTACTTCACAGATCCAGAGCAGTGCTTCCAATCCGGTTTCAACCGGGACTATTTAGTAGGTGAGTTTGTAAGACGTCTTTTAATGATTATTGTACGCTGTCGGATTATTGTTTTGGTTACTAAAACACTTTTGTTCATTTCAGATGTTGCTGGCATGTTGACCGGTGTTGGGGCAGAGCAAGTGTTTTATAAGAACAACATCAAGACTTCCAGAATGCAAATTGAGTTGGAAAACCGGGGGTATGTAACGTCACTTAACAGGCATACAGATTTCTGAAATTTGAGTAGAACATTCTTGATTTTTATACATCTATTAGTCTATATTCAAGAACTATCTCCAAATCAAGATAAGAAGGTGACTGTGAAACAGAGTTCATGCTGAAAAATTAATGCACAGTCAAACAATACTAAGAAGGGGACTGTGAAACAGATTTCATGCTGAAAATTTATCTACCATCTTTTGGACTCAAGAGTCCAAAGATTTGTTTTTAGATATGTAACGATTTGACGCTAAATGTAGAACATATCTACAATTTGCGCATTCCAGCATGAACTCGAGATTATCATTGGCTATTTTTGCGAAGGTCATGTTACAAACGCACTTATCTTTAAGGAATGTCTTTACTCTTTACACATATAAACTATTTATTTGAGTGTTTATGATAACCACATTTGTGCTTAGTCACTTAACAAGCATACAGATATCTATGATTATAGTAGAACATTCTTGATTCAACTGAATCTATTAGTCTATATTCATTTATATTCCTATTTTGTAGATATCGTTTCAACGTTGCTCTCTTTGGGAATTATGTCAATGAGCTGAATGCATTCGTTGGATCTGGAAATAGCTCGAATGTTGTAATTGCAATACTTTATTGCAAAGTCAGCACATGGCAAGGTGTGTTATTGATCCCTTAACTACAATGAGTTGATAGTATATATTATATGAGTCTTAAATTTCGGAGTTATCTATTTTTCTTCACAAGAGGCACTTCAATTCAAACAACCATGCATACAACTAAACTCTTGGTTAATCCAGACATCCCAGAATCTGCAGCTTTGAGAGAGGCGTAAGTATTAATTTGATGGTATCACCTGTACATATCTCGAAATTTAAATTATTGCTTAATTATTTTGATATTTACTGAATAACATTCGTCAAATCGAATGCGTTCACGTTTGTTATATTTCAGCATCGATGGAGCTATCACCTCTCCCACTCTGACTGTCAGCCAATACAAAGCAAATCAAGGGGAAGAAGTTGATTTTTTGACCTGTCAGCAGAAATATTCAATAGCTGATATTAAGGAGATGATTGGCGTACTATCTACATTCGAGTTTCAGCATGTTGTTCACAATGTTTCGAGGCTATATGTCCCTATTTGGATATATACAAACTCTTCAATAACCTGATAACCTTAATGGCATTGTATTTAGGAATCTGATTTTGTGGTGCTCGCAACCATTAATTCAATTGTTAATGATGACAATTGGTGGTACTGGGCATGCCGGTGTAATAAGAAAGTTGTGGATGATACAATATCCGGCATGTTCTATTGTCCAAAGTGTGATACACATGTTACCAAAGTCACTCACAAGTATGTTGCACATCTTACATATTTTTATTTTTATTTTTAAATCAGACCATCAGAACATTCCCGTTATTTTAGTTAGTATTATGTTATTATATCGTTAAATAGTCCCGCTTGATACTTATTATACATTATATGCAGGTATCTGCTCAAACTTCGTATAATTGATGAGTCAGATTCTTTGACTGTTGTTTTGTTCGAACATACTCCATCCGTGCTGACTGGGAAATCGTGCGAACAAGTGATTCAGTCATGGGAGCAGGTTGGTTACTTAGCTTAAACATGATGATAGTTTCTAATAGATCATTGTGTTAATAACACTGCATCTATGAATTTTTATTGGCCGATCCAACCACCTTTGTTTTATGTTACAGGATCCTGATAGAGACTACCTGCCCATTGAGGTTCAGGGTTTGAAAGGAAAGGAGGCTTTGTTCAGAAATCAGTGTGAAGGAATGGTCGGAGGGAGGTTTCCACGGTCATACCGTGTAAAAAATGTTTCGGATGATCTGAATCTGAAACAAAAATACAAGGCTAAATGGATTGAAAAAGAGGTAAACATCGGCTTTATTCTAAAATGATGGGTTTGCGACGAAATGTCAACGCCTCAAAATGATTCTCTAATAAATGTTGGTGCAGGCATCAGTTGAATCCTCTCAACAGGTCCTACTGATTGAAAATACATCAACAGATCAGTCTGGCAGTGTTCGGAAGGATGTTGGAGGACTGGCACAGGTAGAGAAAGTAACTACCATTTGATGATCACGAATAAATTTATAATATATGAATACATTAGACAACTACAGCAAGTGTGGCAAATAAAATTATGGAAATTTTGATCACCGGCATGCCCTAATTTTGTTATGCATCTTCGTTTGTATAGGATTTGATGGACAAGTTTGTTTAATATGCTTCGGACTCTACAACTGTCGGTTCAACGAAGGAGACAGTCGACATCACCACTGACACACTTTCCACACCCCCATTGAAGAGAAAGAATCCAACTGATGTTGGATCAGCCTCTTCCTCAATAAGCCTAAAGTCAGTAAAGATCGAAAAATAGTCCGATCGAAACGGAGGGCGTGGCACGTGGATTTTCAAATCATTTTGTGTTTGTTAGTTTCTTTATTGGTGTTTGACTATTTTTAGCCATGCTGAAGGTTTTTTCACATTTTCATTTGATTGCGCGTTACAACATTTAGATTGAATCAGTTTTTCCTAAACGCTATATATGTTGAGGATATTATTTGCGTGGAAGCCTACTTATTATCAACTAAAAAATGATTAATCTGGATATGTGGTTAACGTTTACAAAATTATAACAAATATGTGTATTAAATTATATAGCCAAATCAACAATTGGGATCAGATATTTATATAGCCAAACCAACAATTAGGATCAGATATTTATATAGCCAAATCAACAATTAGGATCAGATATTTAATCTACAATTTCATGCATTGGACCGAAAGTGAAAGGTACTGAAGACTCACCTCCTTATATCCAGTAGGCATTTTTCAACTTAGCTCGCTGTCATTATACATAACTGCCTTAGTTTCCAATCAAATTTTCCATTTTAGCTTGGGTGCATCTTTCAGCTGCATACAGAAAAACAGTCATTAAAATTAATGTTGTTTGACTCCAATATATATTAATTTTCAGAGAGCCATTAACAATGTCTTCGAGAGATGATGCAATTATTAGTATCCTGATTGTAGATGCTGAAACTCGAATCTATCATTGCCTTTTGCTACATAATCTTCTAAAAATTGATTTTATAATGTCTGTAATACTTTACAGCCAAATAAATTTAATATAGATGACAGCATAGTCACGTGTAGAGGCTTTGAAAGTTATACCATCAATGATTTGTATTCCTGACTACTCAGACTAAGTAATACAAAGATAATGCACCTCTATTTACACTTAACTGGAACAATCCATTCATACTGTTCTGCGCATTTAACCATGATATTATATTGGATTACTTATTCATCATTATTCAGTATACCTTGGTCATCATTACTTATTCATCATCATTCATACACTTCACCACAAATTTGGGCAATAATTCAGCACACCACCATAATGTGCAATTAATCTTAATAAATGGAAATAAATAGGCCAGCTCACCATAGACAACTATTTAAGTGAAAAATCTGCAATAGTCAAAAACTGAAATTAAGTGGCCAGATTATATGGACCTCCAAATTTCCATTTACACACATAATTCGGATATATTAGTGTAGGCTACCATAATAAAATTATTTTGTCCAGCTTCCATTTCCAACCTCTGTATACCATTACTCTTCCCAAAGACATTTGGTAATTATTTGATCTACATGAACTTGCACATTTGGTATACTACAATCCATTATTCCCAGATAAATAATGAATATGCCACTTAGCCTATTCGTCTTATCAAAAAGACGTAGCAGCCATCTCATAATTCGTCCAGGTATTTTTCAATTTTCCTTATAGATGCTGTAGAACAACACACAATTGCTTATGAGAGACTTCTATTAATTTGTTGGTTTCCTCAATTTTCACATTCACGATATGATGGTAACTAACACGATTGTCCTATATCATGATTTTATTCTCTACGGTGAAGAATAACTTCAACAAAATTTCGCTGTTGGGCATCTCAAAGCTAGCATGAAACAACTGCAAGAGAATCGTGGTCCGGATACCTCTAACTCCACACACCGACATCGAAGTCCGGTACATAAACGACGTTCAACAGGTTAGTCTTCCAGTCATTAAAATTTGTTTAGTCAGGTTCTCTTATTTATTAGTACAGAAATTATTAGATATTTTCTATAAATTCCACACATCCAGGACATTCTGATGAAGTTCAACCACCTACAAAGATACACGGACAATACTCACGTGATGCCCAACTATGTTTGGTGAATGAAAGCCATCCGGGTACCTTGAAAAACTATAAAATTGATCACGAAACTCGAATCCATTTAATGTAATTTTTTTTTCAATTGCAGATGCAATCACCAAAATGGGAAATGCTGATATACAAGTTGTCGTTGATGATGTCGCTAATCCACTCTCGCGTGTCCATATTGCTGAGATAGATGACGGTAATTTAATTTAATTTTTGCTACTCAGTCCTTAAAAATATACTATATATTTACTCAGAATGCAAGATGACTTTTTGTTGAGATGCGAATATTCAGCAATGTTGCCAAGACGACGTGGAAGGCCAAAGAAGATGCCTATCCTTGAACCGTCAAGTATCACAAATACTCAACATGGTACCATTTTTTTGATAGCTCCTTATAATCCATGTTTTATATTTTCTTACATACACTCATATCCTAAAGTAGTTGCCAACTAATTTGGGCTTATACAAGGCTAATGACATTTGTATCACAAATACTCAAGGAAGTTTCCACCAAATTAATACGTTGAAGGAATTTACGTTATTATTTATTGTTTTTATTTCAGTCACAACGCCCAACATAGGGGGATCACCTTCTCAGGTTGACTTTGAGGATGGCTCTAACGCACCACCGCGTGTCACTCTTGCAGAGATACAAAACGGTAACTTAGATTAAATGTTTTATTGCTACTGTGACGAGGGTAACTATTTACAAATACAAGTAAGACATTATCAATATGGAGTTATTTTTTCAGCAAACTTGCCTAGACGACGTGGACGGCCAAAGAAGACACCTACCAACGACCCATCAAGTATCCCAAATAAGAAAAATGGTACCTTTACAAATTTTTGCAGCAATTTTTCATGGATATCTATGATTATTTATATTTCTGGAAGTACAACACGTATCTAAAACTAGAAGTAAAAATATGAGTTTCAAATTAGTTTGATGAAAGGTGTATGAAAGACGCGTCTGTAGTTCCAAGAAAGCAAACATGATCTACCTTGAATAACTATCCACAGCACACATCCAGACCCTTTAATTTTAAATCCATATTGGATAGGATTGTTCAATGTAATCATAATATGTTGTGCAAAATAGTTAGAATCAAATGATATCACTTACATGATTGGTGGAACAGATTCCATGACAGTGAAGTCAAATGCCGATGGTGTAGCCGGATCACGTAAGAACATCAGGCGACTTTTGGCAGAAATCGGCAATGTTGAACCATTTACACCTGAAATTACCCGACCAAGTCAGCTATATGAACACACCTCCAACAAAAATAATGTCACAAATTTTAGTAAGTATGACAATATAATTATATTTCTTTATGCATATGAAAGACCTTGCTTTTCACAAATGCGTTATAAGCTTTGTTTAAATCTATTATACGTTAGGTAGTTCAGATCCACAGAAGTTCCCCACTCCGGGTGAAAAGCATAATACGACAGCCAAAGATTTAAACACACCGGAGACATTACAACAGTTGTCTACAAGGGCAGGTATTCTTAATATTATTAACAACTGATGCATACAGATATATCAATTTCGAATGTATGCACATATCATATTTGGCCCACTATACATCTTATATTTAATGTATCAAAATATAAAAAAAAATGTATGAATATTAAAACATTGTTTTCAACCATTAATAATCTTCCTATAATGATTGTATTGTATACTAATTATATCATTCAAATAGATTTGTTACAATAAGCATAGTTGGAAACAATAGGCATACAAAACAATTTATATTTTTACAAATTTACGTTTATATATATGAATAACACAATTGTATATCAGGTACATCCAAATCTGTAATAACAGAGGATGTCGTTTTGGCCAATAGAGTTGCCCGCGTTGACCATCACAGCGCACCAGCATCCACGATGCCGATAATGAGACTTAGTTTTGACATGGAGGATGATGATACCGCTGGCGTTACAATTAATCAAAGTGCAGGTATTATGTTTATAAGATGTATGGGGTGTTTGTAGAATTACAACATAAATTCTGGTCTGTCCATTTGTATAAATGCCGACAATAACAAAATATATTATTGTCCAACCAATTAATTTACAGCCTCAGTAGGTCAAGAACAAACAACGGATAATAGATCGACATTTTACGACAAGGATGAGTCTCGACGTAAGTATTTCATTAATACATATATATCTTTATATATAAATAATTTAATAAATCAGTTATTTACCGTAGAATAAAACGAAATTAAATGACAACATTGTTTGGCCTGCTCATTTAATTTACAGCCGCTCTTGATTTTGGACGACCAACACACCAATGTCGTGAGTGTCATGCGTTATTTTGGTTTCAAGAAAGGGCAGTCAAGAGCAACCACTCAAGTCATCCGGATTTCTCCATGTGTTGTATGAAAGGTCAGGTGCACATTCCATTGCTTCAGGAACCGTTGCTTCAGGAACCGCCTACATTGTTGCTAAATCTGATAAGAGGACTTGATCAGAGGAGCACACACTTTCGTGACCATATCAGAGCATATAATAGCATGTTTGCTTTCACCTCCATGGGAGGTAAAGTTGTGACAACCCATAATGATGGCGGTAGTCCACTACAATTCATTTTGAGTGGTCAAAACTATCATCGCATAGGTAGCCTTTTGCCTACTGAAGGCAGCGCCCCAAAATATGCACAACTATACATATGGGACACAAGAAACGAAGTAGCACATAGAATGAGCCATTTCAGGCATTTACCACTTTTGACAATTCACTAATACTGTTTGCGTATATTAATACTATTGCTAATAAATTACAGGTCGAATAGTAAATCGCATGTACTCGATGAATCATTGGTTAGGGACTTGAAACAAATGGTTGATCAATACAACGTATACACACAGAAATACAGAGAAGTTCGTGATTTTCAAGATCAGCACCCAACTGTGAAAATCAGTCTAAGGTTGATTAGAGATCGATCTACCGATCCTAGAACCCATAATACTCCAACTTGTGAGGAAGTTGCAGCTTTAATAATTGGTGACGACGCCCACATTGAACAAGGTAGGGATATAGTTGTGAAACACATGTCAGGTGAGTTGGAAAGGGTATATGAAACACACACTGCTCTTCTCCCCCTACAATATCCTTTAATTTTTGCCCGTGGGGAGGATGGCTTCCGAGAAAACATTCCATTGAGACAAAGGCCGGGTGGGTACATTAGATCTGCCAAAAGACAAAAGGTCACATTAAGAGAGTTCATTGCGTTTAGGATTCAAGAAAGGGAAGTGGAGTTTGGGCAAATTGTCAATGCACGTCGGTTGTTTCAACAATTCGTTGCTGATTGTTATACCATGATTGAATCTACAAGATTGTCATACATCCGCAACAACCAACAACTCATAAGAACTGAAGTTTTGACTGGACTGCAAGATGCAGTAACAAGGGGTGAAACTGATGCCTCGGCCATTGGGAGACGTGTTATATTGCCCCCATCCTTTACCGGAGGTGCTCGATACATGTTCAACAACTGTCAAGATGCTATTGCTATTTGCAAAAGGTTCGGGTATCCTGATCTTTTCATTACAATAACATGTAACTCAAAATGGCCTGAAATAGTTGAGTTCGTTGGTCAACGGGGTCTAACGGCTTCTGATAGACCAGACATTATTTCACGCGTTTTCAAGATGAAGCTAGACCAACTAATCAACGACCTAAAGACGGACGAGATTTTTGGGAAGGTTGATGCAGGTACCCAGTTTCTTTTGAATATTTTGATATATGTATTAAATAAAAATATTATATTTACACAATATGTTAATTTGAATTGCTAAATGGTCTGTGTATATTGTCTGACAATCTTTTGCTTTTTTTCTTTTCAGTAATGTATACAGTAGAATGGCAAAAAAGGGGACTTCCCCATGCTCATCTGTTGTTATGGTTGTCTGCAGCGAATAAACTTAACACAACCACAGACATAGATAGGCTTATCTCAGCGGAGTTTCCAGATCCCAACCTGTATCCAAATCTATATCAAGCAGTGTCGGCATACATGCTTCACGGACCATGTGGTCGTGCTAATCCTAAAGCAACTTGCACCAAGGGTCAGCATTGTACAAAGTTCTACCCAAAGCCGTTTCTACCGTCAACAAAAATTGACGAAGATGGATATCCATGCTACAAACGTCACGACACTGGCATAACAGTTGAAAAGGGGGGCACAATATTCGATAACAGGTTTGTCGTACCATACAATCCACAGTTATTGATGAGATATCGTGGCCATGTGAATGTTGAGTACTGTAACAAGTCAAACTCAATTAAATATCTTTTCAAATATGTCAACAAGGGTCCAGACCGTGCCACACTACAGGTATTGCGCAGTACAGACAATCCCGATGCCAATGTTGATGAGATACGTAATTATTATGATTGTAGATATGTCTCCCCTTCAGAAGCTGTTTGGCGAATATTTGCATTTGACATCCATCACAAATGGCCTCCAGTACAGAGGCTGACATTCCATCTCCCAAATGAACAGACAGTATTCTTCGATGATGATGATGATATTGAAAATGTTGTTTGGAGAGCACAGCATTATGACACTATGTTTCTTGCATGGTTTGCAACCAACCGAACTTACACTGAGGGTAGGGACTTGACATATGCAGAGTTTCCAAGTAGATTTGTATACAACGCAATAGACAGGATATGGCTACCAAGGAAAAAGGGTAGCAGCATTGGTAGAATCAATTATGTCCCTCCTGGTATTGGTGAAAAGTATTATCTGCGCATCTTACTAAACATTCAAAAGGGGTGCACGAGCTATAAATCTTTGCGGAAGGTCAACGGTAAGGTAGAGCCAACATTTGAAGAGGCGTGTTTTCAACTTGGTTTGTTGGATGGTGATAGAGAATTCATTGATGCAATAACTGAGGCAAGTAAAATAGCATCCGGAAATCAACTGCGAAGGTTGTTTGTCACTTTACTATCTATGAACACAATGAACAAGGCCGACTTTGTTTGGGAATCAACCTGGAAGCTACTAGCCGATGGCATTGTTTATAATACACGGAGACAATTAGAGACACCAGGTATCCATATATGTGTAGGGATATATACCATCAATTTATATTTATATTAGATATAATATTTCTCAATACATAATCTTACGGTTTTACTCTTTTAACAAATATGTAGGTCTTCAAATAAGAGAGGATGTTTTAAAAAACATTTGCCTGGTGGAGATTGAAAAACTCCTTCATCAAAATGGACGGTCATTGTCTGACTTTTCAATGCCATTCCCAAACATCATTGAAGGTTTTGATTTCCAAAATAAGCTGATAGCTGATGAGTTGAGTTATGACAGGGATGTAATGTCAGTGAAACATAAGTCGTTGCTGGAGAAACTTAATCATGATCAGAAAAAAGCCTATGATGAAATCACAAACTCCGTAATATCCGGTAGGGGTGGTTTCTATTTTGTAAATGGTTATGGCGGTACAGGTAAGACGTATCTATGGAACACGGAGGCTGCAGGGTTACGTTCACTGGGGTATATTGTGCTGAACACTGCTTCCAGCGGAATTGCCGCTCTATTGCTCCCGGGTGGTAAGACTGCCCACTCAACATTCGCAGTTCCTTTGGTACCCCGCGATGACTCCACGTGTTCTATAAGTCAAGGTAGTCCAAGAGCACAAGTACTAATTCAGGCAAAACTTATCATTTGGGATGAGGCACCAATGTTGCATAGGAACTGTTTTGAGGCACTTGACCGCACCTTAAGGGATATCATGTCCACCGTAGATCGCACCAACATGTACAAACCATTCGGTGGAAAGACAGTTGTACTCGGTGGTGATTTCAGGCAAATACTCCCAGTCATAAGAAAAGGCTCCAGGCATGATGTAGTTGCTGCTGCAATCAATTCATCAAGTATATGGTCGACTTGCAAATTTTTGCATCTCACAATCAATATGCGGCTTGGTAGTTCAAGTATAGAATCTGAGAGAGATGAAATAAAAAAATTTGCAGATTGGTTGCTCAAGGTTGGTGACGGAAATTCCAAATCAAATGAGTATGGCGAGAGTGATGTTGACATACCAGAAGACTTATTAATTTTGGATCCAGCCAACCCACTTCAGTCGTTGATTGATTTTGCTTATCCACAGCTTCTCAAAAACATTAACACCGATCATTTTTTTGAAGAGAGGGCTATATTAGCTCCAACTCTAGAGTCTGTTGAGCACATTAATGACTATGTTTTGTCGCAAATTCCCGGAGAAGAAGTTGAGTACCTAAGCTCGGATACTGTGTGTCGATCAGATGAGGACAGTGAGGTTCAAAGCGAATGGTTCACTCCAGAGTTTCTCAATGACGTTAAATGCTCAGGTATTCCTAATCATAAGCTACTACTGAAAGTCGGGGTACCTATTATGCTAATGAGGAATATTGACCAAGCGGCAGGTCTATGCAATGGCACAAGGTTAATGGTAGAACATCTGGGCAAGAATATTATAACGGCTAAAGTTGTAACTGGAAAAAATATTGGGGACAAGATTTTCATACCTAGAATGAATCTTATTCCAAGTGACGCTGGCCTTCCATTTAAGTTCCGGCGCAGGCAGTTTCCAATTACAGTTTGTTTTGCGATGACCATTAACAAAAGTCAGGGCCAATCTCTCTCACATGTTGGCATATATCTCCCTAAGCCCGTTTTCACGCATGGACAGTTGTATGTTGCGCTCTCACGTGTTAAGTCAAGGAAAGGCCTAAAGTTGGTCATTATGGATGAGGATAAAATTTTGTGCCGATCCACTAAGAATGTAGTGTATCGTGAGGTATTTGACAATGTTTAATCTTTATTGACAGATCCATTATTCTATAAAACTTATATTACCATACAATTGTTGTCAAATTTGGATTTAACAATGTGTTTATATATCGAACCTACTCATTGGCAAGCAATAGCTTAGTCCTTATGTTTGTGGCTCATGACATGCTTAATTACCTTTTAATATTTTATCACGTGCCTATCATCCATCTTCTATTATAATTGTAGTTATAAGCTATGATGGCAACTAAATTTACCTCTATTTGAAATCTAGGATCATATAAAAAAAAGGATCCCGCTAAGATGGCAACGACAAACACTTACTTTGGCATAACATTGTGGTGTGGTGTTTACTTTGAGGCTCATATATTATGTTTATAACAGGGTTTTATTCGAAGCTATCAAATTCAAAATACTAAATTAACAAAACCATAAATTTGAAGTAAAACCTACCAAACTGCTGAAAGATGTCTTTCCACTTTGTTACGCCCTCATCAACTTTTGGGAATTTCAGGATTATAGTTTTGAATGATTTTACAGAGGTCCCATCAGATTCCCTCCGCTGCATTGCTTCAACCACATTAGCCTCAAGCTTAGTTTTTATATCCACAGGCCTTTTAGGGCGACTCACCCTTTCGAATCAATTAACCAATCTGCATTTCAGTAATGGTGCTTCCAGTTCCTAGCAAGAATCACTTCAAAATTATGAACTACTACACAAACATAGAGTGAAGCCTAATTGCCTAACTTACAGATAGTTTGAAAAAAATGTAAATATCAATTTTCATTCACAGTCATTGTGTAAGTGTGTGTATGCATTTCATTATTTGTAGCACCCACCGAAACGATCAACAAATTTCGACTTTGCACATGTAAATTGAATGGATTCGTTCAATAGTAGATAGTAAGTGCTTGATGGAAACCCAACTGAAGGTAAACCAGATATTTTATGAAGTTCATATACCACAGTTTTTAAGTAATATTGAGTACCAATTTGTATACTCTGTTCACGGTGATTCAACTGGCGGCGGATTAAAGAAATAAATCAACAAACCGTATGAATAAGATTATATGTACCTGTATCTATAGGTTTGCGCTGCTAACATCCACCAATTGCTCAAACCCAAACACAACTCAGCTCCTATAGAATAATCCCAAAAAACCCTAAATATGTCTTCATGTTATCATCTGATTGTTAACAATCAGAACAGAATCACTTCCAGAGGATGATAAACACTAATCATTATCAGTTTCTAATTATTTATTCATTGAATCAGCAGAAGTTTGCGTGTATAGAATCCCAAAAGAATAATAAACGAATCAGAATCACCATACAGTGTTAACAACCCAGAAATTAAGTTACTACTCTTTAAATCAAAGAATTGAAAAATGGAACAAACGATTCCTTATTTGATTGCATCTGGAAATATAAATCGGAACATTATATACCTTGGTATTTGCCGTCGCAGCCGTTTCATTCTTGAACCTCGGTGAAGAACGTTTCGATGACGCGAAGAAGAAGCCACCGCGTGGTTTGCCATCGCTAATCGCTATCAGAAGAAGATGAGGCTGGAAAGGAACGATCGGTGTGAGCCTCCACGATCTGAGGCGAAAAGGAAAGAATACTGAAACCCTCCGTGTCTTTAATTAAACCTTTCTCTTTCCAAATAAAAAAACACTTTTATTATTTATTAAGAAAAAAAATAGTCCTTTAATTTTTATTTGCTGATTAATAGAATTTCTAAGTTAAAAAGCATAAATCTCTGAAAAAATATAAAGTAGAAAGGAAAAAAAATTATTACCACTTTGTTTTCAATAATTAATATTTGAGACTATCAAGTAAAATATAATTAGTATTTCAATTTTTTCCCTATAAGCATAATTAGTTATATTAGCACTTTGTTTTCAATAATTAATATTTGAGATTATCAAGTACAATATAATTAGTATTTCAATTTTTCCATATAAGCATAATTAGGATACAAAGTGGAATTAAATATAATCTTTGAGTATACCACTATACTCAAAATGGATTTACTTTTTTATTTGCTTATTAATAAAATTTTTAAGTTTTTTTTTCAAGCAAAATAGAATTTCTAAGTTAAATAGCATAAATCTCTGAAAAATATAAAGTAGAAAGGAAAAAAAATATTACCACTTTGTTTTCAATAATTAATATTTGAGACTATCAAGTAAAATATAATTAGTATTTCAATTTTTTCCCTATAAGCATAATTTGTTATATTAGCACTTTGTTTTCAATAATTAATATTTGAGATTATCAAGTAAAATATAATTAGTATTTCAATTTTTTCCATATAAGCATAATTAGGATACATATAATGTTTAAATAGCTAATGGAATTCACAAATAATATTTTAGTATATGCATATTAAATAATAATAAAAATCTATATAAACAGTTATGTATTTTAACAAACTTGCAAAAAATTACGACGTTGCTCAATGAAACAACCCTGTTTGATTCATGCAAAATTGTATTTCGATTTATTAATAGCCAGGGAAAAAAATAATTAGTTTGTAGAAACGTATTGAATCCTACTGCGTAATATTGTTCGGTTGATAAAAATGTCTTTTTTATGGTTGATGTTATACACAATTTTTAAACATCAACCAACCAATATAAATATATAATTGACTTTAAATTTTTAATAAATTATGTTAAAAAAAATGTATACCCGTGCAGCGCACGGGTCATACATACTAGTATATATCATATGACTAAATACTAATCAAAAAGTTAAATAATAAAAAAACTATGTATATGGATTTTTGAAGTGTTAATTGTTGAAAGTTTTTTTTTTGGGAACTTTAATTAGAGCCCTACGATATCTATCTCCATAAGCTTGATGGAGCAAGAGAATTAACTCTTGATTTGGTTGCTTCTAAGATTCCAAATGTTCTTCTTACTAAGGATTGAGGTTGTTACTTGGAAACGTTGATGGAGCAAGAGTTAATTCTTCTCCAAATCAAGAGAGTTCTCTTACTAAGGAGAAGCACAATGTGCTGGAATCTTTAGTAACGTCTCCCTCGGTGCATCAGCAAGGAGAAGCACATTGAGCTCATTAGGAGGAGAATTCCAGCAATGTTCTTCTTACTAAAGACGATCGTATTAGCAGGTATATGCAAGAGCAACATTGGTATTTCTTCTTGACATTTTATCTGTTTCCTCTTGTGTCCCACATCGGATGGGAAAGAGAGGCAAATAGCTCTTTATAAATAAAGCTTGAGGGCAGCGCATGAAACAATTAAGAGAGTGAGCATTTTGTAGCAGTGGTCAGTGGTTGACAACTAGCATTTTGTATTTAAAAAAAAAGTTTTTGTATGGAACTGTGAAAACTGCTAGACCACCGGTTTTTCTCGGTTTAGGCGGTTTTAAGTCGGTTTTTTGATTTTTAGTCCGATTTTTCTACCATCCGGTTTTATGGTTGAAATGGACCGGATACAGGTGCGGTTCACGGCCTAGTTGGTTGAACCGGCCGCTCCAGTCCGGTTTCCTAGACCATGGTTTCTTGCTTTACCATGAGACAAGTGAGGTTCCAAAGTAGAAACAGAAGACTGTCCTTGATCTTATTGTGTCAGGGCATGCTCCCCAGTCTGAGTCACAATACCCCTTGAGACACACAATGGTGAATCTGCCCGAAAGGATAGACCCTGCCCGGGGTGATTCTTGATCAATTTCAGGACCCTCATAGCTGTTAGCATGTGTATATTAGTGGGTTTGTCATGAATTGGCTCAGTTTTCCCACTGCGTATGAAATTTCCAGTCTAGAGTGAGTTAAGTATAACAACCTGCCAATCAATCTTCTGTATGCTGCAGGGTCATTTATTGGCTCTCCGAGATTTTTATGCAGTTTCAATCCAGGCTCCATAGGAGCGGAGCAGCGCTTGGAACCTAGAAGTTTGGTTTCGTGTAGAAGATATAGTGCATACTTCCTTTGACATAGTGAGGTGCCTTCATGATTCCTTGCTACTTCAAAGTCGAGGAAATATTTCAAATCTCCTAGATCCTTAATGCTGAATTTGTTATCTAGCAACAATTTTACTCTGTTTATTTCTTCAGCATCAGTCCCTGCTAGTATTAAGTCATCGACACAAACCAGTATTGTTGTGAATCCAGTCTCACACCTCTTTGTGAACAAGGAATAATCAGATTTGGATTGTGTATATCATGTTCCCAATAGCGTGTCAGCCAGTTTTGCATTCCACTGTCTGCTTGCTTGCTTTAATCCATATAGTGACCTTCGTAGTTTGCAAACAAGGTATAATGTATCTAGGTTGAGACCGGGGGCTCTGATAACTCTATTTTATATAGGTTATTTATGCTCTTAATACTTAAATCAAGCTCACTTCTCAAGTAATTTTAGTACCTAAATATGTGAATATGTGATTAATAGTGTAAAATCAGGTTATAAGTCAATTCCCTAAATATTGGGCATAATAGGTGCCTTTGTGAATATATTGATGTTCTGCCTTAGTGCTGCAGCGGTATGCCATCAATGAGACGCTACAGCGTTATGAGGCGGCTGGCCATTGGGATATTTGTGTAACCACTTGCTGAAACGATGAGTCATCTCCCTTATCTCTAATCCTCAGCATGACATTGAAGCCCAAGTGGAGTCAATAAGACACTTGGCGTCTTCCAATTGATTCCCACTTGATAGTTGGTAATGATTTTAATCATTACCACTTTTTGTAAAGTAGCTTTATGGATAATTAAGATATTATCTCATTAGGATATTATCTAAGACGGATATATCTAATCCATCATCCTCATAAGTAAAAAATTATTATTCCTACGTAAGGAGAGAGTTTTAACTTGGGGAAGAGCTAACTTGACAAATTGGTTTTCCTCCATTGTTATTCCAATCTTGAAGCTTTTATTTGTAGTATAGTTTTTAGATTTCATAAAAGGTTTTGTTCAAGCCATAGCTTCATCTAACGTATATGACTTGGGATTCTTGGAGTGCATCTTTTGCAACCATTCACCTCTTCTCTACCTACGGTAATATAAGCTTGTTTGTTTGTGTTGCGATGATGAAGCTTGTCATGAGCTAAATCACTTTGTAGTTGGATTGTTTTTAGTGTGTAATGAACCTTGAGTAGCTTTTATATAAATATTATGATGTTTGCGTTTCATTCATTGTGTTATAATGCTTTCAACTTTGTTTTGGGACTGATCAACTAAAATAAGGGGGCTTTGTGGGTACAGACATGGTTCACAAAGAGAACTCAAGGAATGATATGAATGAAAAACCATTTAAAGACATTTAAATGAAGTACTACTTAACCCTAGACATAGGGGAGTAATAGTTCATAAGGTACATGCTGTAAGTTCTTTATTATACAGGGGTAAAACTTATTTAGAGCCTAGACATAGGAGTCTTGTAACATAACCCTGGCGACAGTGACTGAAAGGCACACTGCCATACCGCTACAGCGCTTAACACTACAGCGTCTAACGCTATAGCACTTCACTACTGAGAAATTACTTAGCTAAGAATAGTCCAACTCACTTTATCTTACTCCTTAACTTTCTTTACTTGTTTATTTACATTTATGTTAATCAAAATGACAATACTTGTTGACAACTTGTATTTGTTACTTGTTTTTCTCACTAGCTAAATTACTAATTTAAATATAGAAGTAAACTCAACAATCTCCGTGAGAACGATCTTTACTTATCATTATATTACTTGTTGCGATTGTGTATATTTGCACATCTACTTTTCGCACAACAAGTTTTTGGCGTCGTTGCCGGGGATTGCATTTAATTTTTATTGTTTAAGTTGTTAGTAAGCTTAGTGCCTATTTTACACTGGTGTGTTGTTTCTTGTTGCTGCAGCAGTAAGTGCTACAGCGTATGCCCAGGTCTCAACCACCAGAATTTGAGCCATACTCAGAACCAGAGAGAATGTTCAGGAAACTAAGACATCTTCAAAGACTCAGACCCACCGTGTCAGAGCATAGTCAGAGAACCAATTCTGGTAGGGCTACCACTCCACATGGAAGATCTAATTCTGGTAGGGGAGGAACTGAACCTGGTGGAAGGGGTAGAGGTAGAACTCATCAACCACCCACTCCCACCTTACATGACCAAGAGGACTAGTACAGAAATCAATTCATAAATGAAGGACCTGCTCAAATGGTAAATGACAGAGATAGACCAATGAGGGACTATGTTGTGTTTGATCCACAAACAATGGAGACAAGCATAGCAAGACCCACTCTCCATACAGCTCAGTTTGAATTCAAACCTATGATGTTCCAAATGTTGCAAACAGTGGGACAGTTTGGTGGTGCTCCTCAAGAGGACCCATATTTACACTTGAAGCAATTTTTGGAAGTCTGCAGTAACTTCATCATTCCAGGGGTAAGTGATGATGCATTCAGACTAAAACTTTTTCCTTATTCCTTGAAGGATAGAGCAAAGGTCTGGTTATAACTTCTCTAGAGCCTAACTCTATACATACTTGGAATGAAATGGCTGAGAAATTCTTAGCAAAATATTTTCCCCCAAGTAAAAATGCTAGAATGAGGAATGAGGTTACTGCATTCAGACAAAAAGATGCTGAAACACTGTTTGAAGCATGGGAGAGATGGAAGGAGCTGTTAAGAAAGTGCCACCATCATGGTATACCTGTGATTATCCAAATGGAGACCTTCTACAATGGACTAGACCCAACAACCAGACAAATGTTAGATGCTTCTTCAGGGGGTGTGTTACTGAAGACCTCCTACAATGATACATGTGATCTAATAGATGATATTGCAACAAACAGTTATCAATGGCCTACAGAAAGGTTAGTTCCACAAAAGAAGGTAGTTGGATTGCATGAGATCAGTGAAGTTTCTGCTCTTTCTGCACGGGTTGCCTCTTTGACCAACATGATAAAAGCTATGAGTAATTCAAACGCTGCAGCGGTTGCCGCTACAGCGCCAACAGAAAAAGCTTTGGTTGTTATTGAGCAAGCCTCTCCAGGGTCAGTAAGCTGTGTATATTATGGATGAGAGCATTTGTAAGAAGAATGTCCTGGTAATCCTGTCTCTGTGAACTTTGTGGGGTTCAACAAGAATAATAATCCTTATTCAAATACATATAATCCTGGTTGGAAGAATCACCCCAACTTTAGATGGGGAGCCAACAACACTACAGCACCCAATTATAGTGCTCCAGCAAATCCACCAGGATTCCCTACTCAGAACTACCAAAGGCAGAATGCCCCTGTTCTTGATAATTCCATGGAAGGTTTATTGAAAAGCTTCATGAGTGATTGTAAGACAACTATGAAAACTCATGAAGCTTCCATTAAGAATCTGGAAGTTCAGATGGGGCAGATAGCTAATGTCCTTACCCAAAGAGCTAGTGGATCATTACCATCCACTACAGAAGCCTCAACTTCAAATACTACAGGAAATGAGCATGTAAAAGCTATATCTTTAAGGAGTGGGAAGGATTTGACAGGACCATCAGCTGTTTCAGCTGATGAAAAAAACAAAAAGTCTGAAAAACAAAAAGAACCTGCAACAGACGCTATAGCGCCTAAACCTAACGCTACAGCGCCTGTTGCTGAAAAGATACCACCACCCAGAATTATTCCAACATATCCTAACCCTCCATACCCTCAAAGAGTTCGAAAGGCTCATGAACACAAGCAGTTCAACAAATTCCTAGAAGTCCTTAAACAGTTACATATTAATGTCCCTTGGGTGGAGGCTCTCCAACAAATTCCCAACTATGCAAAGTTCATGAAGAATGTGCTCACCAAGAGGAGAAGACTTGGGGAATTTGAGACAGTAGCAATGACTGGGGAGTGCAGCATGATGATGCAGAACAAGCTCCCACCCAAATCAAAGGATCCTGGCAGTTTTACTATACCATGCTCAATTGGAAATTTTTACTCTGGCCGTGCTCTATGTGATTTGGGAGCCAGCATAAATCTTATGCCCAAGTCCATATACACACAGCTAGGAGTGGGGACTGCCAGACCTACCTCACTTACACTGCAGCTAGCTGACAGAACCCTTGCTTATCCAGAAGGAATCTTAGAAGATGTTCTAATAAAGGTAGACAAATTTGTATTTCCTGTTGATTTTGTAATTTTGGATTTTGATGCAGATAAAGAATTACCTATCATACTGGGAAGGCCATTTTTGGCTATTAGAAGAACTCTAATAGATGTGCAGAGAGGAGAATTGATCATAAGGGTCAATGACCAAGAAGTCAAGTTCAACATCCTCAAACCTATGAAATTTCCAGATCCCAACATTGAAGAGTGCTTATTTGTTTCTGCTCTTGACCAAGTGGTTCAGAATCATTTCCAGAAAAGCACAGATCATCTGAGGCAATTACTGGACAACACTGAAGATGCAGGATCTGATACAGAAGCTGCAGAATAGGAGGAACTGATAGTTAAAGTATGAATCTCTGGAGCAAGAGAATTCTGACATAAGGAAGAATCTGCCCTCCACTGAACAGCCACCAACTCTGGAACTGAAGGAGTTACCTTCACACCTCAAATATGCATATCTGGGGGACAATAGCACTTTGCCAGTTATAATAGCTTCTGATCTTTCTGAACAGCAGGAGCAGGATCTGATTCAAGCGCTGCAGCGGCATAAAAGGGTTATTGGGTGGCAAATGTCGGATATTAAAGGTATCAGCCCCACCATCTGTATGCACAGAATAATATTAGAGGAAGATTCTAAAAACTGCATTGAAGGGCAGAGGAGGCTGAACCCTATTATGAAGGAAGTGGTGAAGAAAGAAATCATCAAATGGTTGGATGTAGGTATTGTGTACCCCATATCAGACAGTGCATGGGTTAGTCCTGTGCAGTGTGTGCCAAAGAAAGGAGGGGTAACAGTAATTACTAATGAGATGAATGAGCTGCTTCCAACCAGAACTGTGACAGGATGGATGATCTGCATGGATTACAGGAGGTTGAATAAAGCCACAAGGAAGGATCATTTCACATTGCCTTTTATTGACCAGATACTGAACAGGCTAGCAGGTAAAGAATTTTATTGCTTTCTTGATGGTTATTCAGGTTATAACCAGATTGCAATAATACCTGAGGATCAGCAGAAAACTACATTCACTTGTCCATATGGTACCTTTGCCTTTAGAAGGATGCCATTTGGCCTGTGCAATGCACCTACCACTTTTCAAAGGTGTATGATGGCAATTTTCTCTGACTACATTGAAAGATCCATGGAAATTTTCATGGATGACTTCTCTGTGTTTGGAGAGACATTCCATCTATGCCTGTCCAACTTGGAAGAAATCCTGATTAGGTGTGAAGAAACTAACCTTGTGCTGAATTGGGAGAAATGCCATTTTATGGTACAAGAAGGTATAGTTTTGGGTCACAGAATATCCAAAAAGGGGCTGGAAGTGGACAAGGCAAAAATAGAGGTCATTGAGAAGCTACCTCCTCCAACAAACATTAAGGGCATAAGAAGCTTTTTAGGGCATGCTGGATTCTATAGGAGGTTCATAAAAGATTTTTCAAAAATCTCCAAACCTCTGTGTCAACTGTTACAGCATGATGTCCCTTTCATATTTGATGAACAATGCATGCAAGCCTTCCAGAAACTGAAGAAAGCTCTAATAACAGCACCAGTTATTATAGCTCCTGACTGGAGTAAGCCTTTTGAGCTTATGTGTGATGCTAGTGACTTTGCCATTGGAGCTGTGCTTGGGCAAAGGTATGATAAAATTTTTCATTCAATTTATTATGCTAGTAGAACACTTGTAGAGGCTCAACTGAATTACACGGTTACTGAAAAGGAATTATTGGCAGTTGTCTTTGAATTTGACAAGTTTAGATCATACTTGATAGGTACAAAAGTAATTGTTTTCACTGACCATTCTGCCATCAAGTACTTGATCACAAAAAAAGATGCAAAGTCAAGGCTAATAAGGTGGGTTCTCCTACTCCAAGAGTTTGATTTAGAAATTAGAGATAAAAAGGGAGTGGAGAACCAAGTTACTGATCATCTATCTAGAATAGAAAGAGAAAATGCAGGTACAACAGGAGGAGAGATTAAAGAATACTTTCCAGATGAACAGCTGTTGGCAATAACTGCTAAATCATCAACCACTGTAGCGGTTAGCGTAAAAACACTAGACGCTGTAGCGCTTGAACCTGCAACACCTTGGTATGTTGACATAGTAAATTTTCTGGTTAGCAAGGCGGTACCTGCTGAGATGACTTATCAGCAAAAGAGAAGGTTCTTCCACACAACAAGACAATACTATTGGGATGAACCTTTTCTGTACAAGAAGTGTCAAGACCAGTTAATGAGGAGATGCCTAGCAGAGGAAGAACAAGACCAAGTGCTAAAGCACTGCCTTGCTTCACCATGTGGTGGGCATTTTGGTGGTATTAGAACTGCTGCTAAGGTATTACAATCTGGCTATTATTGGCCCTCACTTTTTAAAAATGCTCAGGACTTTGTGAAAAAATGTGACAGATGCCAAAGAACTGGGAACATTTCAAATAAACATGAAATGCCTTTAACAAACATTCTAGAGGTTGAACTCTTTGATGTTTGGGGAATGGATTTCATGGGACATTTTCCCCCTTCTCATGGAAACCTGTACATTTTAGTAGCTGTAGACTATGTTTCAAAATGGGTAGACGCTGTAGCTCTACCCAATAATGATGCAAAGCCTGTGAGAACATTTTTGTTGGAAAATATATTCACAAGGTTTGGAACTCCTAGAGCCATCATAAGTGACGAGGGATCTCATTTCTGTAATAAATTAATTAAGACCCTCTTGGCTAAATATGGAGTTAAACATAAAATAGCAACTGCTTATCATCCACAAACTAGTGGCAAACTGAGTTGTCAAACAGAGAAATAAAAAGGATGTTGGAGAAAATGGTAGGGCCTTCAAGAAAAGAATGGTCGATGCACCTAGATGATGCATTGTGGGCCTACAGGACTGCTTTTAAAACAACTCTAGGGATGTCTCCCTATAGGTTGGTTTATGGAAAATCCCGTCACTTGCCAATTGAGCTTCAACACAAAGCCCATTGGGCATTAAAAAAACTCAATTTTGACTACAAGGAAGCAGGAGGTGCTAGGTTGCTGTAATTGAATGAATTAGAAGAAATTAGACACTTTGCCTATGAAAATGCAGCAATCTACAAAGAAAAAACTAAAGTATGGCATGACCAGAAATTGCTCAGAAGAGAGCTGACTGAAGGAGCAGCGGTAAACAGTAACTCAACCACTCTACTTTCTCTCTCTCTCTCTCTCTCTCTCTCTCTCTCTCTCTCTCTCTCTCTCTCCCAACACTCACTCACAGCGGTCACTTCTCCTTTCCCCACGCACGCATTTACTTTTCTGTTTCCAAAACCGCCTTCAACGCCCCACCCACAAGCCAAAACCGTCTCCACCGTTACACTCGTAGCCATAACCCTTTCTTCTCTCTTCTTTCCAACGCAGAACTCAGCATTTTCCAAAAACCCTAACCGTCCATCACTAAACCATTTTCAAAACCAACCACAGCAATTGTTAAAAAGCAGGTTGCGACAAAGAAATCTGAAAAAAGGCCTAACATGGAGACAGAAGTCTCAAAACCTTCTAAACACGCTTTAGACCCTCAAAGATTCTGGAAAATGGACTTTATAGCAGAAAGGGGGTTTAAAACGGAGAAAGCCCCAGATGCCTTCGTAACAGCCGTAACAGCGTTGGGTTGGGAAAATTTTATCAAACATCGCAAGGAGTATGTGACAGCGCTGGTTAGGGAATTTTACACAGGGATTGAAGAACCTAAAGAACGAAAACCCCAAACCTATTCCATGGTTAAGGGTGAGACGGTCAATTTCAACGCCAGGGCTATAAACGATCTGTTCCACCTTGGATACCATGGAAAAGCCCTGGAGAACAAGGTACAGACATGGGGAGATGTTGAAATGGAGGGAGTCAGAGAGCGAATCTGTGTTGAAGGGGCTAAATGGGATAAGTTTGGTGCTGAGTACAAGATCAAGAAGGCCTATCTATGTGAGGAAGCTAACTTGTGGTGCAGCTTTATTAAGCACTCCCTGTTACCTACTTATCACACAACTTTTGTGGAGAAAGAAAGGCTGATAGTCATTGATGCAATTAAGGCTGGTGAGAAGATTGATGTGGGGAGGTTAATTGCAAAGGAAATAGAAAAGTGCAGAATCAAAAAGGGAGGTAATCTTTACTTTCCATGCCTGATCACTGACTTGTGTTTAAGTGCTGATGTTGAGGTCGAAATGAAGGAAGAAATGAGATCCCCTCAGGGAGCATTCCTTTGTGCTTTTAAGGCAAAGCAGAAGCCTGCCGCTACAACGTCTACTGACATTGTAGCGCTACATCGGCTGTCGCTGAAGCAGCAGGCTCTCTGCAAATTTGTTAAGGACAAGTTTGAATGGGAGAAGCCAATGTATGCCCAGATCTCAAAAGGAAAAAGCTCTGTTCCACCCCCTGAATTCCCTGAATGTCTAATGGATGAAGAGCCATCAAAAAGGGTGGAACCTAAGGAGAGTAAGGCTGAGAAAAGGAAACCAGTAAAGAGCCCAGTCAAGAGGCCAAAGAAAAGCCCTGTCAAAAAGGTAAAGAAGGTGATAATAAAAGAGGAAGAAAGTCTGGAATCAGAAGGAATGGAGGAAATTAGTGAGAAAGTCTGCAACCATTCTCCTCTTCTCTACCTACGGTAATATAAGGTTGTTTATTTGTATTGCGATGATGAAGCTTGTCATGAGCTAAATCACTTTGTAGTTGGATTGTTCTTAGTGTGTAATGAACCTTGAGTAGCTTTTATATAAATATTATGATGTTTGCGTTTCATTAATTCCTTGTGTTATAATGCTTTCAACTTTGTTTTGGGACTGATCAACTAAAATAAGGGGGCTTTGTGGGTACAGACATGGTTCACAAAGAGAACTCAAGGAATGATATGAATGAAAAACCCTTTAAAGACATTTAAAGGAAGTACTACTTAACCCTAGACATAGGGGAGTAATAGTTCATAAGGTACATGCTGTAAGTTCTTTATTATACAGGGGTAAAACTTATTTAGAGCCTAGACATAGGAGTCTTGTAACATAACCCTGGCGACAGTGACTGAAAGGCACACTGCCATACCGCTACAGCGCTTAACGCTACAGCGTCTAACGCTATAGCACTTCACTACTGAGAAATTACTTAGCTAAGAACAGTCCAACTCACTTTATCTTACTCCTGAACTTTCTTTACTTGTTTATTTACATTTATGTTAATCAAAATGACAATACTTGTTGACAACTTGTATTTGTTACTTGTTTTTCTCACTAGCTAAATTACTGATTTAAATATAGAAGTAAACTCAACAATCTCCGTGGGAACGATCTTTACTTATCATTATATTACTTGTTGCGATTGTGTATACTTGCACATCTACTTTTCGCACATCAGGCTCCATGTATACTTCCTCAAGGTCCCCGTGGAGGAAAGCAGTATGGACATCTAGCTGACATAGATGTTAATTCTGACTACTGCAGCTGCTAACAGTAGTCTTACTGTGTTCATTTTTACCACTGGGCTAAAGGTCTCCAAATAATCAATACATGTAGTCTGTGTGAAGCCTTTTGCGACCAGTCTAGCTTTGTGTTTTTCTATTGTCCCATCAGCATGCAATATGAGTTTAAAAACCCATTTGCACCCAATAGCTCATTTGTTCTCAGGGAGAGTCACTAGTTTCCAGGTGCGAGTCTTCATGAGAGCATCTAATTCAACCTTAACAACACTTTTCCATTGGTCATCACACATTGCCTCCTCAAAAGATGTCGGTTCAGTTATGGTGGATTGGTTGAGGGCATAGTGTTTGTGTGATGATGATAGCATGTCATAACAGATAACATTAGAAATAGGATACAAGTTACCTTTAGATTTTGATGATGGAATGGATGATTCAGATTGGTGGATTGTATCTTTGATAAGTGAGCAATGGTATTCTTGAAGGTAGGATGGTTGATGTCTAGCTCTTGTGGATCTTCTCAAAGTATCATTTTCAGTTTGATTAGGGACGGTTTGGGGTGAATTTAGGCCTGTGACAGTTGGTGGAAACTGGTGCAAACTGGTGGTCTCGATTTCTTGTGTTGGAGGATTTTGTGTTTCTGGTTGAAGTGTGAAAATTGGTGCAGATTGGTGGTCTTAGTTTCTGGTGTTGGAGGATTTTGTGTTTCTTGTTGAAGTGTGATTGTAGGGCTGTCACCTGCAGTTTGGGTAGTATTTTCTGTGTTGGAGGTGTCATGTCCCTGCTCATGGTCTTGTGTGTGGTAATTATCAAAATAAGGTATGTGATTTTCGAAAACATGGCTAGGAATGTCATTGAGAGGACTTTCCTTCATTTGAAATCATATGATATGGTAATAAATGTTCAAAAAATTTGACATCCCTAGACAAGAATATTTCTCCAGAAGGCAAGTAAAACAATAAGTGTCCTTTGACACCATGTTTAAATCCTAAGTAAATGCATTTTCTTGATCTAGAATCTAATTTCTTTCTATTTGCTTTTAATGTACTTGCAAAACACAAGCATCCAAAAACTTTCAGTTTATTTAATTTGGGATCATGACCAAGAAGGACTTGAAAGGGGCTCTTTTGTGACAAAAATTTGGTTGGTAATCTATTGATGATATGTATAGCCTGACTAACAGCATGATCCCAGAAGTTTTTGGGTAGTTTTTCTTGAAATATGAGAGCTCTTGCAATGTTCACAATGTGTTGGTGCTTCCTTTCAACAATACCATTTTGTTGAGGGGTACCAACACATCAGGTTTGGTGAATTATGCCCTTCTCTTCGTAAAAAAATTTCAGGAAAAATTCACCACCATTATCTGATCTGATGCATTTAACTTTCATATTGAATTGAGTGTCAACTAATGATACAAAACCTTTTATTAATTGTGATGCTTCTGATTTTAATCTCAAAGGAAAAATTCATGTAAATCTACTTTTGTCTACAACTATAAGAAAGTATCTATATCCAAGTATTGAGGAAACAGAAAAGGGTCCCCAAATGTCCATGTGTATAGTGTCAAAAATCTGGTTTGCAATAGTAGTGTTATTTGGAAATGGTAGCCTTTTCTGTTTCGCATAAAAACATATGTCACATGGAATATTAGACTCAATATATTTCACATATGGAAACTTTTTATTTATGTCATGCATTTTCTCAAAAGAAGGATGTCCAAATATCATCTGCTAAATCTTACAATTGCCATTATTATCTAGGTTATTGAGATTATTCACAATACATGGATTATCTAAGATATGAGAGCAGAAACTGTTTACTGAATGTGTGACAGATGATGGCTTGAAGTAGGGGAACACAAGGTGATACAATCCATTCCTCCGTTCAGCTATCCCAATCACCTTCTCTGTTTGGTTGTCCTCTATCACACATTTCGGCCTGTTAATATGTAAATCATCATCAGTCAATTTAGGTATGGACAAGAGATTAAAAGAGAAATTAGGGATGTATAAGACATCACTAAGAACAAGTGTATCATCTTGGTTTACATTTCCTGCAAGGTTACAATGCACAATTGGGCCATTTGGTAGGGTTACTGTGATGGGTTCTATTTTTCTTATGCATTGAAACAATTGTCTAGAGTAGCATACATGTATGTTTGCTCCTGTATCTATGATCTAGAATTTTTCTTTCTTAGAATTAGGAATGACACAGATAATACCTGAATTTACTGTGGTGTAATGGTTGATGCTGTGAGATGACGATGTGTTAGAACCTTGGAGAAGTGCTAGAATGGCTTTGTGTTGCTCCAGTGCGAATCCTAAGCTCCTAGAATTGAAGCTCTGTCTTGCCGGTCCATTGTGATCCTCTTCAGCAGCTACCTCTTCTTCTTCTTCAATTGCATTTTCACCAATGCAGTTGTTTACAACATTTCCTTGTTGGTAGTGTGGATAATATCTGTAACATCCCCAATTTAGCTAAATTCATATATTGAAATTAGCAAGATGTCATGTTTAATTAATTAGCTAATTTAAAATTATTAGGCCTAAATAATAGTATGCCATAGTTGATTAATTGCCAATGATATGAGTGTATGCTTGATGAGTAATTATTTAATTTAAATTGGTTTCAAGTGGAAATGGGAACTAACGGTATTTTGGTCTTTTCCTCTATAAAACGCTATAGCTGAATCATTAAGCCACCACTTAACTTCCATGGAATCATAACCAGGATTTTAGAGGGAAAAGTATTGAATTAGTGGATGATTAGAATTAAGTTAAAGTGATGGAGTGAACAAAGGGCAAAACAGTAAATACACAAACCCCACCCCCAGCTGACCAAGGCAACACCCTCACTCCCACACTCCCCATTTTCCTCATTTCTGAAAATTAGAAAGAACATAAGAGAGAGAAGGGGAGAGAGACGCGGAGAGAGGAAAGGAGAAGAAGGAAGGGAAATTCAACTCCAAGGATTGCATGTAAGTGAAAATCACACCATCCGCTTTCATTTTTCTTGCTCTACAAACTGATACTAATTTCATGTCCAACTTATCCACCTTTTTCCTTTCCACCATTGTTGAACCTTGAAGCTCCAAAGTGAAGCTTTGAGCTCTAGAAGTCTTGCATGTGGTGATTGAAGCTTGATACTCAGTAACTAGCCCACCATAACCAACCACATTGCAATTTTGAGAGCAATAGAGTCAAGGTCAGATTATGTTCTGGGTAGGGGAGCAGCTCTAAGTTCGAGTGGAGAGGAAAGTTCGTGTACGAGGATCGTTCGTGAGGTTACGTGGTCACTACGTTTCGTAGATTCGTTGTTTGTGCGATTTTCATCGCAATCGGGGAGTTCTATACCCGCTTAGGGAAATATTTTCGAAATGATGGTTATGTATTCTGATTCTATTTTCAGTTTGTGAACTTAGTGTTAAAAACGGTATTTCGAATTCGTGATGTTTGATGTGCGGATTTTGAAATAATTATATGACGGTTGGAATGTGATTGCTATGACTAATTGTGCTGGTTATGTGCTGTTTTGGACCAAATTGATATATTGTGATGTTCGGGGATCGATTGGAACGACAATTGGGAACGAACGGAATGGCCACATTGTAGGAAAATAGCAATTCTGGGTTACTGATGAACAGGCACGGGTCGTGTGCCCCAGTGGCATGGACCGTGCGCTTCGTTCGTAGGTAATCTGGAAAATTTTAAAAGCACACACGGATCGTGCGCCCCCAGGGCACGGACCGTGCACTCTGTTCGGTTTTTGCGTGACAAGTTTTTGAAAACACGCACGACTCGTGCGCCTCTGGAGCACGGACCGTGCGGAAGCTTCTGTTACCCAACTTAAAAACATGTCTTAGCCCATTCCGAACGGTTCCAATTGCATTCTAATCGTTCCCTAAACTCTATGTATTGATGAATAAACCGTAATTCGTGGAAAATGCGTTGGTATGAATGATGTTGTACTAATTCTTTGAATTGTGATGAATGACGATACCGAGTAGGGTTCGCGAGTGAGAATTTATAACATATGCTAATGAAATGGACTTGGGGTTCCACTAAGGTTTTGGTGACCACTTATATATGAACTTAATGAGACAGACTTGGTGTTCCGCTACGGTTTTGGTAACCGCTTAATAATTAAATTAATTGAGGTGACGACCCCTGTGATAGCACACTAGGGGAGGGAAGTCATGATTCCCATAACTTAGGCCCCTTCTTTGTTTGCCCACCATAGAGAGTGGATTGGGTTCACCAAAAGCCGATAAAGAAACCGAATAAGGTGGCTCGAGGTGTTGTGTTAGTATGAAATGTTATATGTAGCTATCCAGACTTGGGCTACGAATGAAAATATATTGCACGTAGTCATCCAGACTTGGGCTACGAATGAAAATGATGCATAATGAACCGTTAGTGTTAGTGAGGGGTCTCGATAAGACTCACTGAGATAATGTGTATCCCACTCTTTAATGTTGTTGTTTTTCAGAGAAACAGGGGAAGTCGAAAGCAGTGAAACATGGCTAGGTGATGTTCCGCATGATGATGTTGAAGACTAGCCAACTGTTTATGTTATTTGTTTTGAGAACTTTGCATATCCGACTTGTACTTGTACTTAAAGTTGTATATCGGTTTTTCGCTTTATTTCTGTATTTGGATGTTGAACTCTAGGTTGAGGCGAGGACGTCTAGTTATGAAACTTAAGACATTTATGTACTTCTTTTGAAGTTTTAAAATGCGTGTGATGCTTTGACATGTTTAGTCAAAGTTTTAGTATCGTTCAATGTCCATATAACAGGAATAACACTCTGATGTGTGCTATGAGAGTATATCTTGGTATTTTGTAACATCCCTAAATTTTAAAGGCTCGTACTACGATGCCTAAGACCGATTAATTATTTGTGGGAATAATTGGACGTGTCTCGGGGATTAATAGTCGAGAAATTTGTAAAGAAAGCCTATTCTCCATTAAAGGGTGGCCTATTCATAGTTAAATGAGGAATTGGGGGCTGAAGGGCAAATCTGTCTTTTCGCATCCCCAATTTATAAAACTCGAACTACGAAACCTAGGACCAATGTGATCATTCTTTAAGGACAATTAGTCGTGTCTCGGTGAAGGATGGTCGAAGGAAAAGCCAAGGATTTGTAATTCTCCATTTGGATTATGGCCTAGTCACAACTTAAATGAAGAAACTAAGCTGAGGGAAAAATAGTCTTTGCGCCCCTTTAGTGCACCAGCCCTTGTAACTGAATCCTTATACCCAACTTATCTCTCACACTTAATCATTCTGCAATCAAAAAACTAAAAGAAGGGAAGGAGAGAAGAGAGAGTGGGTCGCGAAGGAGAGGAAGAAAAGGGGGGATCCACCCCAAACTCAGTTTGCATGTAAGTCATCCCTCCTCTATCTCAATCCATTCTCCATTCTCTTTCCATTGGTCTAAGTTACAGAAGCTGATCCTTCCCCTACCTCTCCATCTCATTTTCGAATAGGAAACTCCAATGGTGAGAATAATGGGTTCTTAAGTGAATATCATCGTTGCATGTTCAGCTGGATCGTTGGGGAAGAGATTCTAGCCTTGCACTTTCAATTTGGAGGAAGCTTATGGAAATTTGAGTGGTTGTTTCAGTAGATAAGAGGGAGGGGTTGCTGTTCTGAAGTTTCAGTTGGTGCCCTTCGGTGTTTGTTCGTGAGTTCTCTCGTTCCGGTCATCGCGCGTTTCGTTGGGAATCTTAGAGCGATCGTCAACGGGTGAGTTCTACTCACGAATAGGGATATTTTAATGTGTCTTGAAAATATACCGGTTTTGAGTCATAAGGCATTATCCATTTTCGAAAGATTTTGGAACCGAAAACCGTTTTTGAGAAATATTACGTTTTTACGGTTTTTATGAAATTGTTGGACAATTTGCGAATTTGTGATTAACTCGTTAAAAAAAATGATTTGTATACTATCTGGAATATTTGGGATTTTCTGAGTTTCAGGAGTGATCGATATTAGAAATCGAATTGGGCGAAAACGGAGAGCGAAAATGAGGAAAACTGGGAAAATGGTAACAGACACAGGACACACGGATCGTGCGCCCCTGGGCACGGATCGTGCGTCCCAATCTGATGGGTTTTGTTGGCAAAGAAACGAGACACACGGATCGTGCGCCCCTGGGCACGGATCGTGCGTTTCTTTCTGATAGAAGGGTTATATGTAGTGCACCACGCACGGGTCGTGCGCCCCTGGGCACGGGTCGTGCGTGAGGTTCTGGTGCCAGTTCCCGTTTTCTCGTTTCTTCGCTCCGTTTGATTCCGAACCTTTTCTAATCTCTTTCTCAATCATTTAAAAAGGGATTGCCTTACTGAAAACCTTATTTCGAACTTGCTCAACCCATGATTTTGAAAAGAAGTTTGAAAGACATATTTGATCGAAAAACCGAAACCCTAGGATACGTGTGGGTACACCGTCAGATGGACTGTTTGAATATATATGTTTATATATGCCACTTGTTTTTGATTATAATGCCGGATGTTTATAAATTCATCAAAACGGGTTATAAGCCAATAATACGTTACAATTTGACTATAATGCCGGATGTTTATAAATTCATCAAAACGGGTTATAGATCGATAAGATATAAATTATCTAAAAAGACTATGTGATTGATCCTTTGGTGATCGAAAAAGATATAAATTATCTAACTCTCGAGAATTTGATGCGTATTGTCATATGTATCGCGTTGGGTGACGACCCGACAAGTAGCATACTAGGAAGGGAAGTCATGAGCCCTCACCCTAGGCCCTGAATGTGTTTTGGCGTGGTCAATTCACGGGTTACCGGGATTAGTGAATGGTTGCACATCCGGTTTATGCTAAGTAAGTAAAAACACGATTCGCCGGGATTAGTGGTCGTTGCACAGTCGGCGTTTCGATTAATATTTAAGAACACGAATTGCCGGGATTAGTGGTTGTTGCACAGTCAGCAGTTCGATTAATAAATAAGACATTGTTATGTCAGCTTTTGTTGTAACGGTTTAATGAATTGAACCGAGTGTCAGTGAGGGGGCACGGTAGGACTCACTGAGATAATGTTATCTCACCCAATCCATATTTGTTGTTTTTCAGAGAAGCAGGGAAAAAGGAAGATTATTATGCACGAGTAGCGGGTATACTCTCGGAGGTGCTGGAGACTTAGTCATATTATCCTTAGATCTTTTGCCGTTCTTTTTGGTTGTATAACTTGTATTGGTTATGAGTGTTACGAACCTGTTTATGTTTCTGTTTGGTATTTGGACTTGGGTATTGTATTCCGTTCGGTATGGAACCGATGAACTTCTATTTTATGAAGTAATGTTATTCCGATTATGTTTTTATTTCGGAAGAAGTTTGTACGTCCAATACTTAAACAGGAACTGTGTCCTCTGAACTTTCGCATCAATGCATCTTCGGTTTCTCTACACGTTAGAAATACCGGGGTGTTACATATTTTCTCTATATAGAAATACCGGGGTGTTACAATATCCGTGTTTCTTGTAACAAACATTAATGGTATGACCAATCTTCCCACAATGTGAGCAAATCTTTGTTCCTCTTCCCCCTCTACCACAATTGTTCCTTCCACCGCGATCACCTTTTCCTCTGGTTCCTCCCCTTCCTGCGAAGCTAGTTGCTCCGAGAACCTTGGGTTCATCCATAGGTGTTATAGCTTTTCGCTCTTGTTGCATGAGGAGGGAGTATGCTTTCGCTAAAGTGCTGCTTGATGTGTTAAGGGAGGTGAGCTTAAATTGTATGGAACAGATTTTTGGAGCTGAATCTTAGAGTCTTCAAAATGTTTTTCAGTGCGCTATTGTTACCAATATTTATTGTCAGCTGATCCAACTTTTCAAGTGGTTAGTGACAACGATTTTTCAGATTATAAAGCCCTTTGGAAGACTTCAATTCCATCGAAAATTCTGATTTTTGGATGGTGATTACTTACTAATTCATTACCGGTTCGTGACTTGTTGGTGAGACGACATATCATCCATACGGAGGAAGGAGCGGTCTGTGTGTTTTGTAACAACTTCAGAAATGAAGTCCAACATCTAATTCTAGATTGTAATTTTTCTCACAAGGTGTGGAGTGAGGTTGGGCGCTGGCTCGAAATCGAGCTGCCTAGTTCCTATAACTTATATCAACACTTTATCATGTTTGACAACTTTTGTAGAGGAAAAGAACGCTAAGAAGGTGCAGTATTTACTCTGGTTGACAACTTGTTAGTGTCTCTGTGGTTAGCCCGAAATGGAGTTTATTTTAGAGGAGAAGAAGCCAAGGTTGATTCTGTTGTGGCGCATATGAAGTACATGTCTTGGTGTTGGTTTATTTTTAGGGTGGGAAGAGATTCTAACTTGTCTCTGCCACTATGGTGGAATAATGCTCTTACTTGTATCAACAATTTCTGATTTCCTTTTGTAATTTTGGTTATGAGCATCCCTAATGCTCTGATAAATTAATCATTACTTATAAAAAAAAGAAAAAGAAAGAGTTCCACATCAGATTTGAAGGGGACCTACATTTTAGAAATTGGGAAAATTGAGGGACCAAAATCGCCAAAAAAAAGTTGGAGGATTAAAATCGTGGATGAGTGATTATAGGGGGACCAAAAGTGTAATTAAGCATAATAATAAATAGGCTTAAATATGTTTTAATCCCCTGCAAATATAGCGTGTTTTGGTTTAAGTCCCTGGAATGTTTTTTTAGCAAAAAACCCTTGTAAAATGAAGTGTTTTGTTAAAAGTCCTTCTGTTAGAGAACTGTTAGTGTGACGTTAAAAAAAACTTACGTGTCTGCCAAGGTGTCTTCAAAATGCTGACCGTAAATGCTGAGTGGATAATTGCTGAAATTGAAACCCAGTTCATTCATCTTCACCCATGACTTCTTCTTCCTCTCTACTGAAACCCAGTCCATCTTCACAGCACCTCTTCATTCATCTTCACCATCTTCACCCATGGCTTCTTCTTCCTCTCTATTGGAACCACCACAACCATGGCTCTATCTCCTTCTTCGTCCTGTTCTCGAATCGACCACCACCACCACGCGGCTTCCTTTTCACATCACCCTCTTCTTTGGTTCTCTGGTTCTTTTTTTCCTTCTGTTTATGGGTTTGTGTTTTGGGGTTATGGGTTTTATTTGGGGTTCTCGCAAGGTTCACAGAAATTAGAAGGGTGGTTGTGGTGGTGGTGGTGTGGTGGTTGTCCTTCAATCTCTTTCAAACAATTTCCATTTCCATATTTTTGTATAGATACAAGGAAAATACTTTTCCTCTGTTTAAATAACTTTTTTTTTCTGAAAAATTTCTGAGCCACCATAAGAGTAGCCAGGTTATTGGGTTATTTTATCTCTTCTTAGATTTATAAAAAGTAAGAAAAAAATTGGTTCTTGAGCTTGAAATTGGAAACCCTAGTTCCTAAAATTCCCAAAATTCCCAAAATCGAAGAGAAGCTTTAGATATCGCCGACGTCAACGGCAACGACGTCGATATCGACAAAATCGGTGATGGGTGGGTTGTCGTGGTACATGAAGTGGAGAAGAACTTTTAATCAAAACCCAGTTTTCTATTCGTTGGTCAAAACCCAGTTCTTCTCTTCTTCTTCTCTTCACCAGAATTTTTAACTTTTAGTCTTTTACAGGATTTGAGGAAGGGCGATTTACAGGATTTGAGGAAAAAGAAGAAAGGATTTGTGAAAGAAAAAGAAAGGATTTAAGAAATTTTGATTTTCTGGGGCTTAAACCAAAACACCCTATATTTGCAGGGGCCTGAAACGTATTTAAGCCTAAAAAATATAATAATTACAATAAAAAAATAAGGAAATGCAACTGCTAATCGGGAAACGGTGCGTTTAGACGTTAGGACCGTCTTTTCCCTCCTTCTTCTTACTCAATCCAATCACGTTAGGGTTTTGAGAGTTACAGTGTGCTGTTCATTACCGAAAGCGAAGGATCATTTGTTCCATAGATTGAGATGGCAGACGAATCCATCAGAACCGTAACACCAACATTCCCTTTATGTTAACTTTCTGCATGAAGTTTTGATCGATGATTCTTCTTTTGCTGTAACTTTTTTCCTTCTTTTTTGATCCACAAATGCAGGGTTTCCTTGAAATTCAAGGTCGCATGATCGAGAATACTAGAAAACTAAAGCAGGTTTGTGAAAATCTGTCTTAATTTTCTGTTGTTTTATTATTAATTTGAATTTCATTGAACGTAGCTGAATAATTGAATTTAATTCTGGGAAGTAACGTGGGTACCTTTCTGTTTCTGTGAGGTTAGTTGTAGCAATTAGTTATTACTATTCGGTCACCTGTATGGTTAACTTGGAATATAAAATTAAAAGAGTTCATTAATTATACATTCAGCTACACAGGATCAATCACATTTCACAGGATTAATAACTGTAACTATAGCTGTACAATCAAAAAGTCATATTAGATGATAGGGTGATAGTGGGATAGGAGTGGATGTATGTGTATGTACTATCAAAAGATAGTTTATTGAATTATAAATTAACATATTTTTAATTAATATTTCAATGAATGTTTAGATATAGGATACTATTTTTAATCAAGACTTAAAGTACCTTCATAAAAATACTGAGGGAATTTTTTTTAAAGGCTGAGCTTGTAGTTGATTGTGCCGATACATACTGTACTTATTCGAGAATTGTTCTGATCTCCTTCGGTTTCAGAGGATTTAATGTACTTGGAATATTTGTGAAGAAGCGTGTCTTGATACACAAAATTAGTATGACTTACGTATTGCTGACTCTATCACCTCCGAGCAGTTGTGTTTTAAGTATTATACTACTTGTAGTTGTATGTGCTAGGATGTGCCTGAGTTGCAACTTGAATAAAATCTGACAGCAAATACTTACATCTGAGTTCTAAAAGAGAATTTGTAATCTTATTTATTTTAGAAGCAGAAAAAGAAGAAATGAGAACCTTGACATTTGTATTTTGCGTCTGGGAATAATTTGCTTATTAGGAGCTTCCTGGGACTCTTGAAGTTGATATCATCCCCTTGCATGCAGGTGCAAAACCAGATTCGTTCCAAAGAAACAGACAAGAAGCGTGCTTTTTTGACAATGGAGGAGCTGAAGCAGGTTCCCGATGATACTAATGTATACAAATCCATTGGTATGTGAAGAAAATCATAGGAACAATCCTAATCCCATGAATCTTTACAAATGTATAGCAGTTGTATTGAATGGATTCCCTAGTTTTCTACTGATGACTTGATTTATTTTGTTTTGCAGGGAAAACGTGAGTTGTTGTTGTTGCCTATTTCAACATGCTACTAAATAGAGCACACAGGAGCTTGATTTGTGATTTGTGGGCTATTTCGAAAATATACACGACATACTCTAATACATTCTTAAACATCATGGCCAGGTTTGTATTGGAGACGAAGGCAACGTTAATGAATGAGCAGGAGAACAAGTTCAAGGATAGTGAAGCTTCAATTACCTCATTACAGGTAAATGTTTTTTCTGCATCTGTGTGGAAACTTCTATACTTTCCTCATTTTTATACTTTCTTTTTAAAATTTCTAAAGTGGAAAGGAAGTTAAGTTACATTTCAAGATTGAGACAAAGAACTGTTTTAGTCTTTTAGATTTTTTGCTAAATTTCTAACATAGTATGAGTTTCCATAATGTTTGAGTTGAAGTCAGTTTTTTCCTCTTCTTTGTATGGCTTTGGACAGAGTTCGAAAGAATATTTGGAGAAGCAGATTGCAGAGGTGGAAAACAATTTGAGAGAACTGTTACAACAGGATCCTGGTCTTGCTCGTCAAATCATGTCTATGAATGTAATGTAAGTTCACCATTGTTGAAATCGACTAGCAGTGATGGGGTTTTCCAGTGCATTTGAGCGAATAGAGAAATTCAAGATATGTAACACTGAGGATATCTACAGCTTATGCCTTCATGGGTGGTTTTCCATCCTTCTCGAAATGTCGACTTTGCAGGGATTGTTTTGATATATTATAATCCTTAGATTGTCATGCTTTGTTATGTGTTAGGGAAGTCTTATTAGCTGTGTACAGTGCGCTTATGCAGACAATTTCTAAGTACCGCATGTCTCTGTTTTCCTCTTTGCAGTTGGATCTAGCAGTCAGGTGATTATTATGGATATTATAAATTTATAATTATAACTAGTCTGAATAAAAAATGAACTAGGTCTATCCAACTGCTCTTGGGAGGTAATGTGACTCTCTCCCAAGAAAAGAACTCAAGTTCTATTTCTGGAGTAGTCCAGTTGGTAGGCAGCTCAAAAAATCAAATGTTTGTTGCTAACTCGGGGACTAGTTTCATAGAGGGCCAGGGCCTAAGCTGTGGAGATATATTGAGGTGCCTATCTAGGGTCAAAGATCCTAATTGCGGTTGGATCGAATAAATAAATGAACCAAGTCTAGTGGCTGTATCTGAAAGCTTGATTATGATGGGTTTGTTTTTCCCATTCATGCATTCTCCTAAAGCAACAATTTCACTCATTTTACAAAATGACATGGTATAGAGTGCGTGGAAAGCATGATGAAAATGTACAAAATCATGCATGATGTAATCTGATCGTGTAGAAGATTACACCACCTAATAGAAAATAGTTTTTGTAGTTGACATTGTTGTTGCATATGTAGTGTACTAAGAGCCTCCATAATGGTGGGGTGCTTCCCTTATTTAACACCATGCTAAATAAGCACCTCATGGAGAATTTTTTTTGGGGCGCTTGCAAGGAGTAGTATTTAAGTGTTTTCTCTTTCTTACTTTGTGCGAGTCTCATTTGAATATAACGAGTTTTTTTATAAAATGATAATGTATAACGAGTCTCTTTATAAAATGATTTGTAGGATCTATTTAAGAATTTTTTTTAGAGGTGTTGGACCGGAGGGATTGAATGCTTATTAAGTATTCATTAAAAAATTATAAAAAGTGATGTGTCCATAGGGTTCATTTAATCACTTAAATGGAGAGTGCTCTATGGTCTAAGAGATTTTCCTTTAACTTAGAGATTTTCCTTTAACTTAGAGTGTTGTAATTTCTTTATGGGGGATTGGCGAAGAGCAGCATGAATACAAATGAAAAAAAATATATTTTCATCATATTCGATTCTTTTTTGGGGTAAAAATCCTCCCAATTTCTTAAAAGAAATTGGGGTCAATTGCATGTAATTCTATAGTGGAATTAGCTTGCTTTCTTATTTGGTAAGTAAGTTTATGAAAGCTATATTATTAGAGTTTGGATCCCCACAAGTACTTGTGGGACAAATTATGAGAGAGAATGACATGGACAAAAAGAAAATGACATTTATTGCACTTATTATTATATTCTTTATGTCACTCTCTCTCATAATTTGTCCTATAAGTACTTGTGGGGATCCAAACTCATATTATTAAAACTCATTTGTCCTAAAACGAGTAATATTAGCAAATCAATGTGAGAAGAGAACATTGTTATAAAGAAAATGATAATTGAGATGAATTTATGTAGGGGAATCCTCTTCCTTGTGTACCGCCCTATCAAGTCGCTATTATTAGTTGTATTCTCTCTGTTTCCTTTTATGTTGATTCTATTGTGTTCCTACTTGCTCATTGTAACAACTCTTATCCTAGCACTCTTATATCATATTGGTGTAATGACTCTTATTATTACCTGCTCTGGTACCACTACGATGAAACAACCTAGTGTGCCTCATCCTTTGATGCCACCACATTATTACACCCCTTAACATCACACTTCTCTGCTACCATTGTAAGTGTAACGTCTAAATGGGTCGTACTAAAGCTTCCAAACTTCCAACGGTGGCTTTTGGAGGTTGTGTTACCTGTTTGCAAAAGTTTCAATGAAGAAGAAAGACTTTAGATTGAAATAAAATGAATAAAGTATAAAATTAGGTTTTAAGGATAATGTATAAGCGAACCCTCACTCAATGCTGGAGCGTGCCAACACTTTGGCGTGAACCAACTCCACACTATCATAAAAAACAAATAATCATACCAAGTATACAACATAAAATGATAGAAAATCAACCTAATGATGATAAAACTCATCATTTTTAAACCCTAATTTGTACTACTTGATCGTTGCCACCAGTACGAGACGTCAAAGAAACATAGTTTTTCTCTCATTATCTTATCCAGTCAAACCCTAATCCTAATCATAAAGTCAAACAATTCACACCAAGAAAGGTTAAGAAAATGAGATCATGACACGCGACAATGAGTAGAAGGACAATGGTGAGTTGCTTCCTTCACTCAAATCTCCATCCACCAAAATGACAGTCGTTGTCGCCGCATGTCCACACAATGGTCTCTAAGCATATGCTCTCTACTTTCGATAGAAAGAACTCCCTTTGTAATTATTAGTTTATTTTTATAGGACTTTTGAAAACTTGATTCCAAACACAATTACGCAAATTTGATTATAGAAACATACAAGTGTTCCCAAAACTACTTTAGGAAATTATACCTTTATAATTCTGAAAGTTTATTTTCATGACTTTTTTATACCACAAAACAGCGTTACAAAAATTAATTTCTGATATAGATGTTTTGCGAAAAAGAAAATGGAGGTGTATTAGAAACAAGCGAATGTGCAAAAGATAAATTGCCTTATTGCTTGTGTTGGCCCAAGGTTCTATCAGCAGTCCTATCAGAGGAGGCCTCCTAGCCCAATTTACTCTTTCCACTCCTTCACTTGAGTTCAGAGTCTTCAGACACGGCGTCGCAGTGCACTGCACGCTGAAACAAACAAAGAGCACCACTGTAACAGAAGAGTAATGGTAGCCATGGCCGGCGGCACAAAGAGAATCGAAACTTACGAAGAGTTCGCTAAAGTTCACGCACTGTTACTTGCGTCGTCGGGGTTGCCGCAGTCACTTCACCGCCGCCTCTTTCAGAAACTCTCCACCGACACCTTCGACGGCGGCGAACACTTCCAAATCGAGCCCTGCGAGGAAGGACGTAAAAGACGACTCGTCCTCACCTCGGATTCGATGGCCAAGGACTCCGACGTCTTCCTCATTGATCATGCATGGACTTTCAGACTCTCCGACGCCTACAAACAGGTCCTCACCTTCTCCTTCGTCATAAAATTTTAATTCTCTCTCTCTCTAGCTAGGATTTCGTTCTTGCGTTTTATTTTGCTCATTGTTTTTCGTGGTTTTACTCTTAGCTGCTTGAGGTTCCGGGATTGGCAGAGAGGATGAGTTCGTTGATGTGTGTGGATATTGACATTGACTCGGATGATGAATCTGAGTTGAATTCGAGCGATAAACCTGGTGTTGTGGAAATATTGGAGAGTGAGGTTCGAGAGGCAAAAGAGAAAGGTGATGGTACTGTGAAATGGTTGGAGCTTGAGGGGCTTGAAATTGATGACGATATGCTTCTCTCTCTGGACTTACCTACTAGATTTCCGGTTTGTAACTCATTGCTTTGTTTTATATTTTGTTGTTAGTGATTCTTTCTAGTTTATGCTATTTTGATAATGTGATATTGTTCGTGCTTAGTAAACTTAGGAATGTTTTACTATGACATGACTTGATTAGAGTGGCAAGATGGTGGCCAACATTATTATTTAGTTAGTTATCACCAAAGTATTCAGTTATTCTGATTCTCATCTCAGCACCTATCGGGAGAAATCCAAGTCCCACATTGACTAGTGATAAGGTCTCAAAAAAGTATATAATGAAAGGGCATCCCTCACCTTACAAGCCGGTTTTGTAGGGTTGAGTTAGGCTCAACCTACATTCTAAGATGGTATCAGAGCCTATCCTAGATCCATCGGGCCACCCACCATTATTATCCACGCACCAGGACCCAGTAGTGCTGGGCGTGAGGGAGTGTATTGGGAGAAACCCAAGTCCCACATCGACTAGTGATGAGGTCTCAAAAAAGTATGTAATGAAAGGCATCCCTCACCTTACAAGCCGGTTTTCTAGGGTTGGGTTAGACTCAACCTACATTCTAAGAGCACCTGTCATTTATAAATTATTATAATAATAATTATAATAATAATAATAATTTGAATACTTGTGCACTTTCATTGTTTCAGGATTTAGTGGCACTTAGCCTGTTTGGAAACAAGCTCAGCAGGTCTGAATTGATTGTTCAGGAAGTAATCAAATTTAAACATCTCAAAGGACTCTGGCTGAACAATAATCCTGTTATTAAAAATGGGTAATCATATTTGCGAAGTTCTTTAACCACATATTCCTTTTTGGTTACTCCTTTACTCCTTGCTGTTAGAGAGAACTAAATTACTTTACCTCTAGTGATGGTGAGCTCGCAGGTACTATTCTTAAGGAGTTACCAGAACTGGAAATTTATAATTCATCTTTCACAAGCAATTTTGGGGAGTGGGCCTTGGGATTTTGTGCAGGGATATATGGAAAGGATAATCCGGCAAATGATGATCAGGCTGACACTCCACTAAAGAATGTATCTAGTCTGGACCTTTCAGATAGAAACATTCACAATTTAATCAAGGAGGTGAGGCCGTTTCTTATGCTTAATTTCTACTTCTTTGTGCATTTTTTTTTCTTAGCTTATGTCTATAACGTATAGATAGGGGATTCAAAAATCTTGGAATTATGCATGTCTAGGAGATGCTAAATGGTAAACAAAACGTGATCAACAAAAGATGTTAACATGTGATATTGCAAATTCATTATTCCCAATCCCAAATTTGTTTGTTTTGATCTAAATCCTTTTATGATTCCCCTCTTTGCTCAGGAATTTTCACCCATTTCTTTGGCATCTCTTTCATACTTGAACATTCGTAGAAATCCATTGGAGAAAAACTCAGTTGATGACTTGTTAGATCTGCTGAGGAGATTCCCTTTGTTACGTTCATTGGAGGTACTTTGATTTATATTATCACAACCTTTAACCCCAAATTGCCTTTGTTATTTATTGAATTTTTTATTTCCATTCCCTAGTAACGAGTATTTTGGCCTTTGGGACATTGAACAATTTTTAGGTGGATATTCCTGGTCCTCTAGGAGGAACTGCCATTGATATTCTGAGGTCTCTTCCAAACATTTCTGAACTAAATGGTATCAGTGCTTCCAAAATATTGGAAGCCGGAAAGGTTGTCATTGATTCAGCGCTTCTTCATCGCCTTCCTGAATGGACTCGTGATGAGCCTATTCCTGACCGTATAATAAATGCAATGTGGCAATACCTAATGACATATAGGCTTGCAGATGAAGAAAAGTTAGATGAAACCTCTGTTTGGTATGACATGCATTTTACTTGTTTTACTTTCTTGGTTCTAATGTAGCACTAGCTTTATTTGGAATTTGGACCAGTATATGCATTTAAGTTCTTTGTGAACTTTCGCACGCCAGTTCGAATTCGAAATGCACATAACTTATAAGGTGGTCTGATATGTGTTTATGATTTTGGTACTGCTTGAATCAATGGGTCCATGTTTGAACTTTCAAATTGTGAGGTTCACTGCATTAAATGGAATGGAAACGAAATAGAAGTATCACATGAATCATTGATGATCAATTTACTATTTCTCAACATTATACTAAATTAATGGCACGCTGTTTTGGATATTTTTAGGTATGTGATGGATGAATTAGGTTCTGCTTTGCGGCACAGTGATGAGGCAAATTTTAGAGTGGCGCCTTTTCTTTTCATGCCGGAGGGTAATCTAGCATCAGCTGTGAGGTATTTTTCTGTATTTTCTTTTTCAGATTTGTGCTTTGATGTTGAAGACATTTTCATGATCTAATATACTTGCTACTTTACTATACAGTTGTCTTACATAATTTGGAACATCTTTTTGTCGTAATAAAAATACCTATTATAAGTTTTTCCCCTTAATTCTTGCTAATTTGTCACTGTGCAAGTAATGATTCCCACTTTTCCCAGCTTTTCTATTCTATGGCCAACACGAAATATTTGGAAAGGTGATGAATGCACTCGTGATTTTCTTCTTGGTATCGGGGAGGATAAACAACGTTCTGCCAGACTTACTGCCTGGTTCCATACGCCAGAGAACTATTTTATCCAAGTATGTCTTCTAATGCAAAGATAGATTATGATTCTTACTTGTGGCTCAAAATATATCATACCAAAGTATCAGGGAAAATTGAAGCTAATAAATTTACTACTTTCAGGAGTATGAGAAGCACATTCAGAATTTGCAATCCACAAGTTTAATAACACCCACTATGCAACCTTCTGAGACTAGAAATATTTGTCAACCTCACAGGCGTCCTTTACGGGTTTACACAGATATACCTCACGTGGAGGAAAACTTGACACATCCAGAGTTTGCACTCAGTAAGTTTAGTCATACATGTGATAGATACCAGTTCAAAACTTCAAATATAAAGGTTAACAGAATGAAAATAATGAAATTTTATTGTTTATCCTTCTTCAACTATAGATCAATGGGTATCTTGAGTCAAGAGCAAGAGTGAGGTGTGTTAGAATTTGGGCTTAGAGCTTAACTCAACCCCACAAAACCGACTTATAAGGTTCCACGTAGGACTCCCAAGTCCCAATATTCCCTCTCATGGAACATTTGAAGCGTGGACCAATGCGGGTGGAATAACAAAGATCTCAGTCTTTCCTAGAAATTCGAGAAGCTGGTCTCTCCCATCCAAAACTGATCGTATATCTAACTAACTCCATCTAGCTTCTTTGCCTCTATTTATAATATAGCCCAACTAATCAACTACTCTAACAATTTTCCTAACAAGGCCTTCTCTGAGCTAACAAGGGCTAACTAACTGCGCTCGTCCCACTTTATCGACTAGCCCAGTCAATATGATTTTAGCTGTCCTAATTGGGTTTGTTAGGCTATTCCTAACAACTCCCTGCACAGATTTCACCTTGTCATCAAGGTGAAGGGTTTGGTAAAAGCTCAGAACTACTGACTACCATGAATCCTCATAGTCCTGTAGTTTCATCTGGTTGTTCAACATTGCCTTGTTGTCTATAGTTTTTCTATCAATGTTCAAAACTCAGAGAGCCATAAACTCCCACCTGGATGTGAAAGATAAAGACCAAGCTATACTTGAAATGTCGGGTATATCCCTTGAACTACTGGAAGAACTTTTGCCAGTCTCCCATTCTTACTTGGGTTCTGAATCTTCTGATCACACTTGGGTTGGAACTGCTGGAGCTTACCTCTCAGTAGCTTTCCCAGGTATCCTTAATCCTTAGGATTGCTAGCTTCCTGCCACTTGTACTAATGTTAGGCATGTTCTTATAATGCTTCCACAACCACCACATTCACTGTGTCGGTGTTGCTCAAGGCGAGTCATCCACCTAGAAGCAGCGTTGCCTTCAAAATCTATGATAGTGCACACATTGATATTAAGAGCCAAAAGGGTAAACCCGTCATTTGGAGGGTTTATGAAAGGAGAAATAAGAACAAATAATAATATTTAATAGGTGGTTATTGGCAGTTATTGGTGTGTTAGTTTATATTTGAATAGTTAGTTATTTGGATTGGTGTGGATTTGACTATAAATATGTTGTTTGTCTTTTAGGAAGTTATGTTGGGTAGTTATTGGAAGTTCATGGCCAGAAGTAGTTACTTCTGAGAAGAGTAAACTGCTCTTGGTTAGTTTGATTTGTATTCTGTATTATTCCTATCAATACAATCGCATTTCTTTCCCAATTCTCTCCATCATAATTCTGCCATAGTTATTGTCCTGTGAATTTTCTGGTTTGCATCAAATTGGTCCGACCTACCGGATGCCACCGAAGATGGAGACCAAGGTTACTGCACTAGAAGAAAAAATCGCAACCATGGAGGTTTCTTTGAAGGAAATGCAGAACCAGAATAAGGAGAATCAAGAGAAAATCATCTCTCTACTTAGTTTGAGTAAGGGGAAGAATGTTGCAGAATCATCACACAATAATGAGTCTGTAAGTACTAAACAGAAAAATTCTGAATTGCATGGTGATGCGCTTGATGAATTTCGTTTATCTGTAAAAAAAGTAGAATTGCCCATGTTCAATGGAGATGATCCCGCTGGATGGATTGCTAGGGCAGAAGTTTATTTTCGTGTGCAAGACACTCATGCGGAAATCAAAGTCAATTTGGCACAATTATGTATGGATGGGGCCAAAATTCACTTCTTTAAGGGATTGATGGAAGAAAATGAGAACTTGTCATGGGAAGCGTTGAAGGATGCGCTATTGGAGAGGTATGGGGGAGTTAGTGATGGAAATGTCTTTGAACAATTATCTGCTCTTCAACAAGAGGAAACGGTTGAAGAATACATTGAAGATTTTGAAAGGTTAATCTCTCAGATTCCTCGGCTTCCAAATGATCAATATGTTGGTTATTTTGTTCATGGGTTGAAGGAGAGCATTAGGGGGAAAGTGCGAAGTCTGATTGCAATGGGTTCGGTATCACGACCCAAACTCATGAATGTGGCGAGGGCCATTGAGAGAGAGAGAAAGAAGAAGGAAGGAAAGCATGGACTGCGCGCAAGCCAGTGGGTTCGCGTTTCGGGTCAGGCGGACCTGTCTATGCTGGAAGTCGCTTTGGTGGTGGTTCTAGGGGCATTCAACGTGATTGGGTCCATGTACACTCCAATTCTGAGATGCGTGAACGCAATTCTGGGGGAAAACAACCAGTTTCAACGCGGGGTGGGTCTGCAGTTGAGAAGACGCACGCTGTAACTACTGCTGCTTGGCGTGACAGACCTGTGAGGAATCTCTCTTCGCAGGAAATTGCTGAAAGGCGTCAAAAAGGGCTCTGTTTCAAATGCGGAGGTACGTTTCACCCTCGACATCAATTCCCGGACAGAACTATGCGTGTAATGGTGGCTGAGGATGAGTCTGAAGAGGAAAATGAAGTGAGAGTGATGAAGTTGTGGATACGGGCGAGGACGAATTGCAACTCAATGTGTTGAGTTTTAATGGGCTGTCTGAGAATTATCAAGATAGGCTTAATTCAATAAAATTGCAAGGAACCATAGGAGAAGTGCCGGTGTTGATGTTGGTTGACAGTGGGGCTAATCAGAATTTCATGTCTAGGCATTTAGCCTTGGCTATGGGATTACGTTTCACTGAGACTCCTGCTAGGCCTATCAAATTAGGAGATGGATTTACTGCTAAGACTCAAGGAGAATGTCATGGTATCAACATCTATGTTCAGGGTATCTCATGGCAAATTAGTACGGTGCTCTTTGATTTGGAAGGCATTGACTTGGTGTTGGGAATGGCTTGGTTAACGCAGATAGGATGTACATGGATAGATTGGATACAAAAGAAAATGCGTTTTGATTACCAAGGTGAATGGGTTGAAATTCAGGGGGTACGTAGTCGAGAGTGTGCTCCATTACAGCAATATGTGGACGATAACTGTTTTACTCAGTTACATTGTGGTACTCAAGAGGGTGTGGTGACACAAAGTCAACAAATGGAGATGCAATCAGTTTTGGACTGATTTGAGAAGGTATTCAAAGAGCCACAGGGCCTACCTCCAGAGAGGCAGCAGGAGCATGCAATACACTTGGTTGAAGGCCAGGGACCGGTCAATGTTCGCCCCTACCGTTATCCTCATCATCACAAGTCTGAAATTGAGAAGCAAGTGAAAGAGTTGCTGCTGTCCGGAGTGATTAGACCAAGCCAAAGTGCTTTTTCCAGTCCGGTTATCTTAGTAAGGAAGAAAGACGGTTCATGGAGGATGTGTGTGGACTACCGTGCTCTGAATAAGGTAACCATTCCAGACAAATTCCCTATTCTTGTGATTGATGAATTGTTGGATGAATTGCATGGTGCGAGATACTTTTCCAAAATTGATCTTAAGTCCGGCTACCACCAAGTGCGCATGAGACATGAAGATATTCATAAAACGGCTTTCCGTACTCACGAGGGTCATTATGAATACTTGGTGATGCCATTTGGTTTGATGAATGCTCCCTCTACTTTTCAAGCCTTGATGAATAAAATTTTCAAACCTATGTTGAGAAAATATATCTTGGTGTTTTTTGATGATATTCTGGTGTATAGTCCTACTTGGCCAGATCATATTCAGCATGTTGGTTTGGTATTGAATGTGTTAGCGGAGAACCAATTGGTAGTCAATAAGAAGAAATGTTCCTTTGGGCAGTTGCCTGTTGAGTATTTGGGTCATGTTATTTCTTATGAAGGAGTATCTATGGATCCATCAAAGGTCAGTAGTGTGTTAAAATGGTCAGTACCTAAAAATGTTAAAGGAGTTGGAGGATTTCTGGGTCTTACTGGTTATTACAGGAAGTTCATTCGTGATTATGGTAAGATTGCAAGACCTCTTACAGATTTGACAAAGAAAGATGGCTTCAAGTGGGGAGGAAATGAGCAAGCAGCTTTTGAGGAACTTTAGCAGAAGGTCACATCAGCCCCAGTTCTAGCCTTACCAGACTTCACCAAGGAGTTTTTCATTGAAAGTGATGCTTCCGGTAATGGGTTGGGTGAAATCTTGATTCAAGACAAGAAACCTATTGCGTTCTTAAGCAAGGGTCTTAGTGACAGGAACTTGAACAAATCTGCCTATGAGAAAGAGTTAATGGCAGTGGCCCTGGCAATTCTGCACTGGCGTCCTTACCTTTTGGGGAGCAAGTTCACAGTTTGCACCGATCAAAAGAGTCTTAAACAATTGATGCAACATCGTGTTACTACAATGGACCAGCAGAATTAGGTTGCTAAGCTTTTGGGTTATCAGTTTGACATAGTTTACAAACCTGGACTGGAAAACAATGGTGCTGATGCTTTGTCTCGCCAGTTTGATGTCACAACCAGCAACACCACTGCTGCCTTAGGAGGCTCAGATGACAGGTTAGGATTGAATACTATGATTTATCATCCTGAATGGTTAGATTACAGGGCTGTCCATGCAGAAGTGCAACAGGATCCATCTCTACAGGCAATTATTTCATCATTACAGCAAAGAGAAACAACAAAAACTGGGTTTGCAATTTGGAATGGGGTTCTCTTGTATAAGGGCAGATTGGTCATGACAACAACATCCGCCTTAATTCCTACTGTTCTTAAAGAGTTTCACAGTACTCCACAAGATGGACACTCTGGTTTCTATCGTACTTACCGCCGTTTGGCTGCTAATCTTTATTGGATGGGTATGAAGAAGGATATCCAGGAATTTGTGCAAAATTGTACAGTGTGTCAATGCAACAAGTATGCTGCTTCAGCTCCTGGTGGTCTGCTCCAACCACTTCCAGTGCCAAGTCAAATTTGGGCAGAACTTTCTATGGATTTCATTACGGGTCTACCCAAGTCAAAAGGATTTGAAGCCATCTTTGTAGTGGTCGATAGATTGTCCAAATACAGCCACTTCATTCCTCTTAAGCGTCCCTACTCAGCAAGGTCTGTGGCTGAATGTTCACCAATGAAGTAGTCCGACTCCATGGCATTCCAGAATCAATTGTTAGTGACAGAGACCCTATATTTGTAAGCAATTTTTGGCAGGAGTTGTTCAAACAGCAAGGTACGCACTTGAAAATGAGTACTGCATATCACCCTCAGACGGATGGTCAGACAGAGGTTGTTAATCGTTGTTTGGAGACTTTTCTTCGCTGTTTCATTACTGATCAGCCCAAGACTTGGGCCGTGTGGATTCCCTGGGCAGAATACTGGTACAACACGACTTTCCATGCTTCCACGGGTACAACCCCATTTGAGGTGGTTTATGGGCGTCCTCCTCCAGTGCTTACTAGTTACCTGCCTGGTGAGGTTAAGGTAGAAGCAGTGCAAAGGGATTTGGCTGACCGTGATGAATGCCTATGACAACTGAAGCGTCATTTGACCCGTGCCCGTGATAGAATGAAAACGCAGGCAGATAAACATCGTAAGGAACGCTCTTTTGAAGTTGGTGAATGGGTATTCTTAAAATTGAGACCTCATGTGCAACAATCTGTGGCGGCCAGAATCTGTCCTAAGTTGTCTCCAAGGTATTTTGGCCTGTTTAAAGTGTTAGAGCATGTTGGTGCTGTTGCTTACAGGTTGGAGTTGCCTCCCACATCTCGCATACACCCTGTTTTCCATGTTTCGTTGCTAAAAAAGGCTATGGGTGATGCTGCTGTCCACCCGGTACTCCCTGCTAGTTTGGAGGTTGCTGAAGAATCTGTATGGGAACCGGAGGCTGCATTAGCTCACCGGATGATAGACCGAAGTGGTGAGACTATTCCACAAGTTCTTATACATTGGCGTCACAAACCAATTGAGGAAGCTACCTGGGAAGACAAGGACTTCGTTGCTGCGCAATTTCCTACTTTCAGCCTTGAGGACAAGGGTGGTTCTCATGGAGAGGGCAATGATAGCGCACACATTGATATTACGAGCCAAAAGGGTAAACCCGTCATTTGGAGGGTTTATGAAAGGAGAAATAAGAAGAAAAAATAATATAATATTTAATAGGTGGTTATTGGCAGTTATTGGTGTGTTAGTTTATATTTGAATAGTTAGTTATTTGGCTTGGTGTGGATTTGACTTTAAATATGTTGTTTGTCTTTTAGGAAGTTATGTTGGGTAGTTATTGGAAGTTCATGGCCAGAAGTAGTTACTTCTGAGAAGAGCAAACTGCTCTTGGTTAGTTTGATTTGTATTCTGTATTATTCCTATCAATACAATCGCATTTCTTTCCCAATTCCCTCCATCATAATTCTGCCATAGTTATTGTCCTGTGAATTTTCTGGTTTGCATCAATCTATCCCAGTCACGACAATCTGCAATCCTTTATACAGGTGGTAAAGAGCAGTATACATACAATTGTGTCTGCTCCTAACAGCATGCTTGAACTTTTAAATATTTGTTCATTCGTAAATTCATAATTAATAATTGTTTGACTATCACGTAACTTGGAACATATTGAATATATACTTTTCTCCGAGTAAAGAGCCTAAATTGAATTTTCCTTGTTTGATTTAAACTTTTCTTGATTCATGGTTATCTCCATGTTTAAAAGAACTTTACCGTGTTGTGACTTGTGACCTTCTCCCTCTCTTCTTGATTATTTGTTTGCCTGCAGCAACGGACCCAAAAGATGCAGATATTATATGGACAGGTGATCAGATTGATGAGGATATGAAGAAGGCCGCAGGAATAACAGATCAGCAATACATTAATCAATTTCCATTTGAGGCTTGTCTCGTCATGAAGCATCATTTAGCGGAGACAATTCAGAAGGTGATATTTGTTAAAATAATTAAACACGATATTGGTCACGCAGTTCGGCCAATCTTTGCCTACGTCTGCGACTACAGAGCAGTTGTAGTTCCGTTTTATTAACTGTATATAGTATTTTGAGCAAGGTTGTCAAACTCGAGAGTCTACATAAACTCGTGGAGCATAGGTAGACTCGACTCGTAAACTCGTAAGAGTCTACCTACTATCAAAGAAACCTATAAATGACATATATACATGATATAATGTAGGTTAGCACAACAATAATTCAACATTCCAACTCCACAATAAAAAAATTCAAAAAACAAGAGCTAATTTGACCCAACACTCGTAATGTTTAGTTAAATACTTTATTGGGTTGTTGAATAAAACAAAATAAAAATAGTATTGAAGATGTAATAGTAACTATAAATCCAATATATACTACAGAAAATAGGTAATTCAACCTAAGTAGCTACCAATATTGACCAATAACTTACATTTTAAGGCCTATTCAAATGAAAAATTGTAGACTCGTAAACTCGCAGTAAAATCGAGAGTTTACCGATTCTATCAGAATTTACTTGAACTCGTACGAGTTTACGAAAAAGAGAGTTTACCTGCAAGTTGACTCGTTTTTGTGATCTAGACTCGTAGACTCGTAAACTCGTAAGAGTTGACTCGAGAGTTTAACAACCATGATTTTGAGTACAAGCACTAATGAGTTTAAATAGAGAAAACCTAACGGGCCCGGACCGAATACATAAATAAAACTACTATTTACAACACATCTTAACACTCCCCCTCAAGCTGGAGCGTATAGATTGTAGGCATCCAGCTTGTCACATATGTAAGTTATCCTTGGTTCCCGAAGAGCTTTTGTGAAGATGTCTGCCAATTGATCATTAGAACTAACAAATGAAGTAGCAATGTCACTGGACACAATCTTCTCACGAACAAAATGACAATCAATTTCAATGTGTTTGGTTCGCTCATGAAAGACTGGATTGGACGCAATATGTAGGGCTGCTTGATTATCACAGATGAGACTCATAGTGCCTATTTTACAGAAGCGCAACTCTTGGAGAAGATGTTTCAGCCATGTAAGCTCCTGAGTGGTAAGTGCCATAGCTCGATATTCAGCCTCAGCGCTAGATCTGGCAACAACATTTTGCTTTTTACTTTTCCATGAAATTAGATTTCCACCAATAAGAACACAATACCCAGATGTGGACCTTCTATCAAAGGGACAACCAGCCCAATCGGCATCTGTGTAAGCGACAACATTTGAATCACCTCTATCCGTGTAAACAAGACCTTTTCCAGGAGCTCCTTTGATGTACCTCAGGATTCTAACCACAGCATCCCAATGACCATCACAAGGGGAATTTAGGAATTGACTCACCACACTAACAGCGTATGAAATATCTGGCCTCGTCATGGTCAAGTAATTCAACTTCCCAACTAGCCTCCTATACCTTCCTGAATCTGAAAAGGACTCCCCCTGATCCGGTAGGATCTTGTCATTAGGGTCCATAGGAGAGTCAATAGGCTTGCAATCTAGCATGCCGGTTTCTTCTAAGATATCCAAAACATACTTTCTCTGAGAAATAGCAATCCCTTCCTTAGAATGAGCTACCTCTATGCCAAGAAAATATCGTAACTTCCCAATATCTTTGACCTGAAAGTGGTGGACTAGATGTTGTTTAAGTCCTGCAATCCCATCATGATCATCACCTGTAATGACAATATCATCGACATAGACAACCAGATAAATACATTTGTGAGAGAATTTATAAAAAACCGAGTGATCAGCTTCACTCCGAATCATGCCATAGTCTTGAATGACACTGCTGAATCTCCCAAACCATGCTCGAGGAGATTGTTCAAGACCATACAAAGCTTTGTGAAGTCGACAGACATACCCACGATACTCCCTCTGAGCAACGAAACCTGGTGGTTGCTCGAGATAAACTTCTTCTTCGAGATCACCGTGGAGAAATGCATTCTTGATGTCAAGTTGATACAACGGCCAATGTCGCATTGCAGCCATAGAAAGAAATAGACGGACAGAAGCCATTTTAGCCACCAGAGAGAAAGTACCACTGTAATCAAGACCAAAAACCTGAGTATAGCCCTTAGCCACGAGACGGGCTTTCAGACGATCAATACCTCCGTCTGGACCAACTTTGATAGTATATACCCAACGACACCCAACAATAGATTTACTAGGAGGAGGTGGCACAAGAGTCCATGTCTGGTTAGATTCTAAGGCTGTCATCTCATCTTTCATAGCCTGTCGCCAACCTGAATGGGAAAGAGCTTCCTGTGTGGACTTAGGAATGGTGATGGAAGAAATAGCAGACACAAAGGTATAATGTGAAGGTGATAAGCAGTGATAACTGAGGAAATTATAAATAGGATGAGGGTTACGGGTGGAACGTGTATCTTTACGCAGGGCAATAGGAGGGTCGTCTGACTCCGTAGGCGGATCTGGAGTAGGAGAGGAAACCGGGGCAGGAGATGAGTCACTAGGATCTTTTGTAGGAGGTGGGTCGACAGGAGGGAGACGAGCACGACGCTGATAAGTTTGCAAGGGAGGAGGACTAGGAGGACTATGAAGCTCCGTAGGAGAAGGGTGATTTATCTGATCAAGGATGGGTGGGAGGGGAACCACCGGGACAAAGTCAGGAATAGGTAATACTTGAGAGACAGACTTAGACTCAATGGGAGATGCAAAGAAGGGTGCATCTTCAAAGAAGGTGACATCGGCAGACATGTAGAAGCGATGTGTGGAGGGACAGTAGCATCGATACCCTTTTTGAACGCGTGAATAGCCCAGGAAGACACACTTAACTGCACGAGCAGACAATTTATCAAGTCCCGGAGTAAGATCATGAATAAAACAAGTTGAACCGAAGACTCGAGGAGAGATACGGAACAAGGGTTCATCGGGGAACAATATGGAATGAGGAACCCTATTCTGGATAGCAAAGGATGACATTCTATTAATCAAGTGCCCTGCAGTGAGGACAACATCCCCCCAAAACTTCAAAGGAACATTAGCATGAATAAGCAAAGTGCGTGCGTTTCAATGATATGACGGTTCTTACGTTCAACAATCCCATTTTGTTGTGGGGTATGGGGACAAGATGATTGATGTATGACACCATTTTCAACCATAAAAGAATTAAATGATGCAGAAAAATACTCTTTCGCATTATCACTACGTAAAGTACGAATAGAACAACCAAATTGATTTTTGATTTCTTTGAAGAAATTTTGAAAAACACCAAGAAGTTCAGATCTATCCTTAAGTAGGTAGATCCACGTACATCTAGAAAACTCATCAATAAAAGTGACAAAATATCTATGTCCTACAACTGAAGTGACTCGACTTGGTCCCCATACATCTGAGTGAACAACATCAAAAGAAGAACGAGCTTGTGACTGAGTACTGCTAGGGAAGGAAGAACAAACATGTTTCCCAAGCTGACAAGACTCACAATCTAATGACTGCAGGTGAGACAAATGAGGAACCATAACTTTGAACTTCTTGAGACTTGGATGTCCTAACCGACGATGAAGAAGACTTGGAGTCTCTCTGTAGTAGAAGTGGAGGCAAGTGTAGATGAAGGTTGGATGGGCTGGAGGTAGTAAAGTCCATGTGACTCATATCTTGTACCAATCGTCCGCTTCGTACTCCGGTCCTACATAACAAAATAATTATCATCAAAAATTACAGAACATTTTAGACTTCGAGTCAGACGACTAACTGAAATTAGATTAAATGGGCAATTGGGAACAAGAAGAACATTGTCAAGGGGTAAGGATGGAAGAGGAGTGGCTTTACCAATGCCACTAGCTTTAACTTTTGATCCGTCGGCAACAGTAATATAATGTGGGGGTGTTAGGTTGAGATATTTTGGATAAAAGAGATGGATTACCAGCCACGCAATCGGAAGCTCCTCACATTTACTGGTTTCTCTGGAAAGCCATGAAGAGAATAACACTTGTCTTCAGTATGACCGTGTCTCTTACAATAAGTGCACCGGGGACGACCTCCAACACGACCTCCTCGACCACAACCGCGTCCCCCACGACCTGCAAAATTTGAAACAAGAGCAGAGGACTCTATGTTAGTTTGAGACCCATTGCTTCCAGATCCTTCTAGACTAGGAAGGCGTATAAGACGTCTGATAAGATCCTCTGTGGAGGGAATATCTGATGCAGAAAGAATGTTGCTCCGGACTGACTCATACTTTTGATGAAGGCCATGAAGGACATAGATCATGCAAACATTGTCTAATTTCTCGAGCATTTTCCTCGAGTCAGTGTCGGTCACAAGGAGCTTAAACTCGTTTACAGCTGACTGAGCTTTGTTTGCATATGTCATGATGTTGTCTTCTGTCATTTGAAGGGTGGCTAAACTATGAATAACACCATAAAGGCGCTGGATATCATTAGAATACACGTTTTTAGCCTTTTGCCAAATATCATAACAAGTGGTGTATGAGCGATAGTGGACCAACAAAGAGGGTTCAATAGTTTGCCACAGAAGAGAGACTAATTGACAGTCTGCTTGTTCCCAGTCTTGACGTAGATCATTATTAATATCTGAAGAACTCTTGGTAAGGTGATCTGGAAGATTTTGCCCCTTAAACCACATTTCGACAGAGGCCGACCAATTCAAATAATTATCACCATTGAGCTTCTCCGTTGTTATAGAGGGATTACCGGAGAAAACATAAGACACAAGAGTCTTACCCGAGGACCCAGACTTTTCCTTTTCCTTTCCTTAACTCATTTTTGATGATGAGATAAACCAAAAAGACAAGAAATAAACCAATAACCAGCAAAAGGAATAAACCAGCGAAGAACACTAACCAGGAAACCAGAAATAACCAGAAATCAAGAAATAAACCAGCAAAAATTAACCAAGGAGTGAACGAAATCCAAAAAATTGATAGAAAGCATGTGAAACGTGAAACCCACTGACCAAAAACTATCAGAACAAATAGACCGTTGAATTCCGAGCAGAATGGCACCGGCAGCGTGAAAAACGGAGCAGAGGAGGGCGGCGCGTGGCCTACACGCGCCGGACGGTGACCGGTGCAAAGGCGGCGCGTGGCGGCGCGTCAGACGTTCGATGGCGGCAAAATTTTATGGGGTTGCTCGGAATTTGATGGCGAGGCTGATGGTGGTGGCGGTGTAGCAAGATCAGACGTGGAAGATGGACTTTTGCACACAAACAGTGTTTCACGTGAGAAATAGACCTCCTAGGGCTGCCTAAGATGGATTTTAGGACAGGACAGCTAGGGTTTTTTGAAGAGCTTGACTGTAGGCTCTAGATACCATGTTAAAATAATTAAACACGATATTGGTCACGCAGTTCGGCCAATCTTTGCCTACGTCTGCGACTACAGAGCAGCTGTAGTTCCGTTTTATTAACTGTATATAGTATTTTGAGTACAAGTACTAATGAGTTTAAATAGAGAAAACCTAACGGGCCTGGACCGAATCCATAAATAAAACTACTATTTACAACACATCTTAACAATATTAATTAATTAACATTGTATTTTAATGCCAAAGAGATTATCCTAAATGGCTGAACCGTGTCCATTATCCATTTCTTGTTAAATACCTTTATACCCTTGCAGATATATGTATTATATTTATTTATCCTGGCATGCTACATTCTAATTTTACTTTTCAAGCCAAGTCTACAAATGAATTGAAGTATTAATGTTTTTTCTCCTTTTAGGCATTTTAAATAACAATCATTTTGGGGTTGGGGTGGTGGTTTACCTTGCTACAGGCACATGGATCTCCTCAATGGTTGCAGCCTACGTATAATCTGGAAATTCATCTGTCTCAACTTATTGGTGACTATTTTCTACGCAAAAGAAAAGGACTAGACAATCTTTGGATCTTAAAACCCTGGAACATGGCCCGAACTATTGATACTACTGTAACTGATAATTTACCTGCTATAATCCGACTCATGGAAACTGGTCCAAAAATTTGCCAGAAGTACATTGAACAACCTTCTTTGTTCCAAGGGAAAAAGTTTGATCTCCGTTACATAGTACTCGTTCGAAGCATGAACCCTTTGGAGATATTCCTGTCAGATTGTTTCTGGGTACACAAAATCCTTTTTTGCTTATTTCATTTCTATGCTCTCAAAAGATTCAAATGTCAATGGGTTTGTCATATTTTGTTTCAGGTTAGGATAGCCAACAACCAATATTCGTTGGACAGAAGTAGTTTATTTGAGTATGAAACTCACTTCACTGTTATGGTATGTCTCGAGTACCATGCTATTTAGCAACAAGAAGTTTTGATTGAGATATTGAATATTCGAGTGCTTTCCTTTTCTCAACAAGTTCTAACATAATCATTATATTGATCTCAGAATTATCGCGGAGCAATAAATAACAAGAATATTAAGGATTTTGTTAGGGAATTTGAGGAAGAACATCAAGGTAATGAGGATTGCCTAAGATGAATTTCTAAAGGCTTCCAGACCATGGTATACATTTCTTGACACAAATTTCTGTCCCCGTATCTCTTGCAGTTAAATGGTTGGATATACATACTAGAGTAAGGAAAATGATTCGGTCGGTGTTTGAGGCAGCTGCTGTTGCACATCCCGAGATGCACAGTCCAATGTCAAGGGCAATTTACGGTGTAGATGTCATGTTGGACAGCTCTTTCCAACCTAAGTTACTAGAGGTTGGTAACTAAAGCAGTGGTTCTCATCCTAAATCCTCTAAATACCAGTTTTATATTTGACTTAACCTGAGTTTAGGATGCCCGTCTGTAATGTCAAACTTGTCTAATGCTAAATTAATTGTTTATGTATTTCCCTATGTTGGATTTCCTTGTGCAGGTGACTTACTGCCCTGATTGTACACGAGCTTGCACATATGACATAGATATCGTGGTTGGAGAGGGAGGTGTTGCCAAAGCTTGTGATTTCTTCAACAATGTGTTTAGGTGTCTGTTTTTGAATGAAATCTCTCAGGTTAGTCCATTGTAATCTAGTCATAATAAGGATTGGAAACTTTTAATTAAAACTTTCTTCCATTGACAATGGCAAGTTCTTCGTGTAATATCTGGTTTTCATCTATGAATATTTTTCTTCTATTTTATTCTGTGCTAGTGAGCGACAGTGAAAATAACAATTTTAAGCAACGTTCAGCTTTTTTTTTTGATAAGCAATATCAGTTTTTTTGAGCAACGTCAGTTGTTTGGCTGGAGACTCATTATTGCCTGCAAAGTTCCTTTAGAATGTGTTTGGAATACATGATTTAAAATTTGTTGAGAAGATAATATAAGACAATTACAAGCTTACCCATCCTGAGGTCTGCTATTGTACACATTCGTTCACACTTTCGTACAAAATCTCGTAACAATGAGCATTACTCTTTTTAAAAAACCATAAAGCAGATTTTTGAGGAACACTGAAAATTCGGGATAAATCTCCTTTGTGCTATATAGCAACACTGAAAATTGTTATTGCTAGTCAATCAAGGGGTGGAAAGGAGATAACGTACATTGTAGGAAGGTCAAGTGCAACTCTCAGCCGGGGATCAAAGTTCTGGAAAGCATATATGGCTGGAATTCATATCAGAAAACCAGAAACAACATCAATTCCTCTAGTCCTATGCCAACATCAATTTGAGATAAGTTGATACACCGAAAATAGAAATAGTGACAAGCCGCCAACTACTTCCCAAAAACAGAAAATCCGTCGAACACATAACCAGGCACCAATTCATGAGCTGCAAAAAGTACAAAAGCAAAAGAAATCGATTGAAAACGTACCAATACCTAACGAAGACATACCCCTTGCTCCAGTGCTAAGTCGACCCACCTGAGTGGAGTTGTATGCATCCTCAGCACTCTTTGTAAACTTCAAAATGCCCTCAGCTGTATCCATTTCACCCAAGTATACGCTCCAAATGATAGCCCAAGTATGGGTTGGTTATAGCAGCAACATTATGACACCCAACATTCAACTGACTCAACGCCAGAGCTATACCCTCCTTATTCCCCTGTTCATCAGTATGCGTAACTTCCGCATATCCGTAAACTATAGGCATCATGACCTCAACAGCATCAGCAGCTACATCAGAAACACGTGCTTGCTTAGCAATTCCATACAAGTAATACAAAGCAGAATATGAAGGAGCAGAGTTCTTTATGTTAGTCACTTCCTCTGCAATGTTCTTAATAGCCTCTGTATAAATCCCATTCACCACTTTTCCAGCAGGAATACAACTCCATAGCTTGCGTGCAGCATCACATATCATAATTTTCTGAACAGGAGGTGGTGTAACATCAATCCTAATAGCAAGTGTTTTAGCAAGTTTTCCGAAGTGACAAAGAACTTTAGCAAACCAATATGTCTGTGCTAGTCCAAAAGGGTGTGCTGCAGTGCGACATACAGATTCCTTATTGTTCAGCAGATCCTCTAGTTCTATAGTTGTAGTCATTATACGTAGAGTGTCGATCCAAGAAATACAAATCCTATCCATAGTAGTAAGTTCTGACTTGTATGTGTAATATTTCTTGTTCAGATGAAATAAACCAAACATAGCTAGCATAATAGTATATAGGTGAATAGATGATTCAGGAGCAATCATGTACAGTCGACAAGGGAATTCCTTAGTCCAAACAAACTCCTGAAGTGTTTTAGAATCTGTGGTAGGAAGAATGCCAAATCCAACGCCATAGGCTATAGCCCATGCCGACGTTGCATGCTTTGCACAAGCATCATCAGCAACACTCATATCAGCGTTGTTTAGAATTCCAGTATCACGAATGTCATACTTTAGTTGAAGTGCTGTGCTTAGACGTAGAAAAACATTGTCAATCTCATGAATTTGCATATCAGCTGATGCATCTGTGTTGTCCAGTCTTGTCGCACTACACGCTCCTCAGGAAACGCTAGACCATCAACATGGGCTCGAATGTCGGCAAATGGTGTACGATTTAGGAACCAGGTTTGTACCTCAGCAAAAGTTAATGTCGTAGCTCTCCAATAACGATCAAGTAACCAAGGAATCCTTGGAGCACGGCTAGCACCAGCGGCTAGTGGATTCATTCCTAGTCCAATTGGGATATAGAGTTTTTGATCATTCCGAAGATACACCACTTCCACGTTCTGAGCTTTGAGTTCACTCCCGCCATTAATTGAGGTAAGCAGCAGATTTTTAAGCACGGATACATCATAGTCAGCATCTTCTCCATGCGCCAGGAACTCAGTAAGCTCCTGAGCTTGTCGATCTGGAGCCATTTTAGTTGCAAGTATAGTATCCACCCAATTTTGCCGTGAAGGATCATCAGCCATTGTTGAAGTTTTGCCTGCAGGACTTATATAGTACAATATTGCAATTAGTGGTAGGATGCTTTACTTTCAAAAAATACAGTCATATAATATCTCCTTTAGCTATAATATAATCAAATACAGTCATATAATATCTCATGTCAAGTATAGCGTGTCCAACTTTGTTCTGCATTTGCTTTCAAAAAATACAGTCATATAATATCTCCTGTAATTTTGGGAAACATTAGTCTATGGTATCATCTTTTACAAAAAGGAGGTTTCAAGAAACTAGAAACCAGAAAAAACCAATATCAAACGTAGAAGGAGAAGGAACGCACCCATAGAAGGAGAAGGTGAATCTCCTTTCTTCATTTGGATCCATGTTTGTGTATGTCTTCTATTTACATTTTCTTTTTCGTTTTGTGTATGTTCATTGCTGTTTGGTGTTTTTGTTTTACGAAATTAAGAAGCCATGGATCTCAAGACACTCAATTTTAGTTTGGTCATGAAGTTAGAGTGATTCAACAAAAAATACCTTGTTCATTCTTTGTGCATTCAACCACTTCTCTTTGCGTCCCTTCTCTATTCTCTATGTGTTCACTTGTTTTATGAGCTTGGAAACCATAAACCATTTTTGTTGATAACAAGGGACTAATGTGTCCAAAAATTGTAGGGACCAATATGTCTTTTTTTAAAAAAAATCAAAATAACTAAAGGAGGGGTCAATTTGGGCTAAAAAAATACATTATGTGTCGGCTAACATAACATGTTGAAAGATAAAGTGCCTTGTAGGAGACACTCTTAACGTTTTTAACTCTAGATTGACGGAGGGACTAACTTGTCTCATTTTAAAAAGGAACGCATAATAATATACATGTTATACATATAAAAATGTCGTAAAATACCCTCTAATAATGGTTTTCCAAACCAGTTATATAAACACCAAAATATACATACAAACTACTCAGTTGTTCTCTTTGCGAGTCAGCATTGTGCCTCGGAATAGTCACCTTGGTCTGACTTAGCCAGCTCGTAGGAACGAATTCCAAGATCGGCTAGGGTCGTAGACGTCTAACTGATCCCAATCAGTCTTATCAACTGAAAAGAAGGAAGTGTGACGCGCTCTCTTAAGCTTGTCTGTCTACCTTCTCAAAGAAGAAGACGCCCTCTGCTATGCTATTCTATGAGCTACTCCTAAATGAAGAAAGAAGATACTGGATAATTCATTTTCTGCCAATTTCATTCCTCAAAGATACTATTTGTAGCAGTACAAATATTAGTGGCTACCAACTATTGGTCCACGTAGGCAAGAAAATCTATTACAAGATATTATTTCAACGGAAATAAAGGACAAGAACAGCTCACACACAGCTGTTAAAAGTGGTAAATGAAATAAAAATGAATTCAAACATATTCAGACAGATAGTTGGGCCTTCTTGTGATTCTCTTGCCCAACCCATTAACGTCTTCAGTAACATGCTCACTTGTAGTAGAGCTTTGGCCCACTTGCACTTGGTTGATATTGTTAACAATGCCACCCGGTTGGAAAAGCACCTTGTCCTCAAGGTGAAACTTGCTGCTAGTTTCATTCCATGGTTCCCAACTTGTATCTTCTGGGCTTAAGCCAAGCCACTGTACTAAGACATGGCGTGTAGGTGGATCAGTTGAAGTATCAAGCTTAGTATCCAGAATTGCCAAAGGTGTAATGACAGGGTGGTTGTCAATGGACAGTGGTGGTAAGGGGTCCAAAACCGTAGCAGCAGGCCCCTGATGTTTCTTCAACAGTGAACAGTGAAATACAGGATGAATTCGAGACTCTGGTGGTAAGTTCAGCTTATAGGCAACAACGCCTATACGTTCCATGACATGATAGGGACCATAAAAACGTTTAGACAGTTTATGATGGGGGTAGATTTGGAAGAGGACTGCCTGTATGGTTTCAATTTAACATATACCAAGTCTCCAATCTCAAAAGACAGCTCTCTACGGTCTTTGTCAGCATACATCTTCATTCGGCCCTGAGCTTTCAGTAGTTTCCGTTGGACCGATTGCAACAATTCCTGTCGAACTGACAACATAGTATCAACTGCTTCAACGGGTGAATTACCCAGCAAATAAGTGGGAATAGATGGTGGTGGTTTGCCATAAATGATGTGGAATGGTGAGGTACCAGTGGCTGAATGTGATGATGTATTATAAGACCATTCCGCAAGAGCCAAGAAATTATACCACTTAGAGGGATTACTGTGTACAAAGGATCTGAGGTAATGTTCCAAGATTCGATTTAGAACCTCAATTTGTCCATCGGTTTTCGGATGATAAGCTGTACTCATTCGAAGTTTCGTTCCACAAGGAGAAAACAATTCTTTCCAGAATTTGCTGATAAAAATAGGATCTCGGTCGGAGACGAGGCTACGAGGAAAACAGTGGTGTTTACACACTAAGTCCATGAAGAGGAGGGCAACTTTGTGAGCAGTGAAGTTGCTAGGTAAGGCTCCAAAATGGGCACCTTTGGAGAAGCGATCAACAATTACCAAGATGACTGTGTATCCATGAGAAGATGGCAAACCAGTGATACAATCAAGTGACAAATCCTCCCATACAGCAGAGGGGATTGACAAAGGTTGGAGTAGACCCCCAGGCTTCTTAGTATCATATTTAATTTGTTGGCAGACAGAGCATTGAGATATATATGTGTTTACATCTTTGCGCATTCCTTGCCAAAAAAAATTATCATGAAGTCTCATAAATGTTTTCAAGGATCCTTGGTGGCCTCCAATTGGGGAGTTATGGAACTCTTGCAGTAACCTCTGTTTGAAAGAACAGTTGGAAGGGATCCAAATCTTGCCTTTGAAGAAAATAAGCCCTTGATGAGTGGTGTAATCCTTTGTAGTGGCAGGTTGCTGTGAAACTTTAGTGAGGAGCTGCTGAAATTCTTCGCTATTGTACAAGCATGACCGAAGGTCATCTAGAAACAGAAAATGAGGCATAGACAAAGTGTAGCAAACATGGGGTGACTCAATTCGGGATAAAGCATCAGCGACTACATTAGTTTTCCCAGATTTGTATTGGATAAAGAAATCATACCCAAGTAGTTTAGAGAGGTATACTTGCTGCTCGGGTGTCTGTATAACTTGAGAAATCAGCTCCTTCAGACTCTTGTGATCGGTCAGAATGGTGAAACGATGACCTAAGAGATATTGCCTCCATTTCTTCACAGCTGTAGTGATGGCATGAAGTTCCCTTACATAAGTAGAAGACTTGAGCAATCGGGGGCAGAATTGCTTGCTGAAGAAAGCAATTGGGTGGCTCTCTTGGATTAAAACTGCACCCATAGCTTGGCCCGAGGCATCCGTTTCTAAGGTAAATGGCTCATTGAAGTTGGGGAGAGCAAGGATAGGTGCCTTAGTCATGGATTCCTTAAGTAAGTCGAATGCTGCCTGTGCTTCCTCGTTCCAATGGAAGGAATCTTTCTTTAAAAGATTAGTGAGAGAAGCTGCCATTGTTGCATACCCTTTAATAAACTTACGGTAAAAATCGGTGAGTCCTAGAAAACCTCTAAGAGCCGTGACAGTGGCTGGAATTGGCCATTTAACCATGGCTTCAATTTTGGAGGGATCAGCCCGTATGCCATCCGGAGAGATAATGTGGCCCAAGTACTCAAGTTGTTGTTGGGCAAATAGGCAGTTAGAGCGCTTGAGGTAGAATTTGTTTGAAACCAGAATTTCAAAGACTTGTCTGAGGTGATGTAAGTGCTCATTGAAGAAGGGGCTGTAGATTAATATGTCGTCAAAAAATACAGCAACAAATTGGCGAAGGAATGGCTTGAAGAGATCATTCATTGCGGCTTGGAAGGTGGATGGCGCGTTGCATAAACCAAAGGGCATAACCGTGTACTCATAGTGACCTTGATGGGTTCGGAATGCTGTTTTTGGAATGTCATTAGGGTGCATTCTGATTTGATGGAATCCCTGTTGCAAATCCAGCTTTGAGAACCAAGATGCTCCACCCAATTCATCAAGTAATTCGTCTATGGTAGCCATTGGAAACCTATCTTTGACAGTAACGGCGTTCAAAGCCCTGTAGTCAACACAACAACGCCAGGAACAATCCTTTTTTTGACTAAAAGGACTGGTGAAGAGAATGGACTATGGCTGGGTTGTATGAGGCCGGTTTGGAGCATGGTGTCGATTTGTTTTTCTAGTTCCTGTTTTTGGTAGTATGGGTATCTGTAGGGTCGGACATTGACTGGTGAGGAGTTTGGTATGAGGTGGATTTGGTGGTCCGAGGGTCGTTTGGGAGGTAAGGTTGATGTAGGTGAGAAGAGTGAGTCAAAGTGGGAAATGAGGGATTCAATTTCTGGGTAGGACGTTGTGTCAATGTTGGGTGTGGGTGAGGTATGGTCAATAAGCTGGATATGGAAGTATGAGGCAATTGAGTCGGTCTGGGTGTATCGTTTAATTTGGTGAAGTGAAAGTGCATTTGGAGTGAAGGGAGCATCTGCATATAGTGTGGTAGACTTATCGAAGTGGGTAAATGTGAGGGTTAGGTTTTTATAGTCCATTAATACTGGTCCAATGGTTTGTAACCAAGGAACACCCAAAACAATTTCTGCACCTCCCAAAGGTAAGACAAATAAATCAACAATAAATGAAATACCTTGGATAGAAAGAGATACCTGAGGGCAGATGTGTGTGCAAACCATACCCAAGGAACTTCGCCACCCTAGATTGGATGAAGCTGTGTGAACTTCCTCCGTCAACCAGCACAACAAATGGTTTCTTATGGATGTGTCTAGTGATACGAAATGTGTTGTTGTCAGGTGAGCCAGACATAGCATGAAGGCTAAGTTGAGCTGGTGTATCGCTGGGTGAGTTGGTATTTGAGTCGGTAACAGTGTCCAGGAGTGTTGATGTATCAGGCTCAGTATCATCTTCAGAAATCAGCATATAAAACTTCCCTTTGCATTTGTGACCAGGAACGAAACGTTCATCGCAATTGTAGCACAAATTGCGTTCACGTCGAGAGACCATTTCCTTAGCCGTAAGACGGCGAAAATTGGGTTTAGGGTTAGGGATGTTGGTCGTGCTAGGTTGATAACTCTAGTTTATATAGAGTTATTTATACTCCTAAACGCAACAAATTGCTTTAAACTCAAGTACAAAGTGTGTTAAATATAGTAATATTAGTAAAATAACAACATTCTAGGAATTATGTGATGAATAAAGCATTTTGTTTATATATTGGTATGTTTGATGTGTTTGTTCAGTTTGTCTACAGATGATGCTTCTGCACCACAGATGCTTCTGCACCACAAATGCTTCTGCATCAGAAATGCTCCTGCACCATCCTGCGCTGAAGATTTATAAACCCACAATTGAAGCACCTCAATTCATACCTCTACTCCAGAACTTCTATGACATCATGCTTTGTCACAATTCACATGGAGCACATGGCCACATGCATAAGGAGGCACCCACCATAAACATCATCATGAAATGCTATTCACCTAAAGACATATGGCCTTACATAATTGGACCTCTTCTTATGGAAATGTGCTGAACTTAATCTCCTTGTCTAAAGATCAAAAAAGCAACCATGGTTAAGCTTCCTTAGGTTAACTTGGTTTTCAAGCAAACCCTCAAGCAAAGGAAATCTCCAAGGCTATAAAAAGGGCTCCCACTTCTCACTTGAAGAGCATCGCATATCTCACTTGATTATATGTAGATCAAACACCTTACTTATATTTTAGTAGTTTAAATTCTTGCATTTTATTTACTAGTTAGTTGTAAGAAGGTGAGGAAGGAATTGACACCCTCTTCCTCCACTTCTTCATAGATAGACGAAGGAATCAGTGCTTCTGCACCTGTCAGAATTCATACAAAGGAACATCAATTTGTGTAACTTCTACCCTCTTGATATATCTTTTATATGATTCATGTTATCATGTTCCTTACAGATTCTCTCTATTATATAATGAGTAACATGAGCTAAATTCCTTTTGTTGAGATGTTCTAAACTTATAATGTTCTTTTGAGTAAGTTAATATGTTTTTAAGTGTTGTAGCATTTTGGGTCTTGTGTTATACTACATCCATCTTATTTTAAGGTTGATCTCTTACAATAAGTAGAGTTATATTCACAGACATGGTTTATAATTAGAAATCAAGACTAATAAGGGTGAGTGTTTTAATAAAGGCTTTGTTAAACTTGTTTAATAAAGAAACTGTGTTAAAACCATGTTAAGTCCTAGACATAGGATAACATAGTCCTTAGGGTGAAACAGTGGGAACTTCAAAGGCAGGAGTGAACTTATTTAGCAAGCCCAGACATGGGAAGCTTGTAACGAAACTCTGAATAAAGTAGCTGAAAAGCACACACTTATGCAACTGCACTCAATGCTACTGCACTTGATGCTTCTGCACTTGATGCTTCTGCATCAATAGTGCTTCTGCATCTCTAAAAACATAGAAACTCTCAAAAGAAGCATTATATAGTAAAGACATCTCAACTATCTTTCTCAACTGATTTCCTTCATCTTAATTTACATACTTGCATTCTGTTTTTACTTAAACTAAAAACCCCAAAATTTGTGAGTAGAATAGTAGTACTAATTTATATGCTTTCTAAACATACATAAAGTTAATCCAATCCCTGTGGGTTCAACCTTTCTTATCATTATATTACTTGTTTGTGACTGTGTATACTTGCACATATTTTCACACATCAAGTTTTTGGTGCCGTTGCCGGGGATTGCCATTAATTTTTGTTGTTTAGACTTATAAATCAGTATTTTATTACTCTGGTAGTTATTTTCTGTGCAAAAATAGGTGCAGATGCACTAACATATGCCCAGAGATAAACCACCAGAATTTGAATTTGATCCAGAGATTGAAAGAAGGTTCAGGAGTTTGCTAAGACTGCAAAAACAAAGGAATCAAGACTGCAGAAACATGTCTCATCACAGTGAGGGACACAGCTCACGATCAGCCTGAGTTGAAGGAGGACGTGGTTCACAGCATGATACTGAAGAAGGCCACAGAAATCAATTCATCCACATGGGCCCAATAGGTATGATTAATGATAGAAATAGACCCATGAGGGATTATGCTATGTTTGATCATCAAAATATGCAAACAAGTATAGCAAGACCTCATATAGATGCTGTACATTTTGAATTTAAACCCATGATGTTCCAAATGTTACAAACAATTGGTCAATTTGGTGGATCTTCTCATGAGGATCCCCATGAGCATTTAAAACAATTTTTAGAAGTATGTAGTAACTTTATCATTCCTGGTGTTAGTGAAGATGCTTTTAGACTTAAGCTATTTACATACTCTTTAAAAGATAAGGCTAAATCATGGTTAAATTCAATGGAGCCTAATTCTATCCATTCATGGAATGAAATAGCTGAAAAGTTCTTAGCAAAATATTTTCCACCCATTAAAAATGCCAGGATGAGGAATGATATTACATCTTTTAGACAAAAAGAATTTGAATCATTGTTTGAAGCATGGGAAAGATGGAAAGAACTTTTAAGAAAATGTCCACATCATGGTCTACCTATCATTATTCAAATGGAAACTTTTTACAATGGTTTAGAACCCCAAACCAGAATAATGCTTGATGCATCATCTGGGGGTGTGCTATTAAACTTATCTTATAATGAAGCATGTGAATTAATTGATAGAATTGCAACCAATAGTTCTAGCTGGCCTACTGAGAGGGTAAGTTCCCAAAAGAAACCAGCAGGGGTACATGAAATCAGTGATATATCAGCCCTATCTGCTCAGTTAGCTTCTCTGACAAACTTGTTTAAAAACTTCACTTCAACCAGTGCATCTGCACCTAGTGCAGCTGCACCAACTGAAAACACTGCAGCAGCCATAGAACAAACCTCCCCAGGAGACACAAGTTGTGTGTATTGTGGAGGAGGCCATTTGTATGAAGAATGTCCCAGCAACCCTGTCACTGTCAATTTTGTAGGATATAACAGGAATAACAACCCTTACTCTAACACCTATAACCCTGGCTGGAAGAACCACCCAAATTTCAGATGGAACAATACTGGTGCATCTGCACCTAGTACCTCTGCACCAGCCACACCATCAGAATTTAATTCACAGAACAACCAAAGACAACAACCACCTACCACTGATAACTCTTTGACAGCTGATAACCATCCTTTATGATGGTTATTACTTGCCTTTTTAGCTTGAATTTTAGTAATTTAATAAACTTGTTGTGTCAATTGTGATGTAATTATGTGTGTAGGGTAGAAATAATGGTGCAGGAATGAATTGGTTTAATTTGGGCATTCTGATTCCCTTAGTGCATTTAATTGTGTTTAGTGTCAGTGCTGCAGCAACAGGTGCGAGCGCAATAGTGGAATTGCGAAAGATGAGAGAGAAAGCTCAAGGGGAGTGCGGAGAACACGAAAATTAAGGCAAGGACAAGTGTCAGAACTGTATGACACGGAAAGATATTTCCTATTGAGGAATTCCCATGATTGCCCTCGATCCTAGGACGCATTTCCTTAAAGGGCCCTCATTCTAGGGTTGCGTGCAAGGAGACACTATATAAGGACGTTTCCCCGTCTTCATATGGATGCTCTGCCGTCAAGGGGAAGTTTAGAGATAGCTCCTCATAGCGTGCTTAGCACACCATTGTTACCCACAAGCTTCATTGCTGAGACCATTGCGACGGCATTACTTGGAGTTACATTTCTCTTGGAAGATTTTCACTAGAAGAGCTAGAGCAGATCTCCATTACTACTACTGGAGTTCCTTCACTGTTTCATCTTGATAGTATCATTTCTTCCCTTGAAATTTGTAATATGACTTCTACTCTTTTGTTTAAGTTGCTTTCCATGTTTTGTAAGCTCAATATGAGCTAATTTCTCATAGTTGAGATGCTGGATCTGATGTAACTAGATTTTCTATGCTATTTATAAAGTATATTTAATGTTGTGCATTTTATCTTGTGTGTGATAATATTTCCATTTTAGAGTAGGATTGGCCGTCTATTCTAAATAGCATTTATGAATTCAGAGATGGTTTGTAAATTAATCTCACAAGGTAATATGGGTAGTGGGCATTAATGAGAGATCTTGATGTTCCTTGCTTAACCCTAGAGATAGGAAGGTATAGCCCATAAGGTGACTACTGCCGGTGCTCAAGCAGCCTAGGAGGTACTTCCTTAGAGTTTAGAGATAAACCGTTGCAAGGAAAACCTAGTGTGAAGTATTCGAGAGAATAACGTCTTATTGCTGCAGCATTGAATATACCCTTAATAGCATATTAATGAAGTTACTGAAGTGAATGCATCTCAGCTTGTTCTCATCACTGATTCTTAATTACCATTTCCATTTATTCTTACTGTTATGTTACCCAAAATTTGTGTGTCATTTACTTTATTCACTAATTTGTTAGCAAAATTAAACTCTTGTATTTAACTAAATTCCTCGTGGGAACGATCTCATTTACCCTTTATTACTTGTTAAGACAATGTATACTTGCACTAAGTTTTCACACAACAACAGCCTTGCTCAAGTCTTTCATTAGTGAAACCAGAACAGCTAGGCAAGCACAAGATGCCTCTATAAAAAACTTAGAAAATCAGGTGGGACAGTTAGCAACAGCTCTGTATCAAAGATCAACAGGTACATTACCATCAAATACAGAAGCTACCACAGCCCAAAGGCCAGGAAAGGAGCAGGTAAAATCCATTGCTCTGAGAAGTGGAAAAGATCTTGCAAATCCAGGTGAAGATCAAGGTGAAGGTAAGGGAGAAAAAAATAAAAATAAAAAAATTACACATGGTGCAGAAGCACCAGATGCATCTGCATCTCCTGAAGTTCCAGCTCCAAGGTTAGTTTCTGAATACCCTCCTCCTCCTTATCCCCAGAGGTTAAAAAAGGCACATGAGGAGAAGCAATTCAGTAAGTTTCTTGAGATTTTAAAACAAATACACATCAATGTTCCCTTAGTTGAAGCACTTCATCAAATGCCTAATTATGCTAAATTTATGAAAGATGTGCTATCAAAAAGAAGAAGATTGGGGGATTTTGAAACAGTTGCTATGTCTAAAGAATGCAGTCTAATTCTACAAAGCAAAATTCCAAGAAAACTAAAGGATCCTGGTAGCTTTACAGTCCCATTCTCAATAGGAAAATCTTATACAGGTCGTGCATTGTGTGATTTAGGTGCAAGTATCAACTTAATGCCTAAATCCATATTTACACAGCTAGGGATTGGAAATGCTAGGCCCACAACAGTAACACTTCAATTAGCTGATAGATCAATAGCTTATCCAGAAGGAATCATTGAAGATATTTTGGTTAAGGTTGACAAATTTGTGTTCCCTGCAGATTTTGTTATTCTTGATTTTGATGCAGATAAAGAAGTACCAGTTATTCTTGGGAGACCATTCTTAGCAACTGGAAAAGCACTAATTGATGTGCAAAAGGGAGAACTAACCATGAGAGTAAATGATCAAGAAGTGAAATTCAATGTGATGAGTGCTCTAAGTATCCTGCTGAGGAGAGTGAAGAGTGCTCAGCAATCACCAATCTTAACCATTTGGTGCAGAAGCAATTCCAGAAACAGTATGATTATCTCACCAGTGCACTAGCACCAGATGCTTTTGCACCTCCTGAAGAAGAAATCTTGGAAAAAGACATTTTTTCAAGAGAAGCACCAGCACAAAAGGTATGGTCTAGAACTTTTGAATCTCTTAATTTAGAAGACCCTAACCTTAAAAAGAATTTACCCTCAATTGAACAACCTCCTAAGCTAGAATTGAAAGAATTACCCAAACATCTGAAGTATGCTTTCTTAGGGGAAGATGATGCACTTCCAGTGATCATTGCCTCTGACTTAACAAAAGAGCAAGAGCATGATCTCATTTGGACCTTAAAAAAGCATACAAAAGCTATAGACTGGCAAATGGCAGACATAAAAGGAATTAGCCCTTCTATATGCATGCATAGGATAAATTTAGAAGATAACTCTAAAAATTATATAGAAGGACAAAGAAGGCTAAATCCTATAATGAAAGAGGTTGTAAAGAAAGAAACTATCAAATGGCTAGATGCTGGAATCATATACCCCATATCTGATAGTGCATGGATAAGCCCTATTCAATGTGTTCCAAAGAAAGGAGGTATGACAGTAATAGCCAATGAAAAAAATGAATTGATACCAACAAGAACTGTTACAGGTTAGAGGATCTGTATGGATTATAGAAAACTCAATAAGGCCACAAAGAAAGATCACTTCCCTTTACCCTTCATTGACCAAATGTTAGATAGATTGGCAGGTAAGGAGTTTTATTGTTTCTTAGATGGTTATTCAGGATACAATCAAATTGCAATAGAACCTGAAGACCAACAAAAAACCACCTTTACATGCCCCTATGGAACATTTGCATTTAGAAGGATGCCTTTTGGACTCTGTAATGCACCTGCAACATTCCAAAGGTGTATAATGTCCATCTTTTCTGACTTCATTGAGCAATCAATGGAAGTATTCATGGATGATTTCTCAGTCTTTGGAAACACTTTTCAAACATGTTTATCAAATTTAGAGAAAATTCTCCAAAGATGTGAGGAAACAAACTTGGTACTTAATTGGGAGAAATGCCATTTCATGGTACAAGAAGGCATTGTATTAGGTCACAAAGTATCAAGGAAAGGCTTAGAAGTAGATCAAGCAAAGATTGAGGTCATTGAAAAATTGCCACCTCCAACAACTGTCAAGGGAATCAGAAGCTTCTTAGGCCATGCAGGCTTCTACAGAAGATTTATCAAAGATTTTTCAAGGACATCCAAGCCATTATGTACACTCTTACAAATTGATGCACCTTTTAACTTTGATGAGCCTTGTATGGAAGCATTCCAAAAACTCAAAAAAGCATTGGTAACTGCACCAGTGATTGTTACACCAGATTGGAGCAGGCCATTTGAATTAATATGTGATGCTAGTGATTTTGCTGTAGGAGCTGTCTTAGGGCAAAGGTATGACAAAATCTTTCATTCTATTTATTATGCTAGCAAGACATTAATTGAAGCTCAAATGAATTATACTGTAACAGAAAAAGAATTATTAGCAGTGGTTTTTGCATTTGATAAATTTAGATCCTACTTGGTTGGCACCAAAATTATTGTCTATACTGATCATGCTGCCATCAAGTATTTGATCTCCAAGAAAGATGCAAAACCAATGTTAATAAGATGGATTCTCCTCCTTCAAGAATTTGATCTTGAAATCAGAGACAAAAAAGTGGTGGAGAATCAGGTTGCTGACCATTTATCTAAACTTGAAGGTGAAAGAATAGGTACACAAAAGGGAGAGATCAAGGAAAGCTTCCCTGATGAAAAACTATTAGCCATAACTCTAACAGCATCCAGTGCTTCTGCACCTAGTGCTTCTGCATCTAGTGCTTCTGCACCTAGTGCTTCTGCACCTTGGTTTGCTGACATTGTTAACTTTCTTGTAAGCAAGGTGGTACCAGTGGACATAACTTACCAACAAAGAAGGAGATTTTTTCACATAATCAAAGAATATCACTGGGATGACCCATTTCTCTATAAAATGTGTCCAGACCAATTAATGAGGAAATGCATCCCCCAAGAAGAACAGCAAGCAGTGCTTCTGCACTGCCATGCTGCACCATATGGAGGACACTTTGGATGCAACAGAACAACAGCTAAGGTACTACAGTCTGGTTATTATTGGCCAACTTTATTTAAAGATGCATATTCAATGGTCAAAACTTGTGACAAATGTCAGAGAGCAGGTAATATTTCTGAAAAACATGAAATGCCTAGAACTAATATATTAGAAATTGAACTTTTTGATGTATGAGGCATGGATTTCATGGGACCATTTCCACATTCTTTTGGCAAACAATATATCTTAGTAGCTGTAGATTATGTGTCTAAATGGGTAGAGGCAGTAGCATTGCCTAATAATGATGCCAAATCTGTTCGCAAATTCCTTTTGAAAAACATTTTTACAAGGTTTGGCACCCCAAGGGAAATTATCAATGATTAAGGATCACATTTTTGCAACAAACTTATTGAAAATCTTCTTGCAAAATATGGGATCAAGCATAAAATTGCTACAGCCTACCATCCACATACAAGTGGGCAAGCTGAGCTATCAAATAGGGAAATTAAAAGAATGCTTGAAAAAATGGTTGGACCATCTAGAAAAGATTGGTCCTTACATTTAGATGAAGCATTATGGGCATACAAAACTGCTTTTAAAACACCATTAAGTATGTCCCCCTATAGATTAGTCTATGGCAAAGCATGCCATCTTCCAGTTGAGTTGGAAAACAAATCTAATTGGGCTATGAAAAAGCTAAATTATGATCTCAACAAAGCAGGAGCACAAAGGTTTTTAGAGTTAAATGAATTAGATGAATTTAGGCAATTCTCATATGAGAATGCAGAAATTTACAAAACAAAAACCAAAGCTTGGCATGACAAGAAAATCCAAAGAAGAGAGCTTAGTGAAGGAGGAATGGTCTTGCTATATAATTCCAGGTTGAAATTATTTCCTGGAAAACTGAGATCAAGATGGTCAGGGCCATTCAAACTCATCAAAATTTACCCCCATGGTGCAGTTAATTTATATGATGCAACCACAAACACCACTTTCAAGGTAAATAGCCAGAGAATCAAAATGTACTATGGTGAACATGTGGTGAGGGATAAACTCACCACCCATTTTCAAAATCTCTAAGAAAATGAGATAGTCAGGCTGAAAGACTCTTAAAACAAGCGCTTATGGGAGGCAACCCATGTTATTAAATATTTTGCTATGCAATTTTTGTTCAATTTAATGTTTTTCAAGTGTTTTGTAGGAATACAGGTTTTTAGTGCTTCTGCACTCAGGTGCATCTGCACCTAACAGCTCTTCAGTGCTACTGCACCATAATTTCAAAAGTTCAAAAATACACTTGTTTGAAAAACTCTTCAAAAACTGCCAGCACAACAGAAATAGCAGTTGTAATCTATGGCATAGACTTTGTGTGGTGTCACCTAGCTCCCTACGTGTCTTCACGCATGCAAGTTACACTCACACAACCTAACGGCTACTACCAAGCATTAATCACACTCAAACTTCCCTAAGGTGACCGTTTCCCCTCCACCACTAAATCATTCTATCACTCACAGAAACCGCAATTCACGAAACCCCTTTTCACTATCAAGAAAATCCCCAAATTCTAAAGAACACGAAGTACCATCTCCTTGCCAAAATTCAAAACTCCTTGCCAACACTCAACAATGGTTCGCAAACAAAGCGCAAACAAAACCTCAGGCAAAAGCAAGGCCAGCACAGTAACCTCATCACCACAAAATCCAAAGAAGCAATCCAGTGCTACTGCACCTGCTCCAAGCACTGTGGACCCTAAAATTGCACATTTCTGGGAAAGGAAATTTCTCCCTGAGCGAGGCTACAGTCTAATGAAGGCTCACCCAAATTTCATGGCAACAGTCTCAAGTCTCAACTGGGATCTGTTTGTACAACACAGAGCCTTCTATCTGGAACAAGTGGTCAGGGAATTCTACTCTGGAATTCAAGGAAACAAGCAAGGTAACATGCATGATCATTCTGTGATAAGAGGTAGAAAAGTTTATTTTAGTGCTGATAGAATCAATACTCACTATAATCTAGTCTATTCTGGGAATGATTTCAAAGAAAAAATAGAGAACTATGGTAAGAAGGAGATGGAAAGAGTCAAATCTAGGATTTCTGTAACAAACTCCAAATGGGATAAAATTTTCAATACAGAATTCAAATTAAAAAACAGATTCTTAATCCCCGAGTTAGACAACTGGTATCTGTTCATTGATTGTTCTATTTTCCCTACATCCCACACATATACATTGTCCAAAGATAGATTGATCCTACTGGATGCAATCTTAACAAACAAAAATGTGGATATAGGGAAAATCATCAATAAACAGATCCTAGATTGTGCAGCAAGAAAGGAAGGATTTTTATTTTTCCCATGTTTAATCACTGAGCTCTGTATGAAACAAGGGGTGGATATCAGTCCTGAGGAACATAAGCAAAGAAAATATCCTCCAGGTCCACTGTCTGCTGAGATGAAAGAAAGAACAAAAATTAAAACTGAAGGAACTAGCCTGGTGCAGGAGCACCTAGTGCAGAAGCACCAGGCAGTCTGGAAATTTCAGCAAGAACAACATGAGTGGCTACAACTTAGGTTAATGGAGATATCTCAGGTACCAACCCAAATAGAAACCCCAGTGTTCCCAATTTGGGTCTTTCAGAGCCCAGAACAAGAAGAAGATGAGGAAAAAGAAGAAGAAAAGGAGGAGGAAAAGGAAGAAAGTGAAGAGAAGAAGAAAAAAGTAATAAAAAGAAAGAAGGAGACTAGCAGAAAACAGAAAGGAAAGAAGAAAAAGAATGAAGAAGAGGAAGAACTACTGAGTGAGGAATTAGTTGAAACTTATGAAGATGAGACATTGACAAGAATGGTGAAGGAAATGGAGAGAAATGAAGATGAAGAGGATGAGGATACCACTGAAAGTTCAGACAAAAGTGGGGAGGAAGAGGAAGAAAATATAAGCATGGAGGAATTTGTAAGAAAGAAATATGAGGCTGGATCCCAAACAGAACCAATCCTCACCCAAGTCACTCCACCAACCCACCCCCAGCCAGAAAAGTCAACATCACCCTCCACAGGAAAAACACCTACCCCTCCACCATCACCCATTCCACAGCCATCACCACCACCACCCATCTACCAAGAAAGCCAACCTGAACAAGAACCTGCCACACAAACTTCTAACATTATTTTTGAGAAACAAACTTTGCAGGTTATTCAAGAAGAAGCAATGGAAGAAGAAGAAGAAGAAGCCAGCCCTGAAGAAAAAGCTCAACCAGCAACTGATGCCTCTACACCTAGTGCAGATGCATCTCCAGGTGTTCCAGTGGTGACAATCATACCAAAGAACAGAGAAGATACTGTCAAACTGGGGCTGGAAGAGCTGGCACCGAAGAAAAGAGAAGAACTGGGCAACACCCAGAAATTCTTCAAGAAAGCTGTTGAAACAAGTGTAAAGGAGAGTCAAGGACTGGAAGGTGCAGAATACAGCAAGGCACAAGGAGAAGAAGCTGAAAAGGAGGACCCACAGAAGGAGATAAACCAGCCAAAAGAAGCTGAGGCTACACTTGAGCAACCACCAGAACAAACAGAAGACAGAACTGCTGCTGAACAAAGCAGTGCAGAAGCACCTGGTGCATCTGCACCTACAGAAACAGCAGCAGAGGAGGTTGGTGCAGAAGCACCAAAGGTTGAAGGGGCAAAGAAGAAGAAACAGAAAGTCAAACACATGCCCAGCAGAACCAGCTCCAGAATCAAAAGTGGTGCCAAGAAAGAGTAAATTCTTTCATGTTATTTTATAAGTACTTTTTATGTTCTATTCGTATCCCACATGTATTAATCCCCCTCCCCATTTTGAAAAAATAAATTACTTTTTCTAACTCAACTTAGAGCAGTGAGGGCACCGCTCGACTTTAAGTTGGGGGGAGAAAAACACTTTTAATCTACTATATGCATGTGCTGATATGTTTTTAGTAAGTATGCATGTCTGAGTTGTGTTATTTTCTTGTATGTGCAAAATATAGTATAGCTATTTTCAAATTTTGTGATGCAATCAATAAAGTTTCTTTTGAAATTTTTTTCAGAAAAATGTTCTACAAAAACATTAGTTACACAAACCTGTTGAAGTGCATCAAATTGTTTTTATGTCAAAGTAAGATTTGAGAATTTTTGAAGCATGATCAGCTTGAAATCTTTTTTCACAAAACCTAGTTAAATGCATTCTTTGAACTAAATTTTAATGATGAATGAAAGAAAAGAAAAGAAAGCCTTGTTTTCCTCAAAATAACCAAATTTTATTATTACCTTGACACATCAAAACTGAGTTTTAAAAAGAACTTTGCTATATGAAAAGCTATCTGATACAAGAAGAAATTTTTAGAAATCCAAGGTCAAAAACAAATTTTTACTAAAAATATAGAAGAGCATAAAGAAATAAGTTTGGGGGAATTTTCATGAATACTAAGGCTGAGTAGAGTCAAATGCAAAAGGTTACCAGAATACACTACAAAAGAGCCAAAATGTTATGAGCTACACATATTGACCCAAATCATTAAACTGAACCTGTTCTAGTAGTGCATTTGGTTTGAAAGAAAAAGAAAAGAAAAGAAGTAAAGAAAAACAAAAACCAAAGAAAAAAGTATGCATAACGAGGTCAGTGAGGAGGGCAATACATGCTACAAACCTTGAAAAAGTAGTGTCAAGTGCAGCTGCACTCAAGTGCTTCTGCACCGTTACAAAAAGTCAGTGCTTCTACACTTCACAAAAATATTCAGTGCATCTGCACTAACAGTGCTTCTGCACCAACAAAAAGAGCCACCAGAAATAAAGTATAGTGCATAGAACCAAACAGTTTTTACTCAATCAAAGTCCTTAGTTGTACTTAAAGCCCCCCAAAATCTTGAAGATATTGTTAGTCTAATCTATGTTTTGAAACATCTTTGTTTTGACCAAACGAGATCTAAAATTTCCCAAAAGTTAAAGAGAAACTTTTCACTTAGTTTTTGAACTGATTGGATCTCAGTGGGGCACACACTCACACAAATAAGTTTTAATAAACTTTGGATATTTAGGAAATTCAAAGGCACAAAATGTTCTGAAAAAGGAAGTTCATAAAAATGCAAATTCATTCTTTGAAAAGATGCAAGCTGATCTGTTTTTCTTTAAAATCTACTTGTACTCCCTTTTGTCATTACTTGAGGACAAGCAATGATTTAAGTTTGGGGGTGTGATAACTCTAGTTTATATAGAGTTATTTATCCTAAACGCAACAAATTGCTTTAAACTCAAGTACAAAGTGTGTTAAATATAGTAATATTAGTAAAATAACAACATTCTAGGAATTATGTGATGAATAAAGCATTTTGTTTATATATTGGTATGTTTGATGTGTTTGTTCAGTTTGTCTACAGATGATGCTTCTGCACCACAGATGCTTCTGCACCACAAATGCTTCTGCATCAGAAATGCTCCTGCACCATCCTGCGCTGAAGATTTATAAACCCACAATTGAAGCACCTCAATTCATACCTCTACTCCAGAACTTCTATGACATCATGCTTTGTCACAATTCACATGGAGCACATGGCCACATGCATAAGGAGGCGCCCACCATAAACATCATCATGAAAGGCTATTCACCTAAAGACATATGGCCTTACATAATTGGACCTCTTCTTATGGAAATGTGCTGAACTTAATCTCCTTGTCTAAAGATCAAAAAAGCAACCATGGTTAAGCCTCCTTAGGTTAACTTGGTTTTCAAGCAAACCCTCAAGCAAAGGAAATCTCCAAGGCTATAAAAAGGGCTCCCACTTCTCACTTGAAGAGCATCACATATCTCACTTGATTATATGTAGATCAAACACCTTACTTATATTTTAGTAGTTTAAATTCTTGCATTTTATTTACTAGTTAGTTGTAAGAAGTTGAGGAAGGAATTGACACCCTCTTCATCCACTTCTTCATAGATAGACGAAGAAATCAGTGCTTCTGCACTTGATGCTTCTGCACCTGTCAGAATTCATACAAAGGAACATCAATTTGTGTAACTTCTACCCTCTTGATATCTTTTATATGATTCATGTTATCATGTTCCTTACAGATTCTCTCTATTATATAATGAGTAACATGAGCTAAATTCCTTTAGTTGAGATGTTCTAAACTTATAATGTTCTTTTGAGTAAGTTAATATGTTTTTAAGTGTTGTAGCATTTTGGGTCTTGTGTTATACTACATCCATCTTATTTTAAGGTTGATCTCTTACAATAAGTAGAGTTATATTCACAGACATGGTTTATAATTAGAAATCAAGACTAATAAGGGTGAGTGTTTTAATAAAGGCTTTGTTAAACTTGTTTAATAAAGAAACTGTGTTAAAACCATGTTAAGTCCTAGACATAGGATAACATAGTCCTTAGGGTGAAACAGTGGGAACTTCAAAGGCAGGAGTGAACTTATTTAGCAAGCCCAGACATGGGAAGCTTGTAACGAAACTCAGAAGAAAGTAGTTGATGTATCAGGCTCAGTATCATCTTCAGAAATCAGCATATAAAACTTCCCTTTGCATTTGTGACCAGGAACGAAACGTTCATCGCAATTGTAGCACAAATTGCGTCCACGTCGAGAGACCATTTCCTTAGCCGTAAGACGGCAAAAATTGGGTTTAGGGTTAGGGATGTTGGTCGTGCTAGGTTGATAACTCTAGTTTATATAGAGTTATTTATACTCCTAAACGCAACAAATTGCTTTAAACTCAAGTACAAATTGTGTTAAATATAGTAATATTAGTAAAATAACAACATTCTAGGAATTATGTGATGAATAAAGCATTTTGTTTTTATATTGGTATGTTTGATGTGTTTGTTCAGTTTGTCTACAGATGATGCTTCTGCACCACAGATGCTTCTGCACTTAGTGCTTCTGCACCACAAATGCTTCTGCATCAGAAATGCTCCTGCACCATCCTGCGCTGAAGATTTATAAACCCACAATTGAAGCACCTCAATTCATACCTCTACTCCAGAACTTCTATGACATCATGCTTTGTCACAATTCACATGGAGCACATGGCCACATGCATAAGGAGGCACCCACCTTAAACATCATCATGAAAGGCTATTCACCTAAAGACATATGGCCTTACATAATTGGACCTCTTCTTATGGAAATGTGCTGAACTTAATCTCCTTGTCTAAAGATCAAAAAAGCAACCATGGTTAAGCTTCCTTAGGTTAACTTGGTTTTCAAGCAAACCCTCAAGCAAAGGAAATCTCCAAGGCTATAAAAAGGGCTCCCACTTCTCACTTGAAGAGCATCGCATATCTCACTTGATTATATGTAGATCAAACACCTTACTTATATTTTAGTAGTTTAAATTCTTGCATTTTATTTACTAGTTAGTTGTAAGAAGGTGAGGAAGGAATTGACACCCTCTTCCTCCACTTCTTCATAGATAGACGAAGGAATCAGTGCTTCTGCACCTGTCAGAATTCATACAAAGGAACATCAATTTGTGTAACTTCTACCCTCTTGATATATCTTTTATATGATTCATGTTATCATGTTCCTTACAGATTCTCTCTATTATATAATGAGTAACATGAGCTAAATTCCTTTTGTTGAGATGTTCTAAACTTATAATGTTCTTTTGAGTAAGTTAATATGTTTTTAAGTGTTGTAGCATTTTGGGTCTTGTGTTATACTACATCCATCTTATTTTAAGGTTGATCTCTTACAATAAGTAGAGTTATATTCACAGACATGGTTTATAATTAGAAATCAAGACTAATAAGGGTGAGTGTTTTAATAAAGGCTTTGTTAAACTTGTTTAATAAAGAAACTGTGTTAAAACCATGTTAAGTCCTAGACATAGGATAACATAGTCCTTAGGGTGAAACAGTGGGAACTTCAAAGGCAGGAGTGAACTTATTTAGCAAGCCCAGACATGGGAAGCTTGTAACGAAACTCTGAATAAAGTAGCTGAAAAGCACACACTTATGCAACTGCACTCAATGCTACTGCACTTGATGCTTCTGCACTTGATGCTTCTGCATCAATAGTGCTTCTGCATCTCTAAAAACATAGAAACTCTCAAAAGAAGCATTATATAGTAAAGACATCTCAACTATCTTTCTCAACTGATTTCCTTCATCTTAATTTACATACTTGCATTCTGTTTTTACTTAAACTAAAAACCCCAAAATTTGTGAGTAGAATAGTAGTACTAATTTATATGCTTTCTAAACATACATAAAGTTAATCCAATCCCTGTGGGTTCGACCTTTCTTATCATTATATTACTTGTTTGTGACTGTGTATACTTGCACATCTTTTCACACACCATAGGTGTTTGGGCTGTGGAAGATAGTGAAAGAGTGGTTGTTGTGTTTGGTGAAGTAGTGGTATTAGAAGTGGAAGAGGTAGGGAAGTGTGATTTACCTTTGAAGTTGCGTTTGCGGTCTTCGATTTTATCTTCCTGAATCTTTGCTAGTGTTGTAGCGTGAGGAAGAGATAAGGGAACGAATGCTTGGACTTCTCGACGTATTTCTGGAATTAACCCCGAAACAAAGCAACTCAGCAGGAATTGATGAGGTAAACCAACCACTTGATTGGCTAATCGTTCGAACTCATGAAGGTATTGGTTGACAGTGCCCTTCTGTGACAGTTTGAACAAAGCACCGCGAGGGTCTTCATAGTACGACGGGTGGTGGGGTGTGTCGGTTGGATGAATACTCTGCGGATTGAGGCTACATCGACAGTGAGAGCGTCGATCTTATTAGAAAGGGCAAGAATCACTTCCAGTAGGTTATTTGAACTGGTTGATGATGGCGAGTCAGGAGCCATAGTTAGGGCAATGAAAGCACCAATTTGCTATGCTATTCCTAAATGAAGAAAGAAGATACTGGATAATTCATTTTCTGCCAATTTCATTCCTCAAAGATACTATTTGTAGCAGTACAAATATTAGTGGCTACCAACTGTTGGTCCACGTAGGCAAGAAAATCTATTACAAGATATTATTTCAACGGAAATAAAGGACAAGAACAGCTCACACCCAGTTGTTAAAAGTGGTAAATGAAATAAAAAGGAATTCAAACATATTCAGACAGATAGTTGGGCCTTCTTGTGATTCTCTTGCCCAGCCCATTAACGTCTTCAGTAACATGCTCACTTGTAGTAGAGCTTTGGCCCACTTGCACTTGGTTGATATTGCTAACACCGTCGAAGTCTTTGAATGGTCAAGCAGTAAAATAGGTCTCGTAGTCGACTATATTTCATATCGGGTGGGAACATGATAAATCCCACTCAATGGTTCATGAATGATGTTAGCCGTCATTTGTACGTGAATTAGTGTGAAACTATTATATTAAGTATAATTAAATGCAGAAAAAATTTGGACACACTATACTTAATTCATATTGTCTCAAATAATTTATGCTTTTAAAGCTGATATAGTTTTGTAAAAAAAAAGCTGATATAGTAAAAAATTTGTTATACTAAACACCTTTAGTAAATTACTAAAATAACCCATTTCTTGATTACAAAATCTCTCACATTTCTTCACATCAAAGATACCATAACCTACTTTTCTCGTTGTAGTAAATTTTTTTTTTTTGACAAAGCGTTGTAGTAATTTTATTTGTTATCGGAAACTGTAATATTAAAATAAGAGGAAGAAATAACTCTATTCTTTTTTGTTTGATCATAGTAACTATTTTGTTGTAAAAAAATTAAGAAGTTCTATTATGATTGATGTATGTATTCACTTTATTAATAATTCAGCGATTGATTATTTTTTTATCAAAAGAATAGGAAGAAATTTTGTCAAATAAAAATAATATTTTCTTAAACAAACATTTTTTATGGGGAGGATACCCTGCACGGGTATGGTGCTGGCACGGATATCATTTTTATCCAACGTAGCAGGTAATAGATGAGTACTATTCGTGCCAATGGATAGTGGCAGACTCGAGACCTTGGGTCAGGGGATGCAAAAAAAAAATTAATTATCAAGATTGTTGGTTCATTAGGATGTTGAAAATTTTAAAATATCCTCACTTGATTTAGTAAAATTAAAAAACCGAATTATTTAACTACATAAATTTATTTAAGAGAAATTAGTCAATTTAGTCTCTAAGCTTGCATCATATTTTCTATATAGGTCCTAAAGTATATAAAAAATAATAAGTAGTTCATAGTCGACATGTGTGCTACTGTCCTATGCCTAAATGAATGATTCTTATTTTTATAAGATTTTACAATAACTAAGTTGGATTGCGAGCATATTGTCCAAACAAAGTAGCATGTGAAAATTTAATTTCGCGTATTTGAACAACTAAAATATTTTTCGGACCCTAAAAGCCCCAAAATACACAGTTTAGCGTCACCCATTATATATTTGGCCACAGAATTTATTTTCTTTTTCATCAAACTGATTTTTGAGGAACAAACTTCGCGTATTTGAACCCCTTAAACTTTTTCCGGACGCTAAAGTACCCAAAAACACACTAAGTTGGATTGTTAGAATATTGTCCCAAAAAAGTTGCACGTGAGGATCTAACTTCACGTATTTGAACAACTAAATTTTTTCTGGACTCTAAAGTACCCCAAAACACGATGCTTAGCGTTGCCATTTATATATTTTGTCAAGAAATTTATTTTATTTATTCCTCATAGCAATTGTTGAGGAATAAATTTTCTATATTTTATCTACTAAATTTTTTTTTTGACCCTAAAATATCCCAAAACACATTGCTTAGCCCCGCCCTTTATATATTTTGTCACGATATTTATTTTCTTTTTCATCAAACCGATCGTTGAGGAAAAAACTTTGCGTATCTGAACACCTTAAATTTTTTCCAGACTCTAATGTACCCAAAAACACGCTAAGTTAGATTGCTAGCATATTGTCCAAAAAAAAGTAGCATGTGAGAATCTAACTTCGCATATTTGAACGACTAAATTTTTTTTCGAACCCTAAAAACCCCAAATTACACTGTTTAGCGTCACCCTTTATACATTTTGCCACGAAATTTATTCTTTTTCATCAAACTGATTGTTGAGGAACAAACTTCGCGTATTTGAACTCCTTAAATTTTTTCCAGACCTAAAGTACACAAAAACACACTAAGTTGTATTGTTAGAATATTGTCCAAAAAAAGTTGCACGTGAGGATCTAACTTCACGTATTTGAACAACTAAATTTTTTCCGGACTCTAAAGCACTCCAAAACACGATGCTTAGCGTTGCCATTTATATATTTTGTCACAAAATTTATTTTATTTTTCCTCATAGCAATCGTTGAGGAAGAAATTTTCTGTATTTTAACTACTAAAATTTTTTCCGGACCTTAAAATATCCCAAAACACATTGCTTAGCCCCACCCTTTATATATTTTGTCACAAAATTTATTTTCTATTTCATCAAACCCATATCGTTGAGGAAAAAATTTTGCGTATCTGAATACCTTAAATTTTTTCCAGACTCTAAAGTACCCAAAAACACGCTAAGTTAGATTGCTAGCATATTGTCCAAAAAAAGTAGCATGTGATAATCTAACTTCACATATTTGAACGACTAAAACTTTTTTCGAACCCTAAAAACCCCCAAAATACACTGTTTAGCGTCACCCTTTATATATTTTGCCACGAAATTTATTTTTTTCCATCAAACTGATTGTTGAGGAACAAACTTCGCGTATTTGAACCCCTTAAATTTTTTCCAGATGCTAAAGTACCCAAAAACACACTAAGCTGGATTGTTAGAATATTGTCCAAAAAAAAGTTGCACGTGAATGTAAACGGGGCGGGCACAGGTACCAACTACCTGCTACCCGCCCCGCGTGATATAAATGAGACTCGTGCCCACCCTGTACCCGAGCGGATACTCGCGTAGCGGGTATTAAATGGGTATTATCTTCTCGCAGGTACCACGGATACCTACGGATACTTGTAAGAGTTATAAAAATAATTTTTTATAAAATAAAATTTGAAATACTATACAAAATTAATCTTTTTTTGAACCAAACAAAATTAATCTTTTGAACACTGTTTGTTTTGTTCATTTATATAAGAAAATTATGTATTTAGTTAGGCATTTATGTTATCAATTATTTACTAACTTGTAAACATTAACAAATGGAGATAAAAAAAATACTAGAATTACAATAATAGGAAACTTTGAAAATAACAACTCACTAATTATCCAAAATATTAAGATAAAAGATACAACCACAAGTTTCTATTTTAAACTAGGTATATATATATATATGAGGGTAATTAGGTATATATGTTACGGGTACTGGTACCCGCGGGCACGAGTACCTCATTACCCATCCCCGCCCCGTGCCCGTCGCGGGTTCTACCCGCAGATACCCGCGGGTGCGGTTTTTTTTGCACCCCTATTCTAACTTTGCGTATTTGAACAACTAAATTTTTTCCGGACTATAAACAACCCTAAAACACGGTGCTTAGCGTTGCCATTGATATATTTTGTCACGAAATTTATTTTATTTTTCGTCAAAGCAATTGTTGAGGAACAAATTTTCTGTATTTTAACTACTAAAATTTTTTCCGGACCCTAAAATATCCCAAAACACATTGTTTAGCCTCGCCCTTTATATATTTTGTCACGAAATTTATTTTCTTTTTCATCAAACCGACATTGAGGAAAAAATTTCGTGTATCTGAATACCTTAACTTTTTTCCAGACTCTAAAGTACCCAAAAACACGCTAAGTTAGATTGCTAGCATATTGTCCGAAAAAAAGTTGCATGTGAGGATCAAACTTCGCATGTTTGAACAATTTAATTTTTTCCGGTTACTAAAGTACCCTAAAACACAGTGCTTAATGTCGCCTTTTATATACTTTGTAACGGAATTTATTTTATATTTCCTCAAACCAATCGTTGAGGAACAAACTCCGTGTATTTGAGCCTCTTAAATTTTTTCCAAACCTTAAAGTGCCCAAAAATACACTAAGTAAATAAGAAAAAAAATTTTGTGAATGAAGTGGTGGGCCTATAACTTATAATTGAAGGAAAAAAAAGAAAGGGTTGAAATTTGGCTACACAATTTACATTATATTATATATATATATATATATATATATATATATATATAGAGAGAGAGAGAGAGAGAGAGAGAGAGAGAGATCTAAAAATGGTGGGTTGTGTTACTTTTTTCGGCCCGCCAACCCATTATGGCCTGCCTCGCCAACCCGACAGGCCGCAGACACGTCGTGGCGGGCCGGCTCGTCTAGCTTGGATTTTTTACTCTTTTATTTTCTCCTTGTTTTAAATAATTTTAAAAAAATTAATGTTTTTTTGAGGGCCAACCCACGAACGCCATATTTACCTTGTTTTGGGCAAGCCAACCCGCCCCTTTTTAGTCCAAAATAATTTTTTAATCAGTTATTTTATTGGCAGGCTAGCCCGCCGGTCTATCAACCCATTGATGAGCAGGGCGAGATTGACTTCTCGGTTCTCTACTCTTTGGCGGGCTAGCCTGCCCCGCCAGTTTTTTGATGGGCTCACGATGCGGCGGTCCGTCTCATTTTGTCATCCCTAGCTCTAACATGAAGCTCCTAACTTCATTAAACACCATAAATTCATCAAAATGACTTTATTTAAAGGTGAGGCCTAGCTTCCCTTTGTAAAAATGTGGGTAACTTATCCAATCTCATTTATTTTTCTCAAATTTTGACACATGTAAACGTAATGTGTGGCTCGGTGACTCCGTGGAATTTACCTTTTAGGTAAAACCTAGGCTGCCTTTAAAAAAATATAAGTAACTTACCAAAGTTCACTTGTATTCAATCAAAAATTGACACATATATCCCACTAATTTAATATCAATGTGATGTAAACACACACATATATTTTAATTGACAGAGACAGAGACAATGAATTCCACCAAAAAAATAAGTAAAAATATGGCTGATTTTATTGGTGGCACATCATATTAAGTAAATTGCCCACATTTTTTCAAGAATATCTTCGAATTTACCTTAGTTAAAACTAATAAAAATAGGCTCAAGAATAACTTGTCCTTTCTTATTTTAAGTGTCAAAGTTGTTAGAATCAACTTAAACTAAAAGTAAGATAACTGTATGTCTTCAAGCTTCTTTTTGGTTAATATCAAACAACACAACTTATTCAATGGACATGGAGGAGAACGCCTACATGGAAAATCCGCAAAAGTGGAGGAAAAAGTGTAAAATACTCAATAGATTGAAATGTGTCTTTATTAATATATTTTTTAGTAAACCAAGGTATGCTCCACGACGACTGTGAAGACTAATCATTCGAGGTATCTGAGATCCATTTAAGGTATCTGGGACGGATCCATGTGAAGGGACGGATCCATGTGATGCTAATTGGGGGCATTTGCCCCCACTTAGCTCAATATTTTTAGCCTAGATACACTTAATTAAATTGTTCTGACTCCAAAAAAATAGATGTTGCCTCCGTGAAACAATTTTTATAAAAAAAATACATGTAAAAAGTTATAAGAGATAAAAGAGAGAATAAATTTCTATATATTTTCTCTCTTTAGTCTTCTAATTTTGACTTCTCTTCTAACACTGAATACACAAATCAACATCAAACATAATAGATTTTGGGATTAAGTTTTTTCTATCACGAAACTAAGTATTTTGTTAAAATTTTAATTTATAGCAATTTTCTTATATAAAAATATTATGGACCATATTTTTGCACCCACTTAGAAAAAATTCTGGATCCGTCACTCCTTGGAACAATTGGTTATATAATATTTTTAAGTTGGATAAGTACAATAATTAATATCTAAAGAACCTTTTTTGGAGGCTCTAGGATGCTCCTCCATATTTTCACTTAATTTTTTAAATTAAATCTCAATAATCTACTTTTATTAAAAAATCTCCATTCAACATTTATGACATCCAAATAGTGGTGTTAAATATTACTTAAATAACAATTATTTAATACCATTCTATTATTTTAAATTGTTTTCCTTTGAACGAAAATGTATGCTTAATAGAAAAACTAAGAATAAGTTATATATATATATATATATATATATATATATATTATTTGTAAATATTTGATAAAGAAAAGTTTAATTTTAGTTATTGATGTATAATTATTTATTTGTAAATTTCTTTTGACACAATTTATTTGTAAATATTATACTTTTTAAGTAACCAATAAAAGTATAATTAAATATTAAAGATCTTTCTACGTTTTTATTGATTATTAAGTCGTCCTCTAGAGTGCTCTTCAATTTCCTAATTATTAAGAAGCTTAAAAGTTGCCTCTAGAATCAACTGGTTTTTTGTAATGTGTATCACTAAGATTTCAATTACTGGTCTATGAAAAAAAATTAAAATTTATGTAGTTGGAGCTTTTGAAATTCACCTTAATTATCAAATGATAACTCACATAAAGAAGTTAAAATGCCACTCTATGATGGAATTATTTTTTGCTTCTACAATTGAAATTAATTGACGTGTTGCATGAAAAATATAGAGGATCGAAAAACTGAACCTTCAGAGTTTTTTAATCAAAAAAATAGCCTCTACAGTTTCGGTAAAAATTATCACAATAAAGTTTTGAAACTTTTCAATTCTCTTATAAATAATATTAAATAATAATAAAAGTATAACCCCATGTCATTGCATTGCAGTATACTCCTATACTATACTAGCTATATTTTTATCACAATAAAGTTTTGATGATTTTAATATAGTTTTTCATGTTGAGCTTCCATGGTATCATCATCGTTCATATAGTTTTTTCTAAAACACGCATATATTGGCACTTGATATGCTTAATTTTTGATTTAACTGTTTGTGTATGTGCAATCCCAATAAAAGTTCCCAACAATTTTGTGAAATTAATGTAGTTTTTTCATATGATATCATGTTCCCATTTACATTTAGTGTGCGTTTGGATGGGGCATTTGAAAATTCAAGGGAATTTCAAATTTCATGTAATTCAAATACATCAATTGAAATCCATTAATTTTCAAAATTATTTGTTTGGATGGGGTAATTAGAATTCTTCAATTCTTAAAATTTCTTGTTTGGATAGAGTAATTAAAATTCGTAATTTTTTATTATGTTTTTTTTAAAATTCTTCACTTTACCCAATGGTCAAATGACATGCGAGTTCAACGATCGACTGGACCGACCCACCAGATGTCGGGGCTGACACATTGGGAATAAATTGGTCCCGGCCTACCGAGTTAGAGGTGACAAAGCAGGCTACCCGGCCCGTGTTGGACTGGAATATTTTCGGGCCGTGTTCAATGATCGAATGATGGTTTACCGAAATAGAGCTGCTCAAGGATCGTCAACAAAATAAAAAAAATAAATTAAGAAAAAGAAAGAGTGATTTGGTGGAGGCTACTTTCGTTTTTTGATCGCTTTAATCATTAAGATCAAAACTTCTTATATCTTAAAAGATCGATTACAGATGGATCAACAATACAATAATTTGTTGTAAGAAAAACAATACAATATGTTCACACATTTAATCGTTAATTACTTTTAAATACAGTTGCTTTCAAACTAAACAGTTGCCTTCAAATTAGTTTAAACCGATATAATAATTATATATAACTGTTACATTTAGTGCAGGTATATATATATATATGTATGAATTGGAAGAGAGAGAGAGAGAGAGAGAGAGAGAGAGAGAGAGAGAGAGAGAGAGAGAGAGAGAGAGAGAGAGAGAGAGAGAGAGAGAGAGAGAGAGAGAGACCAATTTGGTATTTTTGGAAAATTATTTTCTTTGAAGAAAATTATTGTGCAAAAAAAAAATGTTTTTAAAGAACATTTTTGGCAAGAAAGGAATTTTAAATTCTTCATTTTTAGGTGGTATTTCAAATTCTTTAAATTTAGTCTTACAAAAACACCTCATAAAATCCATTCATTTTGAAAATTCTCCATATTTATTATCCAAACAAGTTAATTTAGTTTGAAGCATTTGAATTACCCTCTTAAATTACATTACCCTATAAAATTACCTCATCCAAACACACTCTTAATGAATTCTACCATTTACAAAGGTGTCTACGTTGCTGGAAAGCGCTAGGAATTCTAACCTTTGAATTGGAGACTCACTTAACGTAGCCATAATGAATAGTAACAAGACGATTTGGAGATTAGAGCCATTACATGTAGTAGCTTGAAGTTTCATTAGTAATTGGGGGATGTAGAGATTGGATATTCAATCAAAGGAAAGAAGTATGATGAATCCGTTAATAAAAAGGTATCCCATTTGTAAATGTTATGTTGTTTAAAAGACATTTGTAATGGATGCAAGAAAAACGCGATAGAAAATAAGTGAAAATCTTAAGATTTAATTTTGAGGTTGTCACTCATGTGATGTGGTTATTGTAATACTTATTGAGATATGCTTTGTAATTCAATTGCTTGTAAATATAGGTAGGCGGTAGTAATACAGATAGGTGTAGTAAGTAAGCCTATTATGGGCCTAGTTGAAAGTGTGGGTCTGGTCGAAATCATCGGCCTGTCTTATCTATATATATATATATATATATATATATATATATATATATATATATATATATATATATATATATATATATATATATAGTAGCATGTACAGTTACATATTCTTGAGTAGAACGATTTTACATAATTCAGTTTTACTGCATCATTGTCTTGCCCTAACTTTCTCTTCTCTCTAGCGCTTTCGCTCCTTTCCCTCACCCCTTCCGCCGTTTTACCCAACAAACTGGTACCAAGAGCTTTAAAGATCCTTCAAGACTCATGGCAACGCATGATAACTCTGGTGGAGGTATTCCGGGGAACCTCCCCATCTTTGATGGAAAGGATTACGAACGGTGGTGCGCGCAGATGAAGGTCCTGTTTCGGTATCAAGATGTTCTTGATGTCGTGAATGATGGTGTTCCACCATTGCCAGCAAACGCCACTGAAACGGTGAGGAACAACCACCGTTCGCTGAGAAAGAAAGATGGAAAAGGGTTGTTCTTGATTCACCAAAGTGTTGACTCCAACATCCTAAACCTGATCATTGATTGCGATTCAGCAAAGGCAGCGTGGGATGTCCTCAGGAACTCGTATGGAGGAGCAGATAGACTGAAGAAGATACGCCTATAGTCGCTCAGAAAACAGTACGAGGCCTTGAAGATGAAAGATGGAGTATCAATTGGAGAATTCATTATGAGGTTAGTAGCTTTAACTAATCAAATGAAAGGCAATGGTAAAACTATGTCGGAAACAAGTAAAGTCGAAAAGGTGCTTAGATCCTTAACCCAGGAATTCGACTATGTTGTTACTGCTATTGAAGAATCCAAGAACCTAGATGAATTGAAGTTAGATGAACTTCAAGGTTCCTTAGAGGCTCATGAATTGAGAATAAGGCAGAGAAGTTCAGAGAAAGAAACTGAACAAGCCTTGTTATCATACTCCTCTAAGAAAAACTGGAAAGCAAACAACAAGAAAGAGAAGGGTAAGGAAAAGGGATCAAGCAGCAAGAAGAAAGAACAAGGATCTTTCGACAAGAAGAACTAAGATCTGTCGAAAGTACAGTGTTATAACTGTCAGCAATTTGGGCATTATAGGAACAAATGCAAGAACAAGAAGGTTCCTAGAGATAAAGATGCTGAAGCCAAATTTGCAAGTGATGGAGACACAGATTCAGACTCAGACTCAGAAGGGTTAATGCTAATGGCAGTCGATGATGAGATTGATGAAGACATTCATCTCAATGAAGAAATTGCTGAAAGTAGAGAGCAAAATAGTGGGAACACTAGTGAATGTGGAAACACTTGTGATGCTCAAAATACTTGTGCAATGTGTGTGTGGCAGGGCAGTGGTAACACTGGTGATGCCTCCAACATAGCCAACAATGATGATGAAGAATTATCCCTCATGACAGCTACTGACCCAGAATTACTGTTGTTGAAGGCAGATACAAATTCGACTGAAGAGAAGTCTGTCGAATGGTATCTCGACACAGGATGTTCGAACCACATGTGTTGCCACAAGATATGGTTTGTCGAATTAAAGCAGATAAGCAAAAGAATTAGATTTGCAGACAACAGCAGAGTCACTGCAGAAGGAATTGGTACCATAAAGTTCCTGTCGAAAGATGGTAAGTGGTGCTATATTCAAGGGGTATTTTATGTACCAATGATGAAGAGCAATCTGCTAAGTATTGGGCAGATGATTGAGAAGAAATTCTCTGTCGAGATGGATAATAACTGTCTCAGCTTATTTGATTCAAACAAGAAGATGATCCTGAAGGTGTCGATGCAGAGTAACAGAACCTTCAAGATCAAGTTTCAAGTAGTCGAAGAGAAATGCCTCAAAACTATTGTCGAAGAGGAGCACTGGAAGTGGCACAGAAGATGTGGCCACCTAAACTTCAAGAGCTTGAGTCAACTACATGAAAAGAAGATGGTTCATGGGTTGCCTGCAGTAAAGGTACCTGTCGAAGTATGTGAGTGTTGCTGCAAGTCAAAGCAACCAAGAAACTCCTTCAAGTCAGAGGTGCCAAGCAGAGCAGAGAAGAAGTTGGAGGTGATATTTTCTGATGTTTGTGGTTCATTTGAGGTAAGTTCATTAGGAGGGAACAAGTACTTTGTCACATTCATTGACGAATACACTAGAATGACATGGGTGTACTTGATTAAAAGGAAGAGTGAAGTACTGGGAGTGTTCAGAAACTTCAAGGTAATGATTGAGAAGCAAAGTGAATGTGCAATCAAAACCCTTAGAACTGATGGAGGTGGTGAGTACAACTCACATGAATTTGAAAAATTCTGTGAAAATGAAGGAATTGTACATGAAGTCACTTCACCTTACACACCTCAGCATAATGGAACTGCTGAGAGGAAAAACAGAACTATCCTCGACATGGTGAGAAGCATGATGAAAGAAAAGAAGCTTCCTCACAGTCTATGGGGAGAACTTGTAGCCACAGCAGTGTATATTCTGAATAAGTGCCCCACAAAGAGATTGATTGGGAGGACACCTGAAGAAGCTTGGCTAGGAAGAAAGCCAAGTGTCAAGCATCTCAAAATAATTGGCTCATTATGTTACAGACATGTCCCTGAGCAACAACGAAGCAAGCTAGATGATAGAGCACAACAAATGATCCTTGTTGGCTACCATTCGACATGAGCATACAAACTGTATGATCCTGTGTCGAAGAAAGTGGTGAGAAGCAGGGATGTCATAGTAGATGAGTCGAAGCATTGGAACTGGGAAGAAGGCTATGAAAAACCTACAGTGATGGACTTCGACGAAGTTCAGGATCTAGATGATCAGAATGAAGCCACTGAACCTGAAGAACCTGAAGAACCCATTGTTGTCGAACCTATCAGAAGGTCACAGAGGGAAAAGGCAGAGATCAGTAAGGCTAGAAGGATTCGACACGTTCCCAGATTCTGCTATTACAGCAGAGGGAGACCTGACACACTTCGCACTGATGGCTGAAGCAGAACCAGTGAACCTGGAGCAAGCCTTGAATCACAAACAGTGGAAGGAAGCCATGATTGACAAGTTGAAGTCAATAGAGAAAAATGGTACTTGGAAGCTAGTCGAACTTCCAAAGCAGAAGAAGGCAATAGGTGTGAAATGGGTCTACAAGACCAAAGTCAAACCTAATGGAGAAGTGGCCAAGTATAAGGTCAGGTTAGTAGCCAAAGGTTTCCTACCGAAACCTGGTTTGGATTTCAATGAAGTCTTTGCCCCTGTAGCCAGAATCGAAACAATAAGATTGGTAGTGGCATTGGCAAGTCACAGAGGCTGGCCCCTACATCAACTTGATGTAAAGTCAGGATTTCTCAATGGACCTCTGGAGGAGGAAGACTATGTTTGCTAACCACCTGGTTTTGAGTCGAAGGGACAAGAAGACAAGGTATTCAAGCTCGAGAAGGCCCTATATGGACTCAAGCAAGCACCAAGGGCATGGAACAAGAGAATTGATTGTTTTCTCTTAGCTCAGAAGTTCATTAGATGCACCAATGAACATGGTGTATATGTTAAGAAGAATGGAACTTCGACTCAATTGCTCCTGTGCCTGTATGTAGATGATCTACTAGTAACTGGCAGCAATGAGGTCGAAGTCGAAGCCTTTAAGAAAGTGATGATCGATGTCTGAGTTCGAAATGAGTGATCTAGGACACTTATCATATTTCTTAGGAATGAAATTTACAGAGTCGAAGAAGGGAATATTTCTGCATCAGTCGAAGTATGCAGCTGATATCCTGAAGAGATTCGACATGATCAACTGTAAGGAGGTTTCGACACCAACTAACACAAGCAACAAGCTGTCGAAACTTCAAGTAGCTGATGCAATGACCAAGCCATTGCAAAAGGGAAGATTCGAAGAACTGAGAACTATGCTTGGAATGATGTCACTTAGCAATGTGAATTAAGAGGGAATATTGAGATATGCTTTGTAATTCAATTGCTTGTAAATATAAGTAGGCGCTAGTAATACAGATAGGTGTAGTAAGTAAGCCTATTATGGGCCTAGTCGAAAGTGTGGGCCTGGTCGAAATCATGGGCCTGGCTTATCTATATATATACATAGTAGCATGTACAGTTACATATTCTTGAGTAGAACGATTTTACATAATTCAGTTTTACTGCATCATTGTCTTGCCCTAACTTTCTCTTCTCTCTAGTGCTTTCGCTCATTTCCCTCACCCCTTCCGCCGTTTTATCCAACAATAGTAACATATATTAAAAGGATATTGATGTAACTAATTAGTTTATAGATTGTTCAAATAGTTTGTTGATTGTAACACCCCGGTATTTCTAACGAGTAGAAATGCCTAAGTGCACCATCCCTAATACATCAGAGATAATATTTCCTGTTTAGATACTGAACACCACTATTAATTTTTCGCTGAATAACAACAAAACAGTCTTAATCATAATTAAGACCACAACGGTTTCCTAACCATCAATCATCAGCATGACTTAGTGTTCAATACCATCACAAGAAAGCGCGGAAACAAAATTCATAACGTATACATCCGATATCGACATAATGTTATGATACAAAGACAACAAGGAAAAACATAAACTTAAGCATAAAAGCTAAGTCTTCAGCAACCATCCGAGTACGACCTACTCGTGCCTCATGGATCTCCTCCTTTCCTGTTTCTCTGTAAAACAACAACATATAAACAATGAGATACAATCTCAGTGAGTTCTACCGAGACCCCTAACTACGCTCTCGGTTCATTTATGAATTCTTTTCGTAGTTTACTTTATAAACTACATTCTTTTAATTTAGCACGACCGACTCGAGCTTTGGTAATCCCGGTGACTCGTACTAGTCAACATAGTATGATACCAGCCCCAACTTTGGTAATCCCGGTAACCATACTATTGATATCTTTAGAATGACACCGACCCCAGCTTTGGTAATCCCGGTGACCATTCTTTCTAACTTTAACACGGTACCGACCCCGGCTTTGGTAATCCCGGTAAACCGTATCATAACTTTATTACAACACCGATCCCAGCTTTGGTAATCCCGGTGAACTGTTTTATAACTGTAACATAACACCGTCCCCAGCTTTGGTAATCCCGGTGAACCCCCTTACCAATAGTATTTTCCCTAATGTTATACGGGCCTAGGGTAAGGGACTTAAATTGAACTTTTAATAGCGCTTCAACACTTTTAATAGCGCTTTTTTGAACTTTTATAAGCGCTATTAAAAGTTTTGAAGCGCTATTAAAAGTCATGAGGGACTTAAATTGAAAACGAAAAAATAAGATGAGGACCAAAATGTAACACCCCGGTATTTCTAACATGTAGAGAGACCGAAAGATGCACAAATTGCGGAAATTCAGAGGACACAGTTCCTGTTTAAGTTTTGGACATACAAACTTTTTCCGAAATAAAACAAAATCGGAAATAACATTACTTCATAAAATAGAAGTTTATCGGTTCCATACCGAGTGGATTACAATATCCCAGTCCAAATACCAAACAGAAACATAAACGGTTCATATAACTCATAATCATTATAAGTTTATACAACCAATAGGACAACAAAGGAACAAGGAGAAAATACTAAGTCTTCAGCACCTCCAAGAGTATATCAACTACTCGTGCACTATAGTCTTCCTTTTTCCCTGCTTCTCTGAAAAACAACAAATATGGATAGGGTGAGATAACATTATCTCAGTGAGTCCTACCGTGCCCCCTCACTGACACTCGGTTCAATTATTAAACCGTCAACAATGTTTAATTAGCTACCAATAGCCATAATCGAAATACCAAGCAAGTCGTGTTCTCTTTTATGTTTTTAATAGCTTAGCTCAACCGACTGCACAACTGCTAATCCCGGTAGCTATAGCTTAACATCTGCCGACTGCACAACTGCTAATCCCGACAATGTTAACTTATAATCAGTAACTTAGCACAAGCCGACTGCACCTCTGCTAATCCCGGCAACCCGTGAGTTGACCACGCCAAAACACATTCAGGGCCTAGGTAAGGGGTCATGACTACCCTCCCTAGTATGCTACTTGTCGGGTCGTCACCCAACGCGATTTATGTATGACAATACATAACGATTTCTCGAGAGTTAGATAATATATATCTTTCCGATCACCAAAGGATCTATCACAATATCTTTTTAGATAATTTATATCTTATCGATCTATAACCCGTTTTGATGAATTTATAAACATCCGGCATTATAATCATATTGTAATGTGTTATTGACTTATAACCCGTTTTGATGAATCTCTAGACATCCGGCATTATAATCATATACAGTTGATATATATATATAAATATATATACATTCTATCCATCAGACAGTGTACCCACACGTATACTAGGGTTTCGGTTTTTCGATCAAATAGGCTTTCAAAGCTCTTTTTCAAAAACCATGAGTTGAACAAGTTCAAAATAAGGTTTTCAGTGAGGCAATCCCTTTTTGAATGGTTGAGAAAGAAATTAGAAAAGGTTCGGGATCAAACGGAGCAACAAAACGAGAAAACGGAAGCCGGTAACAGAACCACACGCACGACCCGTGCCCAGGGGCACACGACCCGTGCGTGGTGCACTACTCAAGACCCATCTACCAGAGGGAAGCGCACGATCCGTGCCCAGGGGCGCACGACCCGTGCGTCCCGTTCTGTTTCCAATACTTCCAACCCGAAGCAGGCGCACGACCCGTGCCCAGGGGCGCACGGTCCGTGCGACCTGTGTCTGTTACCAGAATTTCTCATTTTCCTCATTTTCGCTCTCCGTTCTCGTCCGATTCGATTTCTAATTTCAATCACCTGAAACTCAGAAAATTCCCAGAATATATATTTCTAGTAGTACACAATTCATTTCATTTCAACGACTTATTAAAATTCTCAATAAACCGTAAAACACCGTTTTGACTTAAAACGCTTTTCGATTCTAAGACTTTTGAAAACAGAAAATATGACCAAGGGATTCCATGTCGAAAACATGTTCAAAATATCAAAATACCCTATCGTGAGTAGAACTCACCGTGATGTCGTTTTCGCTAGGAACCACGATCAAAACGTGAAACAGCCGAACACTAGAACGCACGAACAATCACCAACAACGCTGGAACAGCAGCTATCTTGACTGAACGGCTTGGAGCAGCAACCCAATCTTTCACGATCTCCCCTAAATCGAAATAAAAGTTTGAGATTCCCCCCTCTTAACAGCAACACTGGACATGCAAGAGAAGTGGCAGCTCAAAACCCCATTATCTTCAACCTTGGAGCTTCAAGCTTCAAAAATGGCGCATAGAGGAAGAGTGAGAATCAGCCCTTGTCCTTGGTACCATTGAACTCAGAATCAAAAATGGAGTAGAGAGAGGTTTAGAAGACTTACATGCAATGAAAACTTGAGAAGCTCTCCTTTCCTCCTCTTCCTCCTCCCTTCGCCCTCTTTCTCTCTTTTCTCAACTCTTTTTTTTTCTCTTTTCTCAACTTCAGCTGAAAGGTGTCCAAGTGAGAGGGTGAGTTCAGTATGAATATGGGCTGGGGGGTTTATAATGATGGTGTAAAGACCATTTTGCCCTTTGCCCATAAAGTGATAGCTTAGGAGTTGAAAATCCTTTTCGGTACAAAACCTTCTCGATTAATTCAGTTCTGACCCGAAGTTCCTCAATTCTTTTGGTTCGAAATTAATTATAATCTTTACGATTATATTTTAAATTACTAGGGGTGTGAAAAGACAGATTTGCCCTTCGGCTCCAATTCCTCATTATTCTATGAATAAGCCACCTTTCAATGGAGAATAGGTTTTCTTGACGAATTACTCGACTATTAATCCCCGAGACGCGACCAATTATTCCCACAAATAATTAATCGGCCTCCGGCATCATAATACGAGTCTTTAAAAATTAAGGATGTTACAATCTCCCCAACTTTTAAAAATTTTGTCCTCAAAATTGACGAAACATACCTTACTGAAAGAGATATGGATATCGATTGCGCATGTCTTCTTCCAGTTCCCAGGTAGCCTCCTCGATTGAGAATCCATCCCAGACCACTTTGACAATAGGAATAGTCCTTGACCGTAGCGTCTTCTCGCCACGCTCCAAGATGTAGCTAGGATAAGGTTGGAATGACAAATCCGGTTGCAGGTCAATGGTATCAACACTCAATGGTTGATGCAGATCGGGAACATACTTTCTCAACTGAGATACGTGGAACACATCGTGGAGATTTGATAGGGCCAGAGACAATGCGAGGCGATAGGCAACTGGCCCAATCCGCTCGATGATTTGGAAAGGTCCAACATATCGAGGACTGAGCTTCTTCGCTCGCAAGGCTCTCCCAGTGCCTATGGTTGGCGAAACTTTCAAGAACACATGATCACCAACCTCAAACTCCAACGGTCTCCTTCGGTTGTCAGCGTAGCTCTTTTGCCGACTCTGAGCAACCTTCATCCTTTCTCGAATTAACTTGACCTTCTCTGTAGTCTCGCGAACCATATCGGGTCCCAAAAACTTGTCCTCACCAATCTCCCACCAACACAATGGAGTTCTACACTTTCTACCATAAAGTGCTTCAAACGGTGCCATTCCAGTGCTAGAGTGGTAACTGTTGTTGTAGGAGAATTCTACTAACGGAAGATGGTCCTCCCATTTTCTCCCACTGTCGAGCACACAAGCCCGAAGCATGTCCTCAAGAGTCTGGATAGTCCTCTCCGTCTGACCATCAGTCTGAGGATGATAAGCAGTGCTAACCAGCACCCTTGTTCCCAAAGCTTCATTCAATGCTCTCCAGAACCTGGAAGTAAACTTGGGATCTCGGTCTGACACAATACTTGTTGGGACTCCATGCAGTCTGATAATGTTCCTCACATATTCATCTGCTAACTTGGAAACCTTATAAGTCGAGCGAACAGGAATAAAGTGAGCGGATTTAGTCAATCGGTCCACTACTACCCAAATAGAATCATTGCCTGCCTGTGACCTCGGCAAACCCATGACGAAGTCCATTGAGATATCTTCCCACTTCCAAACTGGTACATCTAGCGGTTGTAACTGACCGCCCGGTCTTCGGTGTTCCGCCTTAACCTTCTGACAAGTTAAGCACCGAGAAACAAATTCTGCAATCTCGACCTTCATCCCAGGCCACCAATACATCAACTTCAAGTCTCGGTACATCTTGGTGGATCCCGGATGTACCGAGTACTGACTCCTATGAGCTTCTTCCAATACTTGCCTTTTGATATCATCATCATCGGGAACACAAATCCTCCCATTAGAGCAAATCACGCCATCACTATCCTCAGTGAAATCTGGCGATCCCCTCTGAGACTGCAACTTCATATCAGCTTCTTGAGCTACACGGATTTGTTCCCTTAGCACACTGGCTATCTGTATATGCCGCAGCACTACGCGATCCCTCTTTCTTACCACCTTGAGTTTCAAGTCTCTGAACGACTCCAACAAAGCCATCTCGTGAACCATTAACCTTGCCGTGTGGATAGACTTCCTGCTCAGAGCATCTGCTACCACATTGGCTTTCCCAGGGTGATATTTCAATTCGAAGTCATAGTCCTTCAAAAATTCGGTCCACCTTCTCTGTCTGTTATTCAACTCCTTTTGGTCAAATAGATATTTCAAGCTCTTGTGATCACTAAAAACTTCGAAACGAGAACCGTAAAGGTAATGTCTCCAAATTTTCAGTGCAAACACAATAGCCGCCAACTCTAAGTCATGAGTTGGGTAATTCCGTTCATGCGTCTTCAATTGCCTCGATGCATAGGCCACAACATGTTGATTCTGCATGAGAACGCATCCTAAACCCTTCCCAGATGCATCACTGTAAATCTGAAATCCCAATGACGGATCCGGAAGAATTAGGATCGGAGCAGAAGTTAACTTTTCCTTCAATCCAAGGAAGCACTCTTCACAATCGGCATCCCACGTGAACGGTTGACCCTTGCGAGTCAATCGAGTAAGCGGAAGTACCATTTGCGAAAAACCCTCAATGAATCTTCTATAGTAACCAGCTAAACCCAGAAAGCTTCGGATCTCAGTCACTGACGTTGGCCGTTCCCAATTCAACACAGCTTCCACCTTGCTAGGATCCACTGCAACCCCTTCTTGGGAAATTACATGACCCAAGAATTTTACTTCAGGCATCCAAAAGTCACACTTTGATGGTTTAGCGTAGAGTTTCTTCTCTCGGAGTACTCCTAGGACAAATCGGAGATGCTGAGCATGCTCCTCAACTGACTTGGAGTAAATCAAGATATCATCAATAAAGACGACCACAAACTGATCTAGGTAAGAATGAAATACTCTATTCATATAATCCATGAATACGGCTGGAGCGTTAGTTAATCCGAAAGGCATCACTACAAACTCGTAGTGTCCGTACCTCGTACGAAAGGCAGTCTTCGGAATGTCTAAGGTTCTTACCCTAATTTGATGGTACCCTGACCTCAGATCAATTTTGGAGAAAACTTTAGCACCTCGAAGTTGGTCAAGTAGATCATCTATCCTTGGCAATGGATACTTGTTCTTGATAGTGATTTTATTCAGCTGACGGTAGTCTATGCATAACCTCATGCTTCCGTCCTTCTTCTTGACTAGCAATACCGGAGCACCCCATGGAGAAGCACTCGGTCGAATAAACTTCTTGGAAATTAATTCCTCAAGTTGGGACTTCAATTCTTTCAGTTCAAGAGGAGACATCCTATAAGGTGCTATGGATATTGGCCCTGTGCCAGGCGCCAAATCTATAGAGAATTCTACCTCTCGTTCTGGAGGTAAAGAGGAAACTTCCTCGGGAAAAACATCTAAGAATTCATTAACAACTTGAGTAGGTGATAAATCCAAATCAGCTTCAGTTGATGCAGACAAAATAATAACAAAAGCTTCCGCACCTTGGAATAGAGACTGGCTGGCTGAAGTGAACGAAATAACGCCATCATCTGCAGGTAGTGAATGTTCCGCTATTTCAGAAGGAAAATTAATTGCACGATTGAAGCAATCAATCGTAATGTGATTGGAAGTCATCCAATTCATTCCCAACACGATCTCCATTCCTCTCATAGGCAGACAGATAAAATCAACAACAAAGTCCCTGCCTCCTATGGTGAGCAGACAATTAAGACATAATGATTGGGTTCGCACACGACCCTTTGCCGCAGTAAGGATAGATATTGGTTCGGATATAGGAGATACTATTAATCCTAGCCGTTCCGCACATGCTTCAGAGATAAAACAATGAGTAGCACCAGAGTCATACAGAATATTAACAGTTTGATGAAAGATAGAACCTGTACCCCTTATCAGATTATCAGCTGGCTTGATGGTCTTAGCATCCAGAGTGTTGACTCGAGCCTGTCTCGGAGCATCAGGAGACTCTAAGAAAGCTTTCCTTGACGGACAATTATTAGCATAATGGCCCACTTCTTTGCAAAGATAACACTGATCCGACCTTGCCTCTGATCGACACCTTCCTGGATGATTCTTCTTGCACACTTCACACCGGCGATGCCCAGAAGTGTTGTTTGTCTGAATCTGCTTTCCCTTGTCTAGATTCCCTCTATACCTCGGGTTTGCATAAGTTGACCCACTGCCCTTCTTCTTATCCTTCCAAAAATCCTTCCTCTCAGCATACATTCTTTTCAGATCGCTTTCTGCTGAATGAGCCTGTTGAACCAAAGCAGGATAAGTGGTTAGGGAATACGAACTGAGACCTTGATTCACATCGCCTCTAAGACCTTGTCTGAACATCACCATCTTCCACCTATCGTCAGGAGCGGTGGTCCCCAATTCATAGAATTGTGACAATCTCTCAAATTTTGCAGCATATTCCCCAACTGTCATCTCTCCCTGTTTCAAACTCAGAAATTCCATCTGCTTGTCAAGTCTTTGGGAGTCGGGAAAATAATGACCCAAAAACAACTCTTTGAAGTTATCCCACTCAAGAGGAATTCCTTGATTTTGAAGCATTCTACGAGCGTTAACCCACCAAGTGTGAGCATCCTCGTCCAGAGCGTTAGCAGCACAAATTACCTTTTCTCCTTCATTGCATTGCAAAGTATCAAAGATCCGTTCCATGGCATCTACCCAGAAATGGGCTTTCATTGCCTCGGATCCTCCTTTGAAGGTTGGGGGTTTCATCTTCAGAAACCGGAAATACATCCTGTTAGGATCCTCAGGTGTTGGCACATTGACTGGCTCAGCTGGTTGTGGTTGAGGCATTTGATGCATCTGCTGCATTTGAGCCATCTGAGCCATCTGTTGCTGTTGCATTAGCATCATGTCATTCATCATCTTTTGCTGAGTCTCGATGACATTCTGCATCCATTCTTGATGAGGATCAACAGGTGGGTTTCTCCTACCTCTTCCAGCCATGATTCTGCGAAGTATGCACAAAGTATTAAGTTGATCAGGCTCAATGTCTAATAGCATACTAAGAAAAATCAGACTTAGAAGACGTAAAAGACTCTTAACATCTAAGTCCGACTAGGTCGAACCGCTCTGATACCAAATGTAACACCCCGGTATTTCTAACATGTAGAGAGACCGAAAGATGCACAAATTGCGGAAATTCAGAGGACACAGTTCCTGTTTAAGTTTTGGACATACAAACTTTTTCCGAAATAAAACAAAATCGGAAATAACATTACTTCATAAAATAGAAGTTTATCGGTTCCATACCGAGTGGATTACAATATCCCAGTCCAAATACCAAACAGAAACATAAACGGTTCATATAACTCATAATCATTACAAGTTTATACAACCAATAGGACAACAAAGGAACAAGGAGAAAATACTAAGTCTTCAGCACCTCCAAGAGTATATCAACTACTCGTGCACTATAGTCTTCCTTTTTCCCTGCTTCTCTGAAAAACAACAAATATGGATAGGGTGAGATAACATTATCTCAGTGAGTCCTACCGTGCCCCCTCACTGACACTCGGTTCAATTATTAAACCGTCAACAATGTTTAATTAGCTACCAATAGCCATAATCGAAATACCAAGCAAGTCGTGTTCTCTTTTATGTTTTTAATAGCTTAGCTCAACCGACTGCACAACTGCTAATCCCGGTAGCTATAGCTTAACATCTGCCGACTGCACAACTGCTAATCCCGGCAATGTTAACTTATAATCAGTAACTTAGCACAAGCCGACTGCACCTCTGCTAATCCCGGCAACCCGTGAGTTGACCACGCCAAAACACATTCAGGGCCTAGGTAAGGGGTCATGACTACCCTCCCTAGTATGCTACTTGTCGGGTCGTCACCCAACGCGATTTATGTATGACAATACATAACGATTTCTCGAGAGTTAGATAATATATATCTTTCCGATCACCAAAGGATCTATCACAATATCTTTTTAGATAATTTATATCTTATCGATCTATAACCCGTTTTGATGAATTTATAAACATCCGGCATTATAATCATATTGTAATGTGTTATTGACTTATAACCCGTTTTGATGAATCTCTAGACATCCGGCATTATAATCATATACAGTTGATATATATATATAAATATATATACATTCTATCCATCAGACAGTGTACCCACACGTATACTAGGGTTTCGGTTTTTCGATCAAATAGGCTTTCAAAGCTCTTTTTCAAAAACCATGAGTTGAACAAGTTCAAAATAAGGTTTTCAGTGAGGCAATCCCTTTTTGAATGGTTGAGAAAGAAATTAGAAAAGGTTCGGGATCAAATGGAGCAACAAAACGAGAAAACGGAAGCCGGTAACAGAACCACACGCACGACCCGTGCCCAGGGGCACACGACCCGTGCGTGGTGCACTACTCAAGACCCATCTACCAGAGGGAAGCGCACGATCCGTGCCCAGGGGCGCACGACCCGTGCGTCCCGTTCTGTTTCCAATACTTCCAACCCGAAGCAGGCGCACGACCCGTGCCCAGGGGCGCACGGTCCGTGCGACCTGTGTCTGTTACCAGAATTTCTCATTTTCCTCATTTTCGCTCTCCGTTCTCGTCCGATTCGATTTCTAATTTCAATCACCTGAAACTCAGAAAATTCCCAGAATATATATTTCTAGTAGTACACAATTCATTTCATTTCAACGACTTATTAAAATTCTCAATAAACCGTAAAACACCGTTTTGACTTAAAACGCTTTTCGATTCTAAGACTTTTGAAAACAGAAAATATGACCAAGGGATTCCATGTCGAAAACATGTTCAAAATATCAAAATACCCTATCGTGAGTAGAACTCACCGTGATGTCGTTTTCGCTAGGAACCACGATCAAAACGTGAAACAGCCGAACACTAGAACGCACGAACAATCACCAACAACGCTGGAACATCAGCTATCTTGACTGAACGGCTTGGAGCAGCAACCCAATCTTTCACGATCTCCCCTAAATCGAAATAAAAGTTTGAGATTCCCCCCTCTTAACAGCAACACTGGACATGCAAGAGAAGTGGCAGCTCAAAACCCCATTATCTTCAACCTTGGAGCTTCAAGCTTCAAAAATGGCGCATAGAGGAAGAGTGAGAATCAGCCCTTGTCCTTGGTACCATTGAACTCAGAATCAAAAATGGAGTAGAGAGAGGTTTAGAAGACTTACATGCAATGAAAACTTGAGAAGCTCTCCTTTCCTCCTCTTCCTCCTCCCTTCGCCCTCTTTCTCTCTTTTCTCAACTCTTTTTTTTTCTCTTTTCTCAACTTCAGCTGAAAGGTGTCCAAGTGAGAGGGTGAGTTCAGTATGAATATGGGCTGGGGGGTTTATAATGATGGTGTAAAGACCATTTTGCCCTTTGCCCATAAAGTGATAGCTTAGGAGTTGAAAATCCTTTTCGGTACAAAACCTTCTCGATTAATTCAGTTCTGACCCGAAGTTCCTCAATTCTTTTGGTTCGAAATTAATTATAATCTTTACGATTATATTTTAAATTACTAGGGGTGTGAAAAGACAGATTTGCCCTTCGGCTCCAATTCCTCATTATTCTATGAATAAGCCACCTTTCAATGGAGAATAGGTTTTCTTGACGAATTACTCGACTATTAATCCCCGAGACGCGACCAATTATTCCCACAAATAATTAATCGGCCTCCGGCATCATAATACGAGTCTTTAAAAATTAGGGATGTTACACAAAACGCCTATTTCGTTAATGTAGGGACTAAACTTAAAAGGAGCCGATTTTGTAGGGACTAAAAACATATTTTACCCTAATTTATATATCTTATATCCAGCCACATTGGGACGACACTTAACCCCGATATAATTTATATATCGTAACAGACACTTGAACATTTGGTTCTTTAACATTAAACCGTTACTGAACATTTAGTTCCACAAGACAAACATATTATGTGTTCGCTCCCGTATACTATTTTACGGGTTTTCGAATTAAACATAACTTTGCAGACTATTATAAAAACCTATGAAAACATATTCAAAATCATGGCATTATAAGCCTAATATCATTAGAAAAGGGTTAGGAAAGGATTAAAAGAGGATTGGAATCGATCGGGATCGTTTCGGGCAAGTTTGGAAAATTTGGACAGAACACTGCGCACGGTCCGTGCTCCCATACGCACGAGTCGTGCGCCTTGTAAGTCCTCTTTGAAAAATACAAACCGAAAGGGGCGCACGGTCTGTGCGCCTGGGGCACATGGGTCGTGCTCTTTTGACAGCACTGAATTTTCTTCCCGTTTTCGCAAATTTCGTCGTTCCGATCAAATCCGATACCTGTTCCAGTCCAGTCCCAACACAAAAATAGTCCAAAAACATATACAAACAACAATAATCATCATCATATCATCATTTGTGAATTACAAACACAAACATAAACAATTTATCGTTTATGTCAAAATACGTTAATTTTCAAATAACGGTTTTAAAAACTCAATATCGACAATTCGAAATCCTCAATCAAAACCTAAACGTGAGTAAAACTCACCCTTGACGCGTGAGCTATTATCGAGCCGAAGTCACCGAAGTCTCAAAATCCCCAATTTCGACCTAACGATCACCAACTCGTTCCCGTCTCCGAATCGAACTTCAATCCGCGATCAATCCACCTTAGGTTCGCTTCTAATCACACCTAAACCATCAAAATCCTCACAAACTCGAAAACACTATTTATCATCTCCCTAAAACTCTCAAAATCGAAGTCAAAGGGGAGTGAAAAATAGAAACTTTAATTCACCTAGCTTGGAGGGGTGGAAGGAGAAGCAAGGATGATGATGATGATGAAACTTAGGGGTGATGGGTGGTGATCTTCTTCTTCTTCTTCTTCTTCTTCTTCTTCTTCTTCTTCTTCTTCTTCTTCTTCTTCTTCTTCCCTCTTTCTTCTTCTTTCTTCCTTTCCTTCTTTTCTCTTCTTTTCTCCTTTTCTCTTCTCTGTCTCGCTTCCTTTCTTTCTTAATTCTCTTTCTTTCTTTTCTTATATATTAAGTGGTAATCTGGTCAAATGACCACATTGCCCTTGATCTCTAATTTCGTTTCTAAATCGTCATTGATCCGTATTAACCAGTTAACGATCCTAAGACAACCAATAATTAACTTTAACACTCAATAATCTTACTAATCAAGTACTAAAATAATTCAATTGGGTTAACATCCAAATAATTCGACTAATTATTTTGAGGATGTTACATTGATTCTCTTCCTATCTTTTAATTTATTTGACCTAGCTGAATGAAGTTTGTTCTTTTGGGTTAAGTTAATATTGAACCTATTATTTTTACTATGGATTAAAAGGTTAGAGTGTCTACTATTTGCTTTATATAAACAACAAAGATATAAAGATAATATCTCGAGAAATTTCATTTTCTACCTTCTTTTCATACAATATTATGGTTATTTGGATAAAATAAGAGAGGGTGTGGAAGTTTCTTTAATAGAGGATACACTATAACAATTATATATATATATAGGCTAAAGTGCTCCCGGGGTCCTTTATCTTTATTTAAAGTAACGATTTGGTCCTTTATCTTTTTTTTGTCACAAATCAGTCCTTTATGTTTTAAATTTTTGACACATAAATCCTTTTCTGTCCCAAATCAGTCCTTTATGTTTCAAATTTTTAACACATAAATCCTTTTTTTTGACACATAAATCAGCACTGTTAACGGAAAAGGATTTATGTGTCAAAAATTTGAAAGATAAAGGACTTATTTGGGACAAAAAAAACATAAAGGACTAATTCGTTACTTTAAATAAAGATAAGGGACCCCGGGAGCACTTTAGCCTATATATATATATATATATATATATACATAATATTAGAATAAAAATATAGATAAATAATTTATATATAGAACACAATTTAGTTTTTTTTTCTCAATTCATTTATCATTACACATTAAGTTTTTTTAAATTTGTTTATTCAATCGATTCATGCATCATTGCACAATAAAATAAGATCTCATTTAATTAATAAAATAACAATTCCATGTAAAATATAAATAAATATTAGTATACATAAATGAGGAGCCATAAAATTAAATATATAATTAACCATTATTATAGATAAAAATAATGAGAAGCATATTTTTTTTATTATGAAGATTGGAAAATTTGTTATAATTATATTTATGCTTATATTAAATGATTAAAGATTTCATTTAATTAATAAAATAAAAATTTCATGTAAAATATAGATAAATATTAGTATACATAAATGAGGAGCCTTAAAATTAAATATATAATTAAACATTATTATAGATAAAAACAATGAGAAGCATCCTAAAAGCTCCATTCAATGTAAACTATAAATACATAATAGTATACATAAGTGAGGAGGAGAATAAATATATATATAATTAAATATAAGTATAGATAAAAATAATAAATATAGGTAGAAAAAATGAGGAGGAACGTAATTATAAAATATTAATACGAAAATGGTGAATAATTTAAATTCCTTAAATTTCTATTTGTTCTACTAATATTATTATAATATTTACGGTTCTTATGATATTTATTAACAACATCACCTAATACTAAACTAAATTATAATAAATTGAATTTTCATTTTCTCAATGTATGTTTGAAAACTAATATCTTAATAAATTGTATGCAATTTGTTATTCTTTTCTTTTTAGTTAAACGTTTTTAAATTATACTATTAACAATTTTCTAAAAAAAAATATTTGTATAATCTAGTTATTGTCTATTTGAGAAATCTTTGTAATATCCAACACGAGTATACAACTAGTTAATAAAATAAAAAGGCTCAATCTAACCTAAAATACACATTGATATTTATAAAACAAAAAGGTGACACACGTTGAAAAAAAGAATCAACCTATGTTTACTTTAGTCCTCACTCACTTGAGCCGCTCTAATTGCAGTTTGATTATTAGTAAAAAAATCAAGATGAACATATCTCCTCTTTAACTTGAAAATTGTTAATTGTTTTACACATTATTGACCAAAAAAAATTGGTTTTACACATTGGATTGGAATGTTCTTAAACATAAGAAACTGTAATTGAAATGAGTATATAAAAAAGAGATAATAGTACCCTAAAAACGATTACCAAAACCTTCCATTCATTAAAGGGATAGCCATAACATTTAAAAGGTGCACCATCACCCCAAATGAGGTGTAAGCCAACATTTGTATTTTTGGTCCTAAAGTGTGAGCATACTTAAAATCACATCCCATCCTAAGATTGTATAAGGATGACTAATACATTTATGTACACAAAAATCTCAATACTCTCAACCTCATCTATACACTTCAAAAAAAAAATACAAAAAGACTAATCTCCAAATGTTGTTTACCCTTTTGTTCATTCATTTACAATTGGAAAAGACTTTAGTAACTCTCAAAAAAAACTTATCTAAACTACAACATACATTTTGGATATCATTGAGCTAGTTAGTGCTATCATTTCCTTAATCTGATGTAGCCTGAAATTTGAATAATTAACATCAAAACTAAGACATCAAGTGTCTTCTACAAAAACTCTGAAGATGAAATCACGAAATCGTTTTGAGTAAAGCCTTGGATCGACGGCTGAGATTGAGGTTGCATCATATTGGAATGATTTGTAAGCATGTTCAAGCTTTTTACTAATGTCATAGTCTTGTAATATGTCTATTATACCAAAAAATATGTAAATCTCATATAACTCCCCTGTTGGTTCTCCAACTGTCGGAGAAGCATCACAAACACTTCTTCGCGCAGTTAACTCGGCCCGCGCGGGCATGTTTATACCTAACTGAATCCACCTGAAACATGAAAGAAAAAATGCAAATGTTTTCAGAAAATGTAACCATTCTTGACTACGGAGAATCGAGTAATATGAAACTGAAAGTTTGAGTAATGTTGTAAATAATTGACCAACATAATTGTATTGAACCGAATTATTGTTCTAGACGATTTAATCAAAAATATGTATAATACTATATATACTTTCAATAGCCATAACTCGTGATTCACACAAGAGACAAGTTCTAGTGTTAATGAAAATTTGAAACTTAGGTCATGATGTGTTGATAGACTATACCGACTAGGATCGACTACAAGGTGATCGATATCGACTCCCGAAAGACGAGGAGCTCCATCATCAAAGCTACCATTACCTACAAAATATGTAATGAATTCAGTAATAAAACTCATACTAAAAATAAAAACTAAGAAAATCAATCTAAACAGAATATAACCAACCAGTTGGAGTTTGAGTTCCTGAACTGCGAGCCGGTGTAACAGCTTCGCTACATGATATTCCTCGAAAGTGAAGACCTACCAACATACTGTAATCCATAATCCTCTCATGTTCGAGAAAATTGCAGTCCCTATCCACTTGCCTAGAGAATTCTTGAAACCAAGATTTTCGCAACCGAAATACGTAATTTAAGTCGAGGTCCTTAAGTGTTGTTGTAGGCTCAATTTCTTCTTCAGATTTATCAGTTGTGCGACCAAATGTCGAACCTTTTAAGTCAAAGCGTCTATGGATTGCATGTTCTGAACAAAATAGATTTCCCATAATGACAAACCGAACCTGAAATTTATCATGTGTAGTTAGTTATAACTTTTTGTTATTGCAGAGAAGAATTTTATACAGAACTCAGCAATATTACCTTCTTCTGTGCAGTTCCTGTTACTTTAACACAATGAAGGCCAAAGAATTTGGTGACTAAAGTGTTCTCAAATGCACGAACATGTTTGTAGTAACCAGGAAGCATTCTCAAGAAAACCTGCAATCGTATAATACAGTCTCGACTGAAATAACTTTTAGTACATAAATAAAATGACACCAGTTATTCAATGAACTTAAAACTGCATTTTTCGTATATAGTGGACCATAGGTAGTATACTATATAACAGTTGTTCGTTTGTAATGTGTATTTTCGTTCCACTACAGTGCTGAAAACTCGGGATTATTCGTGACACTATCTAGCCAACTAAAAGGGAACTCACTTTTACTTCTGCTTTCTTCATGGTCTTTATCATGTATCGATCATCATTGGTCAAATAAAAAAAGCTTCCACTTTTTCCGGGCGAGGACAGCTCCCGAAGAGCGTCGTCCCCACATAACGATATCATGTAATCCGCTGGATCTACTTTGAACAATTTTCTTAGAGCCCTGCAAATACAAATGTAATGAATCAACAAGATCAATAAAATTGGATAAGCAAATAGAGTTCTAATAGTCAAACAGTCTTTGTTATATAAGGTCATGAAGCAATTGCAGTATCAATGAACAAGAGTTCTCAAATCTCCTCTTTGCATCTTAATAGAGAGGTTATAAATTAATAAGAGCACACTTAAACAAGCTAATAGATTCTTATGCAAAACATGGAAACCTAATTAACAAAAGTATTTCAGTGGAACAAAGAAAAGAAAGAAAGATTTTTTTGATTACAAAAGAATTTTAGTGAGTTGGATCCTGGAGGCTCACCAGAGTTAGGGAAAGCCTCAAGGCTTTTTGAGCACTTACAGAGGTATTTACATATTACCCATTAAACCAATAAAGTCCTCACATTGGCAGCGGGATTCGAACCCACATCCTTGTGAGATGTGAGCTAAATCCTTACCAACTAAACCAACCTTCGTAGTCAAAAGAAAGAAAGATGATTATCCTGTCTTTAGATATTACAAAAAATAAAATAAAAGCTTACCTGAACACTACTGGACAATAATCTTTCCATCTAAACTCACAAGATGGGTGGGGTGGGGTGTGCTTGGATCCTTCTGGAGGAAATTTAGTCCACACTTTTTCTTTGGGATCAAATGCAGAGGATTTCAAATCAAGGGATGTACTTGGAGCTGGTCTTCCAACAGCATGTCTGTGCTATGGCACAAGAAATTAATAAAGGTGCAGTTAAAATTAGAATCATGAAAGGAAACTTAATTTTCCATAATCCATAGTTCCATAGTTCCATATTCATCATTGCACTATAGGATGATAAAATAAGCCAAATCTCCATCCTAGATGGTACAATCTATCAAAATATTACTTACAAGGAAAAGTGGGGGAAAGGAAAAAGAAAAGCTTCCTATGGATGAGAATCACCATTGATAAGAAAAGGTTCCTATGGATGATAAAATGTTCAACTATGTAAGTGAAGAAAAAGCTCATTGACACAGACACAGACACAGACACAGACATCGAACACGATACTGATATGGACACTTAGATACCGGTTTTAATTTGCAAAATGGAAATAATTGAAGTGTCAGTGTTGGCAGACACGTCTTCAACATGAAATGTTTTTGCTACAGAGTTCTTAACAATAAAAATGAGAAAATTACTGAAAAAGTAAAACCAAGACTAGTACTCCTTCCATCTCATTTTAAGTGTCCCTTTTGCAATATTTTTCTAACTCAGATTATTTGTCATTTTAGAATATCAATGCAACATTTATCAACTTTTTCCACCAATATACCTTTATTTATTGTATCTCAATTCACCTAACGATTCAACTAACTACTGTTAATAAGTACATGAAACTCATTTTATCATTGAAATCAACACAATTAATCATTTTCTTAAGAATTGTGCACAACTAAAATAGAACACTTAAAATGAGACGGAGGGAGTACCTGACACCAAGCTGCAGATTAAGCATAAGCTCAAAGTTCTTATGCCCTTTAGATATAGTCACTCCTTGTCTCTTTGGAGCCTTCAATCTCAAATGTGGAACTCTAGGAAAAGAATTATCAAGCTGAGGACTTCTTGAACCATAAGACCCGTCTTCAGAACTAAAATTACTAAGTCTTTCATCCATTGGCATCCACCTACTTCCTTTCCTAGATATTGGTTGTTTACTATCTTCCTCTAAACCATTCATATTCAAAATTTTCTGTGAAGGATACATTGAAACCTTCTCACACAAACAAACATTACAATCATTCAAATCCACAGAAAACAACTCTTGAGGATCCCATTCCAAGTGATTATCATCAGAAGAACCAGAAGGATAATAAGTCCCACTTTGTTCCTTTGAATCTTTACTCCAAACTCCAACATAAAAACTCCCATCACACCATCTAAATGTACCATTTCCTTTTGGTAAACCTTCTTCCCAACAACCATCATATCTATTACCATTACTCCACATTAAAGTACCATTCCCGTTAAATAAACCATTTTTCCATTGACCAATGTAATGGTTCCCATTTTTCCATTGATACCTCCCATGTCCATTTTGCAAACCTTTTCTCCATTCCCCATCATAGAAATCACCATTAGGATAACTTTGTGTCCCTTGACCATTTCTTAAATCCATAACCCAGCAACCTTTGTATGTGTCCCCTGAAGAACCTATGTATGTTCCTTTACCATCCATATAACCACTTTTGAAATCACCTTCATAGGTAGCACCACTTGGCCAACTAAATCTCCCTTTTCCCATTATGTTTCCATTTTTCCATTCACCAACATACATACACCCATCTGTCCATAGATATTTTCCATTACCATTTGGTAAATTTTCAAGCCATTGGCCTTTGTAAAAGTCACCATTGGAGAGAATCTTTTCAACTTGGTAAAATTCCCCTTTCTTTGGCTCATCATCATCAACATGAGCAACAGACATTGGTGTGAAGATTTTTTTTGACCTTTTTTTTGGTCCAGCTGATTTTCTAACTGTTGTTTCCCAAACTTTGACAATGTTGTTAAGATCTTTGTTCATTCTTCTTTAAAGCTTCCAACTTTTTCTCCACCTCCCTCTTTCACATATACACCCCCATGCCTTTGCTTATTAACCTCCACCCATTAATGCCCCCATATGAAAAAAAAAAAACCTGTCAATGTACAATCTTCCTTGTAAAGTTGCAGAAAGCATTTCTGCAGCAAAACCATGAAAGCAAAACCATGAAAGAAGAGAAGAAACAAAATAAAATGAGAACGAAAATCAAAATCAAAATCCAAACACAACGTCAAGTTTGTTTCTTTTTCACAGATTTTGGTTCATTATTGTGTTATGTAAAATGGGTTGTCTTTAGATTTTGAAGAAACCGGTGATGGGGAAAGCAAAAAGATTGGATGGAACCAGCAACTGACTTTTCTTTTCTTATTTTTTTCTCTTTTGTCTTTATTTTATTTTTTGCAGTTTTTTTTAATCTTCTATTTATTTATTTTTTTTTATTTTATTTTATTTTATTCTCTTTTCTTTGCTTTCTTTTTTTGCTTTTTGTTTGTTTTCTTTCTTTAGTTGGTCTCGTCAAAGAGATTCAACTTGTCATTCTGTTGATTCCGAATTTGGCTCCTAAAAGTAATTACAAATTAGACAATTGGAAGAATGAAATAGGGGTAAAGAGGATGTCAATGCCATTTTTAGCAAATTATATATAATCCTAATTTTAGCTTCATATTTTTATTCTAAGAAAATTTTGATCATAAGATTTTTTTTGCCTTAATCCTTTAAAAGTTGGGACTAAAAAATTACTATTTTGTTATTAATCATATTAGAATTTTGTTCCAGACTGGCCAGGGAGCCCAATTCCAACTTTGGCCACAAAGCGGCCCAATTACCTAGAATAAAGCTCTTCACACGAATGAGCCACAATCCATGCTCGTCCACGCTGGCGATCCGTGTGTCACAGTTATCGACGGCTGTGAGCATATGGCTGGATCCAGCGGATCTAAGTACACCAACTCATTCATGCGCTGGAAGCACACTTGGCCCCTATCAATACCAACTCATTAGCAGGATCAGGTACACACATTCATTCTCCCTACCTCATTATTGGCTTCTAATAGCTGACTTGAGCATTAGAGTGTCATTGCAAGTAACACCACTCGGGTCAAGCTCTAAGGCACGACTTACACAGGAGCATTCTACCGACTAACTGAAGCCGGGCCACCGGACTCGGATAAGGTGCAAATCAAATTTCTTATGTAACCAAAAAATGTATTATAATTTCAATCACCGAAAGTTTAAGACTCCATTATGTAACTAAAATTAGTTGCTTCATAAAAGAAATTCTGTCAGATAATTTTGGTGGTCAATGGAAACATGGATGGTGTGGTAATAGAAAAAATACACATACATGTCATTCGCCTTCTACAAAATACTTTTCGCGATAACAATCTTTTCCCATTTCATAATTCTCTTCAACTAATTACACCATTGATGATTTGATGCCCCGAACGCAACACGTTTTCAAAAACGTGCCCTACTCTTTCAAGCTCCACTCATGCTCCCCATGAATTGTCGCCATTTTTTATCTTGTTGCACACACATTACCTTTGCTTGTGAGGTCCTTAAACCATCATTGGCTATTAATAAAAAATTACTCAGCCTTTATTTCCATCAAACACCCTCCTCATATTCCTCAAAGAAAAAAAGCACCCTCCTGCCATAAGTTTGTTTTTTTAAAAAAATAATTGGCGAATCAAATATTGTCCCACTATTCATTCCTTTCATTCCTCACTTGGTCCACACCATTTTATTCTATTTATTTATTTATTTATTTATGATGAAGGTATTTTTTGATTGTCAAAAAAAATGGTGAAAGTATTTTTCCAAACCTAATAAAATATTAGTTTAATTGTATTTTTCTCTTTCATACAAGACAAATCCAATAATTTTTATTGGATCTTCGTCAATGGAAATGACGGTGGTGTTCCTCTACAGCACTTGACGGTAGGAGAGATATTATTTTAATACATGTGTCTATGAGCGTGTTTGTTATGTTTTTCTAAGGAGAAAATCACTTTTTTTAACTAAAAAATTATTTTTAGTGATTATGATTGTGTCTGTTTAAACTTTTCTTAAAAAAATCATTTTTATTCTTAAAATGCGAATCTGTTTCGAGTAGTTTATCATAAAAATGATTTTTTTAAAAATGATTTTTTTTAAATAAGTAATTTTCAGTATGCTACATTTGTGAAAAAAAGTATGCTACACAAATAAAAAATAACTTCTCATTTTCTTAAAAATCTCTAAAAATTAATTTTTAAATAATTTAACAATAAAATTACTTATTTTTTAATCCATAACAAACAAGTCTATGTCTCTCCTCCTATTAGAAGTGTCCTTTACTTAGTACAGGAGAGAATCTACACCCAGAATTGATGCGTTATTTGTAAGATTGATTGACATTAAGAAATTGACAACAACAGCACTATGAAGCCTATGCATATAAATGTACCATTGGCTTTTTTTGGGGCTGTTCATGACAGTGATCTTAGGAATGGAACCATAAGGTCAGCCAGCAGATAGGCCAACAGAAAAAGTTGTTTTAATAGTGTCTTAGGAATTGAATTCTTTAAGGATAAAAATGTCTTTAGGAATTGAGCTTCATAATATTACAAATGTCTTAGGAATTGAATTTTAATTAGTTAAGACATTTGTTTTAGTGTTATATTATATAAGAGAATGGAAAATAACAACAACAATATTTATCAATACAAATAAAACATTTATTGAGAGAGAGAGAGAGAGAGAGAGAGAGAGAGAGAGAGAGAGAGAGAACCTGTAAGTCATAAGCCAGAATGATGATGCCAGGAAGAGGAAACCACACAGTGATCACCAAAATCCACAATGTAAAGGAGCTGGGAATGGATCGATGAAGGAGGAGAGAGAGAGAGAGAGAGAGATGAGCTGGAATGAGAGGAGAGAAAGTGAGAGAGTTTGTGTTTGTGAATGAATAAACTAAAAACTCAATGTTGTTGTTTGCACGATAAAATTCTTAATAAGCTTCAAGTAATATTTGAAATATATTCTAAATACGTGCATGTTTCAACTTTAATAACTCTTGAATAATGAATTGGATCCATCTTTATACAAAATTGAACCGTGATATTGGTCGGTCCCTAACACTTAGCCTGCAGCTACTTCTGGTTTATAGGCAATAATATGTCAAAACCAAAAATTTATATGGCCCCACAATTGCAAAGAAAGGTCACACTTGTCATTTGCTCATTCAGTTCACATTTATTACTCCCTCCTAAAAAAAATACAATTTTTTAGTAGAAAATACAAACACATTTTTTTTTATAAACAATGTTATTGAGGTGGGGGAATGTTAGTTTCTGGGATTTGAAATCGAGACTTTTTTTTGCACTCATTTGGTGCACTTCAGTATCTTTTAGCTCGTCAACTAAGCTACCTACTTGGAATACAAACACATTTTATTGTACATTAGGTCTAAGCACAATTGGCAAAGTCGATATTGTTGAGCTGAATATTTTCGCAGTTATTTGGGTTCGAACTCGAGATATCCACTTTGCGTACGTGTGTGGGTTTACAACGTGCTTCCACACTACAAGAAATTTGACCTTTACCCACGGACAAAAACCATCACTAAATGTCAAATGTCCGTGGGTAAAAGTCACTTTAACCTCTCCCCACGGCCACTCTTTTCGTAGAGAACGTAAGACGTCTAACCACGCTTTTGCGTCCGTGGGTAAAAGTTTTCCCTACGCCCAAGTTCCTTTACCTACGGTTTCTGACCGTCACTATATCCTTCACCGGTACATCTAATTTTAACTTCTACCTACGGTTCTGACCGTCACTAAAAGTGATTATTTTTTTTGGATATATTAGTGGCTTATTTTTGCTGAATAAAAAATAAATTCTTTTATTAAATTAAACTGTTTTATAGCAACTATAAATTATAAGATTAACAGTAAAAAATAATTAGTTTTATCCTATTATTCATAAGATTAACATATAAAATATAGATTGATAATACTCATGGATAATACATCTTTAAGTCAATTAAAACCCAAATCACAAACATACAACTATAAATTGTGATAATACATCGTATATCTTTCAAATCACAAACATACAACTCTATTTTGGCAATATCCTCAGACTGCTCTATTTTGGCCTACGGGCTTGGGCTCAATCCACTGGAAGAATCGTATCCATTGCTGGAAGAAACCTTCAATTTTTGACTAATACCCGATGGTGAAATCTCAATACCCCTACTGCAAGTTGAAGTCTTCATATTTGAGAGGCATTCAAGATTTGGCAATTACAAGATTTGAAGTACTGACACCTAAAAGATGCCCTTCCTCATCCTTTAACTGGAAACAAATACAACAGAGTTAGGAAAGAAGTTTGGCTATACGCCTATACCAATAATTTGCCAAACCTAATTTGCATTACCTTTGATATAATTTCGATCAGCTCAGGGTAAGTCACATCATTGATTGATGGTAAGTCATTAGCAGCCAAAACAACCTGCATTCAAAACAGGAGGATTAACATAAAATATGTTGAAGTAGGAAGCCATAAAAAGTGTGTAAAGTGCAAACCTGACTCCCAAAATGATATATGCGCCAGAGTTATCAACAGATATGATAACCTGCCATGATAAGGAAATTGATTATGATACTACCAGTGGACAAAATACCCCTGAAGGTCATCAATGATCCAAGATTATGATATCACACTTTCCTTCTTCCAGGACTTTTTGCTCCATTTCGTTCTGAAGGCGTCAAGGTCATCAATGATCCAAGGTCGAGGGGAAAGATTTTGACAAGTAGCCGAAAACGACATTCCATCCACGGCTTGTAAGTTGGGCCTAGAGAAAGCCTCCGCAAGCTTCTCATTCACAGTTTATAAGAATTATTTCAGAGATTTAGTTCACTTCTTTAATCAATTGTTAGCTGTCATAACATAACACCAGAAGTGACCAAAATTACATATCAACCTACCTGGGGAGAACCAAGATCAAATATATATGTTCCCTGCAAAAATTCCTCTAACTAAATTCTCTAGTCGCTTCCCTTCATCTTCAATGGCATCATTAAGACGAACAACATTCTCGAATAGGGAGATGGCCTTCGAATTCTCCTCATCCTATTGCATTCAATCGAAGAGGAATTACAAATCTTAAGCAAAACAAAACTGAATGATTCATCCATAGTAATAGCATTTAGCACATAGAACTGCAGATTGTTCACTTTAACTTACCTTAACCTTCTTGAAGATATCTCTGAATCCCAGTTCTTTAAGGACTTTCTCACGAAGTTTGCAAAGAAGCTAGATATATACCAAATAATTGGTCAGGCACCTCTAAATCATTTCTTTTTCAAAGTAACTTTAGTAAAATAACATACAATGATATCAAGAGGAGTGCCATGACTTGCTGGATCTTTCTCAAAATCGTCAAGTATTTTAGCATACCTTTTATGCAGAAAAGTATCATTAGAAGATGCAAATATGAAATAAATAAATAAAAAACCTGAAAGTGAAGGTAGAAAGAGGCAACAAGAGAGGACCTTAGAGAAAATGTTTGTGCTTTGTTAGCAGCATCAGGAACAGAAGTATCACTCTCAGCACGCTCCCTGTACCAAGTCAAAGCCAAATATTGATGTAAAAAACAAGAAACATTGAAAATAGCAGAATCATTGCAGTAAATAGTAATTCAAAGCAGAAACTAATGCCGTGCTTTTAAAATGAAACAGAGTAGAAACACATATTGTTGTCGTGGTTCAGGATAGAAATGAGTGAAATAAGCCATTGCTGTCAAAAGGGTATGCAATGCAGGATATTAATCTCTGAAAGAAAATTGCCAACAACAAGTGATTTGTTTATTTGTTCAACCAGCCAATCAAACAAACATGCATATACTGACTTTGGCAAAGCACCCCTTGCATCAAATAGCCTACATGATAAGAAGAGTACATTTAAGACAAACCTAATGAACTGGTACTGATGTATGCATTTCAATAAAACCCCAACAACTGTTGTCGAAGATTGGTTTTTGTAAGAAAGGAAATGAAAAGACAAGAGCGCTGAATAACCCCAACCAATTGAAAAATCAGAAAACAATTGGAAGAAATTACAGAACAAAAACCATTCGTGATTAATTCATAACCCTAGGTTTCTACAGAAATTGCCGCAGCATAAATTGAATGCAATCTCGAAATGTTAAGCCACATAACAACAAGAAATTATGATGAATACTAACCTGTTTACAGATAAGAAAACGAAATATGAAAGTTCAAGATCCCTAGGGTTTCGAATCTCTAAAAGTTTCGCAGAAAAAGGAAAACGAAATATCAAGAAAAAAAATCATGGAAGATTGGGGCTTACCTTCACAGTCAGAAGATGAAGACTTCAACAATGGAGCCATTGGGCAAGGAAAAAAGAGCATGAGAGAGCGAACGTGGATCGCGAGCAGAATGCATGAGAACGCGAGTGAGAGAGGAGGTGGGCGTGAAAACCCATCGCAGCTCGAGGTGAGAGAGAACAAAAGTTAAAATGTTATAAATTTAAAATAACTAAATATACATTAGTGTAGTATTGACTTTTACCTACGGAGGATGTATCCCGTCACTAAAAACGTTCGTTGGTATAGGTCCCTTTTTTTGTAGTGCCAACTCCATTTGCGAACAAAAAAAACACATTTTATCTAACTTATTACGTTAATTTCCCAAAATATATCCCAAGTCAATTTTATTTCCAAAAGCAATTCCACTACTACAACAGTAAATATTACCGATAGTAGAAAAAATGAAATTGCGATAGAAATTTAGAGATGAAAATTGATAAAATCCGTCTCTAATCGTTAGCGACGCTAAATTTGGAGACCAATTTTATTTGGTTTCATCTCTAATTTTTGTCGCTATTTGAGATTTTTCTAGTAGTAAATATTTAATTAGGAATTGAACTTTTTTTTTTGACCAAATTGAACTTGAACTTATTTTTTATAGCATCAACATTCCTAGGTTTAGTGTTAGTCGTATATATATAGCACCCCCACTACTCGAATAATTGAAATTCAAAAATGTATTTTATCTTATCCTTCCCATAGTCGTACGTTGTTTATCCTTATTAAGCGCTTATAGCAATTGTTTCGTGTTTTTTTAATTAAAATTAACTAATTCAAATATGTATATCATTTTGATTTTGATTTTGATTACGCTTTCCAAGACGAGCGCATTAACTGGACTAATTTTTTAGATAACACTTTTATCAATAGCATTGTCTGAAAACATCATACTTTTCAAATAATATTGTCCACTTCACGTATTATTTAGACCGTACTGTCATCACTTCGTTTTTTAGATGTAGTAAGACAACATAAGAATGAACTTTTATAGGAATGAAAATTCACATATCAAAGTGTGTTAAACTATTTGTATTCTTTTGTTTTGCCAAAAAAAAAAACTATTTGTATTGAATATTTCTCTGTATTTTATTCGACCATTTTTATGCCTTTATAGTCAACCAAATACTCAAATCCATGTCATGGCTAGGCATTTCATGTTCATATCCATGGATGGCCTGCATTTCAAGTTCATTTATTTCTCCACACAATTACCCATTTGACCTTGAAAAGTATTGATGGTCGTGAGAGGATGGTTAATTAGTCTTATTGGCATACCATCACATATCTAACTTTGGGCATGCAGCAGTGTTAATCTCTTGAGGAGAGTTTTGCCGCTTATTGTGGTCCTTCCCGCTAGAGAGATTAGTCTCTGCAGTTGTGCGTAAAGGATACCCAGTTTATATTACAGATCACCCACCAAATAAGTCATCACATCGACAGCGAGAGTTGAACCCACACATTTATAAGGAATGAACTAACTCCTTACCAACTGAGCCAATTACCAAAGAGCCAACTGTTAGAAATTACAGGATCATAGAGATGAAGTTTCTCCTCATATTTGAAATATGCTAAAGAGTTTGATTGAGAGAATTTCTCAAATGGAATCATATTGATTGAAAAAAGATAATGAAAAATGAGTACAAGATGCTCTTTATATAGAGCTTAACAAACTAACTAAATCACTAATTAAGTCCTAACAGAATTGCAATTCTGTAACTACCCCTAACTGCCTATTATTTCTAATACCAACATTTCATAATTAACAAGAACCATATGATAGTAACAAATAGTGGGAGTTGGGTAACCAAACTACGTGTACATATGAGACTCATAAAATCATATCATAAAATAAGTAATGCAATGGTACTCCATATTAAAATCGAAGACCCCATTTCAAAGCTCCTAATTAAAAATGCATCTATCAATGTCCCCTAGATGTTTAATTAGGTCAAAGTCAGTAATAATAGCTCTCTAAACAAATATGTGTAATTGTGCCAATCCTCGTGTGGTTTATGTTTTAAAGGGACACAAATGACTTATATTGTCAACAAAAATGCAGGCAATTTGTTGTTGAATGGGATCACACAGAGCCCCACCAATGCTCAAAAACTTATGTTGCTCTTTTATTTTGATGTCAACAATGTTAGGTTTGTCTCTCATTTAGGGAGCTTATGTCAGAGACCATATAGCCTTTTGTCGAATTCCATGCTTGTTTTATAGGCTTGAACTTGAACAACAAGCTATAGCTTTGAGACAAGACCAAAACCCGAATCTTAGGAAGTGGTCCCCCACTTTCTTGCCACTATCTACCATGGTCCATGGTGGCAATAGCTATTGTACTATATTAACAACTCACTTGGGTGAAATTATGTTCTTGCAGATATCAAGGATATGTCACAATGTCAATTATTATTGTCAACATATGGTGAAAAGATTCGTATCCACATATGTGTGTGTCATTTGAAATTATTCTTGCTGGTTGATTAATTTTTGTAGATATTCCACGTTTGGTTTCACTTTTAAAGTTGCTAGAAGTGAGTTTGGAAGATTAAAAGTGATTTTGGTGTGTTAAATTGATGTTTGACTCTTTCACCTAAATTCAATTTTATTGGTCTAGAATTGATACTATTAGAAGCTAGAAATTGTAGCGTTTAAGCTGAATTAGAATTGATTCTACCATTACATATTTTTTTTTTTTGAGATTAATTACATATTTACATATTCTATAATTGCCCTTCACTACATTTATTTTTGTTACTTTCTTAAATTATATTTTCGTTTATTATTATTAAATTATATTCTCTAATTGTAATTTAAATTATATTACAGATATTTAAATTACATTCCAATTTACATTTTTTCATAATTGCCCTACTCTAAATTTGGATCTTCCATAATATTCTTTCACTATATTTACATCTTCTATAATTTCTCTTTACTAAATTGCATTGTAATTTAAATTATATTCTCTAATTGTAATTTTAATTAGATATTTTATATACTTATTTATTTTTTTGTTGTCTATTTTATCAAATTATAAGTTTCTAATATAATTTTAAGTTGAAAACGTTTTTGTAATTCCACACCTAAGAGCAATTCTAATTCAACCTATCCAAACAACATTGATCGATAAAAATCATTTTTTCAGTAAATGTATCCAAACAAAAACCACGTCACATTCAACACATTTTTAACTAAAACCAATTATGCATAACCAGTTCTATCAAAATCAATTCTCGTCACCACAGAACCAAACATACACTTATAATTAGAATCGAGTTGAGTGAATTTATATAGAGGAGTAAAGTTTTCCCGATCCCTAAATTGTCTATTTACAAAACTTGGGACTAGCGCAGTTGGTTGCTGGACAAAATGTGTGAGCGATATAAATCTCCAAGTACTAAGTTCTATTCATACTGATGAAAAATATGCAAAACTCAAGTTATTATTGCTTAAAAGTAACTAAACTCCTTGCAACTTAAATTGATATGCGTTGGTACTAACAAGATGGATCTAGAATAGCTACATTCATGGATTTTCACTTTTAGAATTTGAGCCCATCTCAACCTTACAAAATTAGATTGTAACCTCACACCCAACACTATTGGGCTTGATGCATGAATAATAATTGTATGTAGTTCAATGGATCTATGATAATAAGCAGTGCTACTAGGGTTTCTGCCCAGTGGCCGCTACCCTCTCCCTATCAAGATAGGGGTTGTTCTAGGTTCACTAGGCACCTCCTTCTCCTAGATCTGCTAGGTTCAACCAGTGCACCTCCTGCTCCCTTTGATATCATCTAAGGAGTTGAGTCTAACTCAACCTTACAAACTCAGCTTGTAACATATCTTATCTCTCTCTAGTCTATTGGAACTTGAGTTTTTTTTATACTTAAACTTGAGTTTTTCCTAATAGCTTTCATGACGTTAGGCAAAGAAATGTCAGCCATTAGATTTGATTTTGTCACATTTTCAGCCTTTGATTGGGAAGGTTTAAAGAAAGTAGTAATACATGAGGAGAGAAGTAGACACAATAGACGGTAGACAATCTTTTTCTTTTACTGAATAAAATTTTAGGGTCATTGGATGACGCTCCGGTCCAAGACAGAGAACAACTTCGAGCTCTTTAAGTATTTATTGGTGGAATTACATTTACCCAACTCCAAGAGGGCTAGTGGGGATTTGAACCCGAGACCTCTCAAATACAATTTATGTCATGCTCCACCAAGCCAACCCCTTGAGTTTAGAAGGCGGGCAATCTCATTCCTAGCAAGCAAGATATATGATTCAACACGAGGCAACTTCATTTCCTAATAAAGTAATCGATTCTTAATTACTTGCACTCACCATAACCTTAGTGGAACATAAAGGTCGAGGATTTCTCCCCAAAATGATCCTAACTATCATTAAAGTATGTCTTAACTGCTTGCACTCACCATAATAGACATACTTTTTTTAATACAAAATAAAAAGTATGCCTATAGTTTCAGTTTTTTATTATGATTATCATTCCAGATTTTCAACTAGTTATTAAATAGGTAGAAGTAGAGACAGGGTTTGAAGAATCATACCCCATGTGTCTGTGCTGTTTCTGTATATATATATATATTTCCCTTCTTCAATCTTTAATGGTCCATTCTCCATTTTGAAAGTGATCTTATCTTGGGAAATTTTTCAAAGCAAATTTAATATGAATAAATGATTTCTCTACCTAAAATTTTCATCATACGGTTGAGAATCAAATTTCAATCTCGAAACCATCAGCTAATTTTTTTGCCCCTCAATATTCATTCTAATTAAATGGCTCTTAGCCCCCCCAAGGGGCCTCAAAGACATGCATGTAGAACCTTAGAGGGGGTGAATAGGGTTCTTGAAATTTTTACAAAACAAGTTGCCTTCTTCGAAAAACCTTTTTAATACTGAATAAGAAATTAATTAAGGATTCAAGATTATATTGGATCAAGATAGAGATTAAAACCTTAAACTTTATCAATACTTTACTAGCTGGGTACAAACCCTTTTTTTGGTTACAAAATTTTAGGGTGACAGGATGATGTTTTGGTCTAAGGCAGAAAAAACCTTCAGACTCTTTGAGTATTTACTAAGTGAATTCCATTTACCTCACTCACTACAAAAAAATTGGTTATTAGCGACGAAAATTTCCCTCGCAAAATGAACCAAATCCGTCGCTAATGACCGTTAGCGAGGGAATTAGCGAGGGACGTGTTGCGTCGCTAAATTGCTCCTCGCTAATGGGATTAGCGAGGGAATCTGAGTCCGTCGCTAATTAGCGACAGACCATTCCCTCGCTAATTCCCTCGTTTGCCTAGCCACGCGTCCAATTTCCCTCGCTAATTCCCTCGCTAATGCCTAGCCACGCGTCCAATTTCCCTCGCTAATTCCCTCGCTAATTCCCTCGCTAATGCGCATCTGATTGTAATTTTTTTTGATTAATCTGCTTTTATACCTGTTTATTTTATTAATAAATAATAAAATCTAAAATACATAAAACAGTTTAAAATTAAAATTCTTCAATAAATAAAAATTACGAGAATAAAATTCTTCTATAACATAAAATTTGAATCCACAACACTTAATCTGAAATGTTATAACAAAAACATTAATCAACAACACTAAAAGCTGCCACCATCAAACTCCTCATCTTGCTCATCATCTTCCTCCTCATCTTGCTGCTGATTTTGCTGCATATTCTTAAAATAATTTAACATCATCACCTGCCTACGGCTCACCTTCTCAAAGTTTTGCTGCATCTTTTTCATCGCCTCAGAAGAGGCCCTGACCTCCTGTCGAGTATCGTGCAGCTCCTGTCGAGTAGACTGCAGCTCCTGCTCCATCTGCCTCATATGCTTTGTATCTGCAGGAGTAGAAGCTGGTCGACTGCGTCTTCTGCTGCTCTCGGCCCCAGACTGGCCCATATATGGAGCCAAGGGCCCCGTACCATACAGGCGACCCTTGGACCAACCAACTATCTTCTCCCAATGTTGGTTTGCCAGATCTATCATCTCAGGAGTAAGTTGGCCAAGTGATTCAGGGTCCCAGCTCCCCTGAGTTAGCTGAGTCATGAACTCATTTATTTGCTCCTGTTTTGAATAACCACAAATTAGCGCTCCATTCTGACAAAGCAACATTATATAATACAAATCAACTTGTATATTTACCTGAGTCATCTTGGAGCGCTCATCAACATACTCGCCAGTGCCTTTCCTCACATGGGTGGCTCTATGCAGCTCAGGAGCAGTGATAGGGCGTCCTGCCTTCTTACTCTATAAAATGAAACACATTTTCAAAAATTGCTAACTAATTAAATAATGTAAAAAAAACACACAGATTTGTAAAATAATTTACCAATCTAGCAGCATGCTGAGCCTGGTTGATGGACCCACCGCAGTGAAGCGAGCCACCCTTTTCTGAGTTTCTATTATTTTTGGCGCTTGCAGCATTTTTCTTGAAAGTCTCGGTAGCCCAATGGCTCTTGAAGGCTTTCCAAATATCATCACCCATGTAGTCAGGCTTTTTATCTTTACAGCGGAGCTTATAAAGCAAATCTGAAATCTGAGCGCCCATCCTTTTGAAAAAAAGTCTCCGCACATTGTCGTCTTCTTCTATGTCCCAAGTTACCTTGGTCTGTATTAAGTAAAATGAAAATATCTATTAGTAATTATATTAAACGTTATTAAACATAAAATTTAAACAAACAATATAAGTAATGACAAAATAATTGACAAAATAATTCGACTTTGCTGCACTTTTTATGGAACTTTTGAAAATATTTTTTCCAGATGACATAGGTGATGCTTGATGAAGCTACCTTTGCAGGAAGAAGCCTGCATAATGAAAGATATATCGAACAATCAAATATATATAAGTCGTTGCATAATTAACTTTAAAAAAACAAACAATTTAATACTTACGCGTTACCACGGCTATAAATGACTTTGAGTCTAATACCATTGATAACAACCACCTCCACTCTCTCGTCATCGGTGGATGAATCACCTTCAACATTACCACCACCAACATCATGCTGAATATCATCCTGGGGCTCTGGTGTAGGCATAGATAACCCAGTTGATTGGCCCATATGTCCAGATGATGAGCCTATATGCCCAGCTGGTGTGCCATACCCAGCTGATGTGCCATACCCAGCTGGTGTGCCATACCCAGCTGGTGGGCCATACCCAGCTGGTGGGCCATACGCATCTGCTGGGACCATATAATGCCCATGTGATGGTAAATGGAGACGGGGGTTGTGGGGCGGTAGCTGGTGGGCCCACATACATATGACCCCTCATATTCTCAATATTAAGTTCCACCTCACGATTACGCCTCCTCCTAGGAGGTTCATCGGTCATAGTCTGCTTCCCTTTATGAGGACGTCTCGGTGGGTCAGAACCTCCTCCTAGATCCATATCTATGAAAAAGTAGAAACGAAATGTGATACTAACAACATTAATTATATATATTTATAAATAATTTAAATAAAGTAAATTAACAAGAACAATATTGATATATTAATGATTCTAATAAATTTAAAGACAACATAAGGAGTCAACATAAGTAGACAATATATATAAGATTAATCAAATACAACATAAGATTAATCAAATTATTCATCTTGATTCTCTTCTTCATCTTCATTCTGTTCTTCATCTTCATTCTCTTCTTCATCTTCATCAACTTCTTCAACTAGGAGTCGATCATCACATAATGAGTCAATCGGTTCAAATTCAACTACCTTATCTACTCTTGAAATTTCATCCACCTGATAAGGAACCTCATCCTCCGCATCAGTGGCTTCAATGCGACCCCGTGGTTTTGTCTTAATTGCAACACACCATCCTCTCTGAGTTGATGGATATGGAACATAATACACCTGCCTCACATTTTCTGCCATGATAAACGGATCATAAAGTTTATACCTTCCATTCATTCGAATGTCCACGGTATTACATTTTGGATTCAATTTCATTCCTCTAACCGATGGATCAAACCATCTACAAAAAAACAAAACTATTCTCTTTTCATAGTCTAACGGTGGGTATTCAAGTTCATATATGTGTTCGATCACACCGTAGTAGTCATTTTCACCTCCTCCTGTTTCACCTTTAACATATACCCCACTATTAATTGTTTTTTCCCCTCACTCCATGATTGGGTGTCAAATTTGTAACCGTTAACTAGGTACGTGTGCCACTCGGTCACCTCAAGAAAAGGACCATCGGCTAAGTTCCTCAAGTGTCGGATTTGGGGAGTTGGTTCTGCTTCATAAACCTAAGTAAACCACATATGGAAAAATAAGTCATGTCTCATATCTACTTAAAAGAATTATTCAGCGCCTTGGGGATTTGGTTACTTACTCTAGCCTTAAACCAGGATGGAAAACTTTCATGTATACGAATAGAAGATTCTTCAGCGCCTATACCCTCAATTCGTAAGAATGCACTGAAAAAGAATTATTATTACTCTTTAGATTGAAAGTTGATCAAAATCTGATTTAACATCATACAATATAGATTAACAACTGAATTGGAGCATACTTACTCAAGATATGGTTTAATTTCAGTGCAATTGATCAAGACATGAACATGTGCTGATTTATGCTCTTTATCTGATAAGTAGTTGGTTGACTTCTTTCCCGAAGGGCGACCAGGTTTGATAAACACAGATAAAGTCAGCGGGTGTCTTTCTTCTTCAATCTCCATTTCATTTCTATTATTTGTTGACAACATAAAGTTGTTGAAATAATGTGAACAAAAATAAATTGTTTCACGGTGTAGATAAGCTGTGCAGATCGATCCTTCAACTCTAGCTTTATTCTTCACCGATCGTTTATAATCACCCATTATTCTATTTGTTGAACGAAAAATACTTCATTAAACTAATAATCATACTAATTAAGATAATTTTAATAAAATGTTGAAATAGATAATTACTTCTCAAATGGATACATCCACCTATAATGAACTGGTCCATCAAGCCTTGCTTCATACGCAAGGTGAACCGGTAGATGCTCCATGGAATCAAAGAAACCGGGAGGAAATATTCTCTCCAACTTACAAATAATGAAAGGAATATTCTGCTCCATCTTAATAAGATCATCCCTTCTCAATGTTGAAGAGCACATATTTTTAAAATATTGACTCACTTCAATAAGTGGTTCCAAAACACACTTTGGTAATGAATTAAAAGCAATTGGAAGCAAACACTCCATGAATACATGACAATCATGACTTTTCATCGCATACATCTTCCCGGTGTTCACATCGGCACATCTTGCAAGGTTAGAAGAATAACCATCTGGCATCCTCAATTCTTTCAACCATCGACAAACATCTTTCGCTTCATCTGGTGTTAGGCAGTATTTGGCTTTGGGTTTTAACATCTTCCCATTAGGCATTTCCACCAAATTCAAATCAGATCGATGTTTGCAACAATAAAGAGCAGAATCCAATCTAGCCTTATTATTGTCTTTGGTTTTATCTTTCACATTCATCACAGTGAAAAATATGTTGTCAAAGAAATTCTTCTCGATGTGCATAACATCAAGATTGTGCCTCAACAAATTATCTTTCCAATATGGGAGATTCCAAAATATGCTTTTTTTTGTCCAATTGTGCACCTGTCCATAACCATCCAGCCGGGTGAGCTCCCCTACCTCTGTGACTTATGGCAAATCCATAATTCTGCTCCAGATTTCACTTGATGTCAACAAAGGCGGTGGTCCATCTGTTTCAACTGCCCCTTTCTTGAAGGCCTTATTGTTCTTTCTAAATTTATGATCTTGCGGTAAGAATCTACGATGCGAGTCAAACCAATAACTCTTGCCCCCGTACTTTAGCGTAAATGCCTTTGTGTGTTCCATGCAGTGGGGACATGCCAATTTACCGTGAGTCCCCCAACCAGACAACATACCATAAGCAGGAAAGTCGTTAATTGTCCACATCAATACGGCTCTCATCATAAAAATTTTCTTTCGTGCTGCATCATATGTCAAAACACCCCCCCCACAATCTCTTAAGATCATCAATCAGAGGTTCCAAAAAGATATCAATGTTAGCTTTTGGATTGGATGGACCAGGTATCAGACAAGTCAAAAACATATACGGTTTAGTCATGCACATCTCAGGAGGAAGATTGTAAGGGGTAACAATGACTGGCCAACAAGAGTAGGGTGACGCCGATGCTTGGATATATGAAGTAAACCCATCAGAGCACAAGCCAAGCCGAACATTCCGTGGGTCTGAGGAAAAATCTGAATGCACTTGATCAAAGTGCTTCCACGCTTCACCGTCGGATGGGTGGCGTAAAATGCCGTCTGAGGTACGCCTATTGTCATAATGCCAAGTCATTTTCTGCGCAATTTCGGTCGATGCAAACATTCTTTGCAACCTTGGAACTATAGGAAAATAGAACATCGACTTTACAGTGATAGGTTTATAATTACGTTTTTCCCCTTTACGATCATGATACCTTGGGTTTCCACAGAATTTGCATTCAAGTAGCTCACCATCATTTTTACCACAACATGTGCCCTTTCTCACAACAATCAATCTTCTTAAATTTCAATCCCAGCTTCGAAACTAACATCTTTGCTTCATAATAACTTTTTGGCAAATTATCCTTATTAGGTGTCGCTTCCAACATCATTTCAGTCACATAGTCTAAACCCACCTCAGAAATATTACTCATGGACTTGAGAGTTAAAAGTTTCACACACATAGATAATTTTGACTGTGGCGAGCCTTTAAACAACGGTTTGTTTGAATCTCTTAACAAATTATAAAATTTTTGTGCTTCTTCATTTGGAAGTTCATCATGATCGTCATATTGAGGCTCATCAAATGGCACATTCACCCTGAGACCATCACAAATCATGTTTTCCATCGACTCAAAAATTTCATTACGTGGAACACCAACACCAGAACTGCTTGAAGCCCCTACCTCAAAATTTTGACGTCGTTGTTCTCCATGGTCCGCCCAAATCCAATAATTAGGCCTAAACCCGGCCCCCAATGATACAAGTGCTCCCTGATTTCATTATCGGTCCTAATAGGTACACCGTCGCAATTTAAGCATGGACATCTAACCCCCTTTTCCCGTTTAGCCAATTCATGTCACCACGCTACCACAAGAAACTGTTCAACCCCAATTACAAAAGATTCCTTCAAACCCGCTCTTCTCGGATATAACCAATCATACACCCATTCACGATTAAATTCATACAAATTCATCTACACGCATTTAAGAAAACGTGTTAGATTCCCTTAACATTCCCAATAATCTATCAAGTTAGTGGCATCGATATGATCTCAGTGGAGATGATTTCGAGCCGAATATGGGGGTTAAGGACAAATCAGACAAAACCCTTTTCCATATAAGTAGTGAAGGATCGAAGTTATTTCTAACTCCCAACCTTAAAATTGTTAGTCTCGCCTCGCAATTATCTCAATGGAGATGATTTCGAGCAAAATATGGGGGTGAGGGACGACATCACCTCACCCTTTTCAATCAACAACACACAGTCATCTAACCTAGGGTTCATGAAAACAACAATTAAACACTTTTCAACTAACCGTTATGAGATTGAGGCTGGTGCGGTGGTTCGGTGACGATGCGCACTCTGGTGCGGTGGTTCGGTGACGGTGCGCACTCCGGTGCGGTTGTGAGACTTCAAACACCAACAATTTCAATCCTAAACCATTTCAACTTCAATTTCAATAACTAACTTCAATTTTAACAAACAGCTTCAATTTCAACTTCCAAAATTGTCTATTCTACACAATTTCTACAAATCCTAATCCTATTTTGTTATTCTAATCCTAATCCTAATCCTACACAATATCTACAAATCCTAAATATCTAAATATTTGTTCTCCTACACGATTTCTCTATATCTAAAACGAAAAAATGAAAAAAAAAACGAAAAAAAAATGAAAGAGGAAGACAAACCTCCGGTGGTGGTGGTTCGTGGTGGTGCTGGTGGTGATTGTCAAGCTGTGTTGGTGGTGCTGGTTCGGTTTTGGGTTCGGAGAGAGAGAGAGAGAGGGCGATGGAGAGAGAGGGCGACGCAACGGAGAGAGAGAAAGAGAGCAGATGAGAGAGGGCGACAGAGATGAGAGGTTCGTGGTGGTGCTGCTGGTGCTCGTGGTGGTGCTCGTGGTGGTGGAGAGGGAGCAGAAGGGTTGGGTTCGGTGGAGAGGGAGGAGAAGAGTGATGGAAGTGAACTGAAACAGAGAAGGGTGGGTAGCTGAGTGGTTTAATTGGGGTTTGCGACAGATTTAGCGACGGAAGTTCCGTAGCTAATCCTGCACGTTTCCTAAGCACACTGCAACGGTCAGAAACAGTTTGCGAGGGACTTTAAGATCCGTCACTAATTGTCTTAGTTTTCGTGCTGCGCAAATTTCAATTTGGCGCCTAGCATTTAGCGACGGAATATCCGTCGCTAATGCTCAATGTTCCGTCGCTAATTATTAACTACACGAGGGACCCTTAATCCGTCGCAAATTCCGTCGCTAATGGAAGTTTTTGCGACGGACACTTATTCCGTCGCTAATGTCCGTCGGAAATAGGCATATTTTTTGTAGTGACTCTAATGAGACTAGTGGGGATTTGAACCCAGGACCTCCCAGATATAAATCATGTCATGATCGACTAGGCTAACTCCTTGGGATTAGGTGGGTACAAACCCTAAAACATGCAATCATTAAATTAATGCAAAGTTAAAGAGATAGGGGTTTCATCCACTAATCCATATGTGGCCTACATATAGTCTCCAAGGCAGGCTTGAGATTTTCTTCCACTATAATTAATCTAAGATGTTCTTAAAGGTTTTTACAATGGTGGAACCCTCACTAAATACCCAATAGTTTTGATGCCTCACAATTTGCGAAACCCCCCTCAAATCAACAAAGGAGATGCCCTGCAAAGACTATAAGTACTTTACTAAAAGCATTCTCGTAAAAAATGTCATTTTAATTATATCACGGGTATGATTGAAAAACAAAGATAAATTCTATCTTGTATTTGAATTGGAAAACAAAATAAACTCTAGAGTTGGTAGAAGTGAGTTTGAAATCCTAAAAGTGATTTTGGTGTGTTAAATTGATGTTTGACTATTTCAACCAAAATCAATTTTAACAGTTTATAATTGATTCTACCATTGCATATTTTTTTTTGACCAAATACCATTGCATATTTATATCTTCCATAATTGTCATTTACTATATATATTTATCTTTGTTACTTTTTTAAAATTTGCCGAGATTCATATTTGTAATTTTGGACTCAAAAGCCATTTTGATCAACACTAGCCGAACAATATTAATTGATAAAATCACTTTTTTGTTAAATGTATCTATACATAAATCATGTTATGTTCAACTCATTTTTTAGCAAAATCAATTTTACAAAGTAGGTGTGTTTGGTTTCACGGTGGCCGGGTTTGCTGTGAATCTCAATTTAATGTACAAGCTACAAGTTGCAGCGTCTGTGCAATCACGCAATTGAGAGAGTATGGCCGTGATTTCAAACATGCAAAAATCAATTCAATGAAAATCAATTCTCTTTAGTTTTCAACCAAACACAAGATATACGTAAGAAAAAAAACAAAAGAAAGTGTGTGTTTTTTGGTCATTTTACACGAAATAGCAAATTAAGCACCACTACGAGTAAAGGTCACACAAGAAGAGTGTGAATCCGAAAGCCATAAAATTACGCGAAATAATTAAATGTAATGAAACTCGCTAAACTAATTAACAATAATAATACAGTATCATTGTATCAATACAGTAAAAATCCAAAAAAAAAATACAACTAAATGTCCAAAAGCTCTAAAGCAGCCAACAAACTATCATAGACATCCATAGGAATGCCGTCGACTGCCAAAAGACTATCATAGACATCCTGGACATGCCTAGCTGCTCTCTCCATCCTGGACTCTAAGGGAAGTGGACCAACATCCTCAGCAGCTGCAGGTGCATCCTCTGGAGGCGAAGGCGGAGCTGGAGGTGAAGGCGGAGCCGGAGTCAGGCGGGGAATGAACACCTGCAAGTACCATGGTAGGTACTCGTCATCACAAGCACCCTGGACGGGTGTTCGTCGACCGCTGTCCCTGAAAGCCCGCGCTGGGGACTGATAGAACATCAACTGCTGTACTATGAACTCTGTAGATGGACGTGGGCCCGAAATAGGTGGATCAGAAATCTGCTGGACATATCCAAACAGCCAACGGACCCTGTCTGGCATATAAGGCACATCCACATCCCCCCACAGCAGCCAACCTCTGAATAATGAAATGTTGTGAAACCGGAGGTACTGTCTGTGGTCGTCCCAGGGGCTCCATATGACCTGCTCCCCCTGCAAGTCATCCAGCAGCTGCCGAAACTCCGGAAGCTTGATACTATCGCTCTTCTTGTTCGCCCACCTGCTGCAACGTGGAAGTTCACTGGCACCGAAGTCTTTCCGCACCACGATGGTGGGGAAATACTCATATATCCAGCACTAAAATAATTAAAAAAAAAGTAATTATATAAATAAAAGTAATTAAAAAGAAATAAAAATAATTAATTAATTAATTACCTGCAGCAGAGAAGCGTATCCGCCAATCTGCGACGTCTCCCAGTAACAAGTATCATTCAGTTGCTCGTAGAGAATAGCTAAAGCAACTGGACCCCAAGCCCACTGGTCACACAGGTCAAAGTCAGAAATAAGAGTCACCCACTTGACAGGGACAGATGTGTGACTCTTGTCGGCAAAAATAGTGCTGCCCAACAAGTGTAGCAGATAACACCGTGCCGCCTGATCAAGATGGCCGCGCTCCATGTTCTGTGTGTATGCGACCGTCAAGAAAGAAAATCGGAATGTCGGTCCCTTGTTGAACTGACACTCTGCCAGCAGGCTGTGTGGTCTATGCCCAGCAGGTCAACTCCAGGCCAAATAGCATCGGCAGTGTCAAAATGTGGCCGATGCGCCAACGGTGTGCCGGTGAGCGACAAGTGGAGCAACGCGGACACGTCGTCCAACGTCACTGTCATCTCCCCCCACAACATGTGGAATGAGCTGGTCTCAGAATGCCACCTCTCCACAAAAGCTGATATGAGCTCGTGGTTGATGTTGCCGAAAGGTGTGATGTCCAGCTCAAACAGATGCGCCTGCTGCAACCATCCTGCTTTACGTGGGTGGTGCTGCTGAGGTCTCATCTTCAGTATCTTTCCCCATGAGAAGCAACTTTAATCTTACCCCGGTCCTGTAAAAAGATAAAAGTAACTAATAAATTATTAAAAGTAATTAATTGTTAAAAAATAAACAAATTATTAAAAGTATTACCTCTCCCGTCTGTAGTAGTCTGTGGACGCAGTGGACATGCAACCAGTGTAATAAAACCTGCTCAACAGCCTCATCATCATGCTGAGCAACCTCAGCCTTAGCCTGGTCATCTACATGCATGGCGTCTGGCTCAGCAGGCTCGTGATAATAATGCTCCTGCTCCTGCTGCTGCTCTCGCTCTCGCACACGCCTCTGACGCTCACACGCGTGTCCGGCCTGTCTAGTCCTCAATCTGAACCTGGTCATACTGCCAGGAGGACCCTGCTCATCTCCTCGTCCTGCTTCTGAATGCTCGCCTCGCTCTATGTTTCCTGTTCTGGTTGCCACTGAAAAAGCAAAAAAAATTAATTAAAACGAAATTTCAAAAAAAAAAAATCCGGAAATACCATTTTTTACGGTATTGACTTCCGGAAATAACTCTTTTTGAGGTATTTCCGGAATTCCCTAGAAATTAACCTTCCGGAAATACCGTAATTTGGCGTATCTCCGAAAATCTTTCCGCAAAATACGTCTATTTCTGGGAAGTTTAGGGAAAAAAACTTACTTTTTTCGGAAATATAATGGAATGAAGAATGAATTCGTTTTTTAACATTTTTTAAGGGTATTTTGGTCCGTTTGGTCAATTTGGCGGGTATAGGGTACGATGGAGGGGTAAAAAAAAAACCCGCCAAATATCATAAAGGGCCAAATTAAAACATCAAACTAGAATACAACCCATATGTCGAATTACATTTACTCCACCTGCAGCTTTATGATAGTAATTGGTTTATCTCTGAACAAAAGAGAATGAAAATTGAATGAACTGCAAAGACAGAGAAATTTTGAGGATAATAAGGAATGAAAGCTAAGTGTCAATAAAAAGTTGGTCTGATTATTGCTGACAAATTCCAACAAATATGGAAACTTGTTCACTTATTTCCACGCCCTTCTATTCAGTTTTTAATTTTTTACTGTATTCAAGTTTTCAATGGAATTGAAGAATGAGGCCGCAGAATCATATTTTAGGGTGGCAATAATTAACATCATGTGATATAGGACAAAGGTATAGGGTGGCGGAGATACGCCTGGACATCGGGCGGTTTTGGGCGGTTTCGGGCCCAAAACCACCATCCGGCCAAAACCGCGGTTCACAAACAGAGGCCCAAATCCGCCCAAGTTGACTTTCGGATATTGCGGGTTCGGTTCAGTCGGTTCTCAAGCTATTCGGGCGAGTTTAAACGGGTTAGACAAATGGTAAAAATTAAAAGCAGTTCTGGCCGAAAGTTGCAGAACTTGAAGAAAACCCATGAGATCAAAAATGGAGAAGAGGCTTTGGAGAAGAAGAACTTTGGAGAGAGAAATAATTAATTTATAACATCTAGTTATTTTATTATTATTATTATTATTATTATTATTATTATTATTATTATTATTATACTATGTGTCTATGTGAGAGATAAAGTATAAAGCATTACTGACAAGTTTACGAAAAAAGAAGGAATACTTGACAAGAAACGGCTATAACAGGCATATATCAAGTATTTTAATGAATTTATAGGCTTGTAGCCATAATTGCATCACAGTAACCATAGGTCAAAGATATTATATTTGAGGAGTCTCGTGCTTAAGGTTTAATCTGCGGTTGGTTTTGGGTCTCATTCGGTTGCTTACTTGAAGTCCGAGCCCGCCCAATCAAAACCACTTATAACCGATTCTTTCAAACAGTGTACCCGCCGACCCGACCCGACCCACCCGAAAGTATTTATTTATTGCGGTTTTCACGGGTTTCGGGCAGGTCGTGGTTTTTTGTCCACCTCTAGGCGGAGATAGACGTGCAGGCACAGACAGTGTCCATAATAACGTCACAAGAATCATTCAATTGAAATTTTTTTTGAAAGAAAAGTGAGGGTTGAGTGGAATCAAAGGTACGGCTGAATAAGGACAATTATGATAGTTGAGGAATAAAAGAAAGTAACACAACATAGTGGGTGAATGGTAATTTTGGTTTTGAGTAATGCTATTTAGGCAAAGTTTTTCAGCCAAAAATAGACAAAAACCACATTACAACATCAATTAACCAAGTTTTTTAAGTCACTAACCAACCTACTTTTTCACAGTTTTCTAGGCCATTGACTAAAAACTGTGAAAAAGTAGGTTGGTTAGTGGCTTAAAAAACTTGGTTAATTGATGTTGTAACGTGATTTTTATCTATTTTTGGCTGAAATTTTTTGGCTAAAAAGCATTACTCTTTTGGTTAGCATTAACGTTAATGTGTGTGAGTACAATCACTCTGGCACTTTATGAGTTTTTTCTTTTCTTTCTAGTTTAGTTTCAGGCCTTTTTCTTTATTTTGAATCCCACTCAACAACACCTTACTATCACTATTATGGCAACAACCACCCAAGATCAGCATACCAATATTGAGATGAATGATATGACGCTAGAAGAGGAATCTGCGATGATCAACTGCACGGTCGAACGTTCTGACGAAACACATGTCAGGGTAAGGAGTTTTCGTAAGTTTCCTATTTATGATAAGAGCAATGCTATTCAGCCAAATGTTTTTAGACAAAAATAGACAAAAACCACATTACAACATCAATTAACCAAGTTTTTTAAGTAACTAACCAACCTATTTTTTCACAGTTTTCTAGGCCATTGAATAAAAACTGTGAAAAAGTAAGTTGGTTAGTGGCTTAAAAAACTTGGTTAATTGATGTTGTAAGGTGGTTTTTGTCTATTTTTGTCTAATTTTTTTTGGCTAAATAGCATTTCTCTTATGATAATTCGGACTAACACTCAGTTTTATTTCTTCAAGGTCAAAGAGTGGATTTCCAAGTATGAAGGTGACGAAGAAAAATGGTTGGATAACGTGAGAGTCTATATGGTGACTATTGCTGGTATGATCATGACCATGTCGTTTGCGGCGTGTCTAGCTATGCCCGGTGGCGTTGTGAGTGCTGCTATCGGAAACACCATTGAGAATGCTGAAGATCTTAACATTAATTAGACTATATTTGAGACAGGGAAAAATGCCTTTCACTCAACCATTAACTCAACTATACATGTCGGAGAGACAAAGTCAACAAGCATCGTTTTATTGTATGACTGTGATGTGCTTCAACTTGTTGGCTTTCAGTAACGATTTCCCGACAATAGTCTTCATTATCACATCGGATATTGTTTGACAAAAAAGATGATCTATGTTGAGAAATTTTAGGTGTTTTATGGATTTTATCATTGTATGCGGCTATAAGAGTCCTCGCGATTAGATTCATATTTTGGTGAGTGAACAAATTAATCAGAAGAACCATTACTGAGAACTGATTGTTGCCAAGTGGCTTCAGTCTCAAGAGGGGGTGAATTGAGATTTAAAAACTTTTGATAACTTTAGAAAATGTTTTTCCCCTTTTCAATGACTTAGATCAATTTTCGCGCAGATTAAGTGGAAGCGAATGAATTAGAAGATAAAGCAATAAAGTGGTAAAACAGTAAAGCAGGAAAGCAGTAAAGCACGCAGAGATTTATCCTGATTCGGTCACATCCCAGTGACCTACGTCCAGTCCTCACACCCTTGTGAGATTTTCCACTAACACAACAAGGCTTACGGGTGCCTTGGAAACCTTTACAGACTCAGACACTCTCCTCCTAGGATACCCCACCTATGGAGAGCCCTCAAATCTATTACAACAATAACAACAAGAGATACTCCACCCTTGTTACAAACAACTTCCCTAGAAAGATACCCCACTTCCTAGTACATGCAGCTACCCCTAGAGAGATACCCCACTCTCTAGTACAAATCACAATAACAAAATAACAATAAAGTAAATACAGAAAGACCTCTAACGAAGGCAGATATTACAACTTGAAGAACGCAACCCCAACTAACTCTTAGCGAAAAATCAGCTCTGACGGACCAGCGGTGCGAGAAGAGCAAAGAATAAAATGTAAAGAGTTTTTCTCAAAATGTGCTCTGATTCGTGAAATGGGTTGTGTGATAAATGAACACATGAGGTGCCTATTTATAGGCTATGAGAAAAAGAAGTTTACGTTGAAAATAATGTAAGAATCGATTATAGCTTAAATGTATTGGATCTGAGAATCGATTCTTATGTGTGACTTCCTTAAGGTGAGAATCGATTCTTGCTTTATTTGAAAATGGATGACAATCGATTGTTGGCTTACAGGCAGGCAAGGAATCGATTTTATGCTTAATGAAAATTAGTATGAATCGATTCTTCCTTTTCAGATATGCTTAAAAATCGATTTTATGCTTAGTGTAAAATAGTATGAATCGATTCTTTCTTTTTGGAAATACTTAGGAATCGATTTGCATACTTAGTGAAACTAGTATGAATCGATTCTTGGCTTTTGTATTGACCTGAAAATCGATTTTGATATATAGAATAAAATAGAGAAAATCGATTTTATGCTTTTCAAAAATGTTTTTTGTGTTTACATAAGTATGCATGCATTTTGAAAACTTGTGTGAGTGTGTGAGACTTTGAGAGACGAGCTGATCTGCGAAAGAGCTTACACTTTTTCCTAAGACACACCCAAACCCTAAGGATTACCCTTATACTTAAGGACTACCCTTAAGCTTGAATCTTCAATTCTTGAGCTTGATTGTCTTGGATTGTGACTTTCATTATATGTCACTTTTTATCAACTTTGGCTTTGTCACTTTCATTCACTTGGGCCACACTTTGGCTCTGTCTTTTTCATCATCAAAACTTGACCTGTAATATTAGGTTACCTGGAATACAAGGTATCCACACTGATACTCGTAGGGCTCACTACAACAGATTTGGGGATGGGCAGTGCTTTTTTTTAGCCATGGGTAGCACTTTTGAGTGCTGCTAAACTTCGCGCTGCTGATTCCACTCCCACAATGGGCAGTGCTTAAAAAGCGCTGCTCATTGATAGCCATGGGTAGCGCTCCTAGGAAAAGCGCTGCCCATCGCCCTTGCGCATTTTGGGCATGGGTAGCGCTTTTCAGCGTAAGCGCTGCTCATGGGTAACACAATGGGTAGCGCTTACAGCCAAAAGCGCTGCCCATTGTATAATTTTGTTTTTAATTTTTTTCTGATTTTGTTTATTTTCCTTTTTTCTGTTTTTGTTTATTTTCCTTTTTTCTGTTTTTTTAATTAAACATAATGTACTTTCTGCATCCTTGTGTGCTTTCTGCATTCTTGCTTTCTTCCTTGTGATATTTAATTAAACAATATGTTTACCCTAAGTGATATTTTCTTCCTTGTGTGCTTTCTGCATCCTTGCTTTCTTTGAGTGCCTTGTATCTTCAACAAGTGGTTGAAGGATCTCGCAAAGAAAGAAACCAAGTGTTAGTAGATTTTCAGTGACTGAAACAGAATAATAAGAGAGAAAATAGGGAGAGGGTGTAAAGAAACCAAAAGCAGCGCTTACAACAGAAGCGCTCATTCCCTGCGCGTTTTAAGCAACTGTAGCGCTTACATCAAGAGCGTTGCCCAATAGGGCGCCCAGGAAATAGATTGTTGACTGCAATTGTTTCTACGGTAACCTCTGCTGCAAATGTATTAACAATTGGACAATTTAGACGGTTGATATTAGATGGAACTAATAATAGCACATATCTTTAATGCCATTATTTTTAAAGCCTGGGTATATTTAGTCTTTCCATTATTCCAAGCATTTCTATTTTGATTTTTGACCCAACTTGTAACACCCTAAATTTATAAATCTAAAGTTCTAACGACGTGTACTAAAAACCATACTACATTACTACTAATTGATTTTACACATACACACACCCTACTAATTGATTTTACACACACACATCATATAATATTATTATTTACATTATCAAAAAATATCATATATTATTCAGAGTTTAATTTTTTATACAATAAACAAAACAATTACATTCTCAACAAATTTCAATCGATAATATATGCGACTCTAGAAGTAATTATGATCGGTGCAGAGTTTTTTATTTTCGATAAGCAAAATTTCATTCAAGGAGCACTGGGAGTGCTCAAACCCAACCAACAATGGTGCGGAGCTAATAACTTAGCCAAAGGTTTGGGCAAATTCGGAAGCTCTTAAGTGATTCCCTTTTTTCAACTAACAAGCAGTGTACCTGTGCATTCGCATGGGTGAGGATCCTCTTCCGTCATTGAAAATTATCAATAGGAGAGAGAAAAACTTCTTCATCAAAATAACAACATTTTTAAAATAATAATATTTCAAATGATGAGTCTTTCTCTCTCCTACTAAAAATTTCCAGTATTGGAGAGAATCCAAACCCACCTGGTCAACCCCGTTTATCTTAGAGTAACTTATACCCGTGGGCTAACGATGTTGGTTCATATCACAATAGTTGTTGTGTTGTTGTAATTACCTATCATTAAATAATAGTATAAAAATTATTCACCAAAAAAAATGATAGTATAAAAATTATATTAAAAACAAGTATTTTTTCGACAAATATTAAAAAGAAGTATTCTTAGCCACAATTATTAAAATTGTTAAACCACAAGGACAATTTGACCCGAATAAAAATTATGTATCGATGTTTTCTAAAAAAAAAAACTAATGTATCAATGTAAAAGAAATTAGTATTTTTATGTTACCATTTTGGCATTAATGTACATTTTCTTAGTCTGGCAAGGAGATCCTCTCTAACCCTTCTTGTTCTTAATTGTTGCCGAGGGCTTGACGGCTATGATGGCCAAAGCGGTTGAGATTGGTTTTTTCACCGAAAATCATGTTCATGATTCCCTTCGTTTTTTCATTCTTCAATTTGCCGATGATACTATTATGATGGGGAAAGCTACTTGGGGGAATATTTGGTGTATAAAATCGATTCTAAGAAGCTTTGAACTTGTTTCGGGGTTGAAAGTCAATTTTCACAAGAGAAAGCTCATTTGGATAAATGTTTTGGAGGATTTCTTGAACTCTGCTTCATTTTTTCTTCATTGTCGCACGGAATCTATTCCTTTCAAGTTCTTGGGTATTCCCGTGGGGGAAAATCCAAGAAGGAGCTCAACTTGGAAACCGATGATCGATAAGCTTTGCAAAAGGCTCTCTTTGTGGCAAGGGCGTCATTTATCGATGGGTGGTCGGGTAATACTAATCAACTCTGTTTTGAATAGTATTCCCCTTTATTATCTTTCTTTTTATAAGCCGCCGAAGGTGGTGATCAAGAGCTTGATCAAAATCCAAAGAAACTTTTTGTGGGGTGTAAACGAAGTTGATAGAGGCATGTATTGGGTGGCATGGGATAAAATTTGCAAGCCTAAGGAGGAAGGAGGTCTAGGTGTAAAAAATATTGAGCTGTTTAATGTTGTTTTATTGGTCAAGTGGCGTATATTGTCGGAAGAATATGCCCCTTGGTGGGATTTACTCTCTCATCGCTATGGTGACTTGAAATCTATTTTCTTTTCGGAAAATAGACCGTTGAATAGAAGAGCGAGTTATTCTTTGTGGTGGTGTGATCTTCGAAGTGTGGGTGAAGATAGACTTTCGGGAGGGTGGTTCGAAGCAAATGTTAGGAGAGGGATGGGCAATGGTCGAAGCGTGAATTTTTGGAATCACCATTGGATTGGGCAGCGCCCATTGAAGATGGATTTTTCTAACATTTTTGTAGGCTGCAGCAACAAAAAAATACTTACATTGCTGATCTAGTTGTATGGAACTAGAGCTACTGGTGTTGGAATTTGACAGCTTTTGAATTCGATTCGCAGCTCCTTAGCGAGGATGAATCGAAGCTGTTTCACATTCTGAGAGACGTGCAGTTAAATAGAGACAGAACAAATAGCTGGAGTTGGTTACTGGAGCCTTCCCATCGTTATTCAGTGAGATCTTGTTATCGTTTTTTGTTGTCAGCTAATTCGGTTCCTGATGTGAACACTAACGGTGACAGTACAGACTTCAAAGCGTTATGGCAAACAGCAGTTCCTTCAAAAAATCTTGATCTTTGGTTGGAGATTAATTTTAAACGCTATACCAGTGCGTGAGCTATTGAGAAGCAGACAGGTTATTCGTTCAGAGGAGGGGGGCCTGTGCGTTTTTTGTAACAATCACAGTGAGGATGTCCATTATCTTTTCCTTGATTGTGATCTTTCGAGAAAGTTTTGGAGGGAGATAGAGCGATGACTTGATGTCCAGTTGCCTATGTCTCTTACCTTATATCAACACTATATTCATTTTGGCGAGTTATGTTCGGGGAAGAAATCCAAGAAGGTTAAATACTTACTCTGGTTGACAATTTGTTGGTGTCTCTGCTGGCTTGCCCGGAATGGAGTTTGCTTTAGAGGGGAAGAGGCCAAAATTGATTCGATTGTCGCTCGTATTAAGTTTTTGTCATGGTGTTGGTTTATTTCTGGTGAGGGTAGAGATTCTAGCTTGTATTCACCTCTTTGGTGGAACAATGCTTTGACTTGTATTACCAATCATTGCTTATCGAAAAAAAACATTTGCTTAGAAATATTTTTTATCGAAGAAAATCTTACCTTTTAAGCGGATGCAGCCAGAGGCCAAATAAGGTGCCAAACTTTCAAAGGGTATCTTACCTTTTAAGGGTACTTTCAAAGTGCCCTCTGATACCCCTTTCAACACACACGTCCTTTCTTTTCCGAGTGCAGCAGAAATACGCCAAAGAGAAAAGAAAATAAAAAGAAGAGAGAGAGACGAAGACGAAAGAGGAGGGTGAGGTGCGATGGTGAGGGAGAGAGGGGTATCAGAGAAACCCAAACGCCTAGGAAAATAAGGTGGAGCGAAGGTGAGTAAAAAGGAGCAGCTTTGCCTCGCAGATCTATGGAGAATGGTTGGTTGCAGTGGTGTATGGCGGAGGGAGGTGACAGGGAGGAGAGGAGGGTTGAGGAACTAAGAGGAAGGAGAAATGGTGGTGGTAATGGAGAGAGAGAGATTAGAGATGAGAGGGATGCGTGTGAGAGAGGAGAAGAGCGAGAACAAGAGAGATGAGAGTTGGCGGTTGCGTGGTGAAGAGAGAAGGGGTATGGTGGTGAACCGAGAGAGGGTGAGAGAAACAGAGGAGTGAGAGATCTGGAGGGAGAGAGCTAGCTTCTGCCCGTGAACGGAGTTGAAGAGCGAGATAATGCGGGGATGTAGTGGAATAGCGCGGACGAGAAAAGGGACGGTGGAGCGCCGACGATGGTTGCAGTTGAAGGTAAGCGAACCATCTGCCCTTCTCTTGATTTTTATTAATTATTCCTTTGGTTGAAATTCATCTGTTTATTTTGGGTTCAATCTCTTCACAATTTGTTTGGGGCTTTGTGCAAGTGGGAGCTTTTGATGATGGAGGGCGGTTCAGAAGGAGAGAAGAAAGCCACCAGAATCTTAACTAACAATTTGAATTGTTGCAAGTGTCGAGATGATGATTTTCATGCTGCAAAAAGGTAAGCTTTTCTATAACTCCATGTTCTTTTTAGTTTGTCTTTTGTCTTTGATTTCATGACACTTCAAAGTAACTAAGTTCAGAAGACTCATGACTTACTTTGTACTTTGGTTTCTGTGAACTTTGCATTCAGGCCTATTTTGTCAAAACATTTTCCATTGCATTTGAACTACACACAAGATGATTTAAATGTAATACTTTTTTTTATGGAAGGGCGCATTTAGTTTATAGTGGGAGCGATTAATGGTCTCCATAAACCATCTGAACCATCCTCAATTTTTTCGTCAGATCATCTAACTCTCACAATGCAATCTTAATGCTAAGAACTCAATCTGGGAAAGGAGCAGAAACTGGGAAATCATACAAGAGGACCAAAAGCATATGTTATATTAATTAAAAAGAAATGTGAGAGTTGAACATACAAGAGGTTACATTTTGTGGTAATACTTGATCTTTTGTAACGACATAGAATATTGTGTTTGTGGTTATTTGAGACATAGTGTGTCTTGATTAAGCTTATTAAGTGCAATTTCATCTGTTTCTGCAGCACCAGATGGGATTCAAAGTCATTTTTTCCTTGCAGGAGGGCTTCAATGTCTCCACAGGTCATGCTTTCTTTGTACTTTCCATGATTCTATATATTCAAAGAAACTATCGATTTTCAATACCATAATTATTTTTCTGCTATGCATAATTACTAGAATCCATTTTTTACTGTGATTGCAATGTTAAATATTGACTTTATATACTAATTTTTGTATGAAATCCTGGATACTAATCTACTGGTCATATATTCAGGACATAATAACTGACGGAATAGAGATTATCACTAATAATTTGGTTGAGAAATTCTAATGCTTTGAAGTTAAAATTATTGATTGATCCTCTAGCATTTTTACTCTTATCAGATGTTATTCTTCTAAATATTGAGATGGTTTTTTTTCTTTGTTGAATGTAAGAACTTAACATTTTTGACCTACATTTTGGTACTTCCATATGAACTCTATTTCTTAGTTAATATAATCCCTGACATTGTTGGTATTGATGAAGTTGCCTGCCCAGTTGAGCATAACCAGGAGACTTGGCATGTGCATGTCTTCCATCTGCTTGGTTCTAATTCCTTCAAAAGATTACTAAACGAACTAAAGGATGTTATTAGAATGACCTGATTTGTGGAAAAAATGTAATAATAATAAATAGCATACATTCTGCTTATGTCAAAGCAATGATTAGTTTGTGATGTAATTCTAACTGAGTTTTGTAACCAGTTGGAACTGAAGTTTATTGATTAGTTTTCAACATTTCTTGAATTTTAGTTTGTGGTGTAATTTTAAATTTGTAGGCAGAGATGATTGTTGAGTGTCAGTTCATTTTGACCTAGCAGCTTAATTTTAATTTTATTTTGCATTATTCATTTCAGTTTACTTAATTGTTTTAATTCATTTTTTGTTATTGTGGCTGATGTGGTTTTTGTTGTTGCTGACAAATTGGGAAGGCATTGGCTTCTGTGTTGTCTATGCGATTAAACATCTCCTTAATGGTTTGTATGAGTGTACAATTATTTTTCTTTATGATATATATACATATATATATATATATATATATATATATATATATATATATATATATATAGATTCCTTATACGATAATATTTTCTGCTTCAGTTTTTTTATGATGAGGAGTGGAAGTGATTTTGCTGCTTTTGAGTTTGATGTGGATCTAAATTTGGATGCTGAATCATATTGCAGAAAAGATATAGGAGAAGAGGGAGGAACGATGAAAGGCATTACAATGGTAGTAGTAGCTGGAACTGTTGGTGTGCAACAGGTTCAAGAATAAAGACAGCATGGTCAATTCACTTGCTGCTTTTATGATATCGAAAACATGAATACAGGCTTCCAGCAGCTTACCCAAGTAACGTGAATCAAAAGTTGAAATGGAATCAAGATTCTATGTATTTAGAAAGAAAGAAAAATGAAATAGTTGTTTCCTTTCAATGCTATTGCATTTCCAATTTTATAATCTCAATCTGTGAAGAGTGAAGTTGATGTATTAAGATTCAGTTATTCCAATAACTCTTGAAATTAAGCATCAAATATTTTGATCCTTGACTCAATTATCGTCTTGGCAATTTTATCACAGATAATCTGATGTTCAATTTGAACCTCTCTAGGTCTAACATCCACAACAATATTCCTAATTATACTCTCACGACCTTTTATTGTATTTCTTAATATCCTAAACTTTTAATTGTGTTTTACTTGAATTCTTAATTATGCTTCAATTATAATTTACTCTTATTAACTTTGTGTGAATTTTCGTTCGTCCCGTTACTACATAGTTATTATATTGATGTCTACAACTTTTTACTGTACTCTGTTAATATCTATAATTTATTGTACTTTATTTGAATTTGAATTCCCAAATATGTATTTTCATTGATCGATACTAGCGCACCCTGTGCATCGCACGGGTCATGAGGCTAGTTTAGTTGATAATTTTTAAAAGGGTTTTTTTTGTACCCCCTCATATACTCTATACCCCCCAAATTGACCAAACTACCAATTTTACCCCTAATTTTTTTTCCTTTTCCAGAAACACCTCAAAAAAAAGTGTTTCCGGAACACATTTTTTCATTCCGAAAATATATTTTTGAGGTGTTTCCAGAACACATTTGGAGAGTATTTTGGGATTAAATGCAAATATGGGGGTACAAGGTATATGAGGGGAGTAAAAAAAAGCCTTTTTAAAATGACTTATTACTTTTAAGTTTTTTCCTATATCTTTAGTGCTCTGGGTTTTGAAATACTTAAGATATTAAAATTCATTTGTATTTTATTGTTGGAAATACTATTTTAAAATAAGGAACGAAGTGAAGAAATAGTGACACTTTATACCATTATGAGTTAAAAAAAGACAAGAGAGAATCTTTTGTCTAGTTTTTGACATATTCTTATGATTCTAGTTTTTAAAACATATAAAGGAACTGAGAAAAACTTGAGATTGATATAGTAAACATATTTAGAAGATGACTCTTCAATTATAAATTTTAAATTACAAAAAGTTATTGAAACAGTAGCAATTTTAATTTGTTTTTTGTAACTCCTAAAACTGGCCGGCCGAGGGACAAGCACAGGAATAATCTATTGATTGACTTTAGATTTGGTCAAATCCAAGTTTGAACATAATTTTATTGGGTGTTATATTTTGTACCCCCTCTTTATACCCCATACCCCTATAATCCAGTTTAACCCAAAAATACTCCACAAAAAATTGAGCTTCCCGGAATTATCTCATTTAAAGGTAATTCCGGAAATTTTATTCGCGTTTTTTTCGGAAATACTGTATTTCCGGAACAGTTATTTGCTTCCGGAAACATCAATTTTTTGTATTTCCGGGAATCTTTTTTTTTAGTTTCCGGAAACATCATATTTTCGGAAAGTTTTTTTTTTACCTTCCGGAAATACTATTTTTTTCGTGTTTTCGGAAGTTTTAAAATGTCTCTTCCGGAATTACGTGTATTTTCGGTAATCCCGGAAGTTGTTTTTAAATTTGTTTTTTATTTTTTCATTATTTTACAGATATGGCTACGGCTGACGGCAGACTTCCGTTTACTATAGATTTATCGGACGAGTTTACTACCTCAGAGGTACATATCTTCCTAAAGCGTTTTTTGTTTATTATTTTTATAAGGTATTAATTTAGTTTACGATTATTTTGTAGCTTTTTCCTACTCGGGATAATCTTATACGTTGGGCTAGAGATATCGGGAAAGCCAACGGAGTCATTGTTATTATTATTCGATCCGAGTCCACGGGGAATGGTAAAAGGGAAGAAGAATAAGATTGTTTTGGGTTGCGAGAGACATGGGAGATATACTGCAGTAGATGTTGGGTGTTATACTAGACACAAGACCTCAAAAAAGTGTGGTTGTCCTTTTAGATTGAAAGCTAAACCACTCAATCCTCCTAAATTTGATTGGAAGGTTAAAGTTATGTGTGGAAGTCACAATCATGAGCCTCATAAGACTTGGCTTGGAGCATTGATCTTTGGTAAGTTTAACAAGGAGGAGCGGTCAGCTGTTGAGGAGCATTTGTTGTTGGGAGTGAAAACACAAAAAAGTCTAGAGGCAATAATGAAGAGATTTGCCAACAACTTGAGTAAGATCTCTCAGCTGTATAGTACTCGCAGCAAACTCCGATCGGGAGAGGTAGTCGGACTGAGATGCAGGAGCTTATGAGGCTGATCGAGTCTGAGCATTACTTGTGTTGGACCAGACGGTTTGAAGGAACTGATATTGTTGAGGAGATCATGTGGACACACCCTGGGAGCATGAAGTTATTGAGGATGTTTCCTAGTGTCTTGATTATGGACTGCACCTTCAAGACCAACAAATATACATCGCCTCTCCTGGAGATTGTTGGTGTCACTTTCACTGAGTTGACATTTTCAGTAGCATTTGCTTACTTGTCTCATGAGCGATATGGTGACTACAGATGGGCATTGCAGAGCCTAAGAGATTTGATGGTGGTAGATATCTCAATTCCTCAGATTATCCTCACTGACTGTGAGGAGGCATTGATGACTGCTATCAAGATTGTGTTTCCTGAGGCAGTTAATTTGCTTTGTCGGTATCACATTAACAATAATGTCAATGCTAAGATTAAGAAGGTGGTCAAGGGAGATAGAGTGAAACAAGTGATGAGCTTTGGCATGCAATAGTTGACTCTATGTTTGAGGAGTTTTATGAGATGTTGCATGATTTTGAAAATGGACACATGGAATACACAATACTCTCGTGATTCCACACTCAGCGCCCTTCACCATCAGGGCACAATCACCAACAGAGAAGATGGTGTCTATTTCTGGTTCCAAAACCTATTTTATGTAGACTTAAAGACGACATTACCTTTGCTGCTCTCAAAGAAAAACTACAGAGTAAGGTGCAAGTGGAGGGTGACGAGCGAGAAGTCACTCGTATCATTTATCGCAACCCCAGTATGGGAGATAATATTCGTGTTCGCTGGTCCACAATGGATGTGAAGAACGACGATGACGTGCGAGCCATGATGGACAGTTATGACATGTTTAGAATTCAGAGTCTTTTAGAGTTGTACGTCGAAACCACAAGGAGCGTCGCTGAGATCCTTCGCCGTTTAACTCCACCATCTCAGTAGTTTTAGACCTTGTTTTTGTTTTGTTTGTTGTTGTAATCTGTTATTTTCAGTCACTGTAGACAGTGTTTTTAATTAATAAAATAAATGTTTAATTTCTTATTTTTGAATTCCGAAAACACTATAATACGGGATAAATCCGGAACTCAATTTATTGGGATTTTCGGAAATACCCTAAAATGAGATAAATCCAGAATTAAAATATTTTGGATTTCCGGAATTACGTCATTTTAGTGTAATTCCGGAAGGTATATTGTGTTCCGGATTTACACTAAAATGAGGTAATTCCGGAAATCCAAAATATTTTAATTCCAGATTCATCTCATTTTAGGGTGTTTTCGGAAATCCCAGTAAATTGAGTTCCGGATTTATATCTATGGACGTAATTCCGAATTTTTTTTGAAGTCAGGGGTAATATCTTCTATTTTGTCAATTTGGGGGGCATGTGGTATAATGGGGGGGGGGGGGGTACAAAATATAAAACCCAATTTTATTTTAGGATATCAAAAAAATTGTGAGTGATATTTCTTTTAAAATTGCAGATTGCCAACAATATAAATACCATATAGGATGAGGATGATTCCTTTCCAAACAACAAACTTTGTGTGAAGATCTTTTTGATTTTTACCCATAATTCAGATTTTTATGGATTTAGTTTTAGTGGGTAGGAGGTACGTAGGGGTAGTTTTGGGAAAAACAAAAAGAGCGGGGAGGTGAGAAGTTCAAATGAAGAGGTGGAGATATAAATTCTCATGTGATAGAAAGCAACAACAAGCAAACAATGCAAGGTCCAATGCGGAATGGGCTAAGAAGAAATTTATACCTCACCTATACTTCCGGAACCTTTGACACGCTTTCACACCCCCGTTTTCGCTAACAAATTGGTGGACTTGCTAAAAGCACAACAGGATTGTTGGGATATAAATTAAAATTTCTAAACAATAATTAATATTGTAATGGTACTAAGTTCCATCGTCGAGTTCAAACCTCGAAAGAATTGATCAGCTAAAGGTCAATGAGATGTTCCTTCTCTTAAATGTTCGGACACCTAAAATAAAATGTTGAGTCCTACAAATCATAGACTAGTTCTAACCCCGATGAGAGCTAGCTCGAAACCAATGGTTATGTTATCCACTAGCTTATTAGTTCCAAGAAATAGGGGGATTCAACAGCTTATCCCCTATAAAAGAGGAGTAGTAGTTCAACAAAGATTCATTAATTTTACCCTACTTTTGTATTGCTCTTCTTTAAAGCTCAAAAAAGCCTTAATTTACTTACTTACTTACTCAACAGAGTACCTTTTGCAAGTATTCCCTCTATTGATGCTTTGAAGGCGTGACCCGCCACTTGAAGAGGAGAGACACAGTTGTCCTAGTTGGAGCATTAACAAAAATATTGGTAGTGGTAAAAATTCAAGAGACATATTGGAAGAGATGTACAGATGTATCTAGAAACTTAAAGAAAACTCCCTAAATGATGCATTACGTTTTTGGGAGTCCTTCCTTGACTTGAAGTGGTAGTGAGATGGGTGACTTTCTGAGAAGTTTTCTAGAAAGCATGCAAGTGAGAACAACGGATGCGGGAAAGACACAGGTTGGTTTGTGGGGGCAGTCGACACTTTAGAAAGCAGTCTGGGATGTTACAAATGGTATTAGAGTAGACCTCTCCTAGTACGGTGTGGTTCAGGGACGAACCAAGTGGAAGCTGGTGGGCATGTGACATCCATGGATGATGAGGGCGGGGAGTGGTCGCCGGTTCCCAAAAGTTGGCACGACAAAGAGCGACTCCTGATAGCTTATAGGGAAGGAGCACGTGAATGAACCGAATACGTGTAACACCCCGATTTTCGTATTAGTACGCTTTTGGTTTATCCAGAAATATAATAGCAATTATTGTGATATATTGTGCATCTTAGTAATTATGTATTTTAAATATATTTATTATTTTAAATGATTTCATATATTTACGTGGGTTTGAATTATCAAATATGTTGAAATGATATTAAACCGTATTTTTATTCTATGTTGGTACTATATTTTTGTTATTAGTCAATTATGTTGTTTATAGATATTATTATTTAGTTTACTATTTTATTTTATAAAATATTATTATTTGGAATATTTTTTATTTTGAATGTTATTTTGGGTTAAAATAGTATGGATATTTAAATTGGACTTTGAAAATGATTTAAAATGAATTTTGGGTTTACTTTAAACGTATACACCCCCATTTCCCTGCTAAACACACCCCTACACTAAGTAAACAACTCCAGCCCATGCAAATGAAAGCCAGAATGTGGACCCATGGATCCTGACCCGACCCGAAGCGATCTTCTTCTTCCTTGAGACTAAAAACACAGAACCAGCGAACCCTAGGCAGCCCTCCTTCCTCCACTTCGTTCGTCCCCTACAAGTCACGGCCACGCCTCACACTTCGCCTTCCCACTCGAAATTTCCTTCTGAATTCGATTATGACTTCCTTTTAACTGATTGCAGCCCCAATCTCGCGTTCCAGCGCACCTCCATTCTCGCGAATCCGCCATTGACAGGCACGATTCTGGCCATGAATCGGTACACCACCGCAGGGAAGAAAGCCTCGCAAGGAAACCCCAAACAATGAGCCCTTTGTCCACGAGTTCTCTCCCTCGCCAGGAACCGCTGTGACTAGAAACTTCCTCCTCCTTGATTAACGCCCTCCGTCTCTCAGTTTCGCGAGCCACCACGCCGGCTGGCTGGTCTGCGACAGAATCGCACGGGAGTTGTCTTCCTCTCCACCCGTGAGTTCCCTTGATTCGTTGTTTCTGATCAGAGCTGCAACTATCTCAGTCTTAACATTTGGGATGGTTAGGACTGATCGGTGACCATCCATGGCCTAACCACATTCGATTTGATGAAATACCGAAGCAACACGTTGTGACAGATTTGCAAGACACTCATCCCAAACCTCAAAACCCTTGTCACTTGAATAGGTATCCATTCGAAATGCCGCTAATTCATTAAGCGAGCGATTAATTATAATTGATATTTTTTTAGTGTGACCATTTGACTGTTATTCTTGTTCTTGTTGTTGTTGTTGTTCTTGTGTATGGGTTCAAGTCATTGTTGGGAATTCGTCTGCTATTGGAATACACTTCGATATCAGGTATGGGGGAAATGGTTTCTTTTCTATAGGGGGAACATGAGATAGGACTATTATGCCATTGATTATTGCTATTCATATTTTGTCTGTATTTATTCATTTATTCAATTCGGATGATGTAAATAATTCGGATGAATGTAACTATATGATTTGGATTTGGATGACCTGGATGACTATAACTATATGGTTTGGATGACTGTAACTAAATAAATTAGATGACTGTAATTATATGATTTGGATGGCTGTAATTAAGTGATTTGAGACTAACTATTATGTCAAGTTTAGGGAATGAATCTAATATGAGTAGCCAATTGTATGTTAAATGATGTCTTTTAATTAACACGTGGGGAACGAAGAGTCGTAGGCGGATGACCGTATAATTAAGTTGATAGTGAAGGCAAATTTAGAGTAAAACTATTTGTATGGGTAATGCATTAATAAATAATAGTGAAGAGTTAAATAGGATTGGGACTAAGGAATGACTTGGAGACATGATAGTCAGTTAGTAATCACATTAGAGCAACGAAAACATTATTGTTGACTTTGAGAATGATTATTAGTGATAGGAGAATATGTCGAACTAGTTGTAGATCACAAGTGACATTAGACAATAAAATAGTAAGGTGTCCGTAGTTAAATCATGACTTAGCGCTAGTTAGATAAACGACATTTAATAGCTTAACGAAGTTAAGTATGCTATAGACGATGGATAATAGGCCCCAAACATAGTTGAGTAGATATGACCTTAACATCACTCATAGTTAAGTTATGCCTTGCCTAAAATGAGAAGGAACAGTTAGTTGTAAAAGTTAATTGTTAGTTGCAAAAGTTAAAGGAAGAGTTAATGTCTAATGTGTTAATGAATTAGAGTGATAGGTAAGTCTAGGTGATAGAAATTTAATATTGTTTAAGCTTTAGACCGATACCGTAGCATCGATTAATGTAGCTAAGATCGACTCATAATTGTTAAGACTATTGAGTGATTTGACGTTCATATTTTGTTGTGATTGCCGGTTGGTATTGTGTGTATTGTTATGGGAGACTTGTTGCGCAATGGGCAAGTTATCCTTCGGCGATGATTAACTAGCTGGTTCGTGTTGAAGAATCTTGTCGCAGCATGGGCAAGAACTCGTTGTAGTATGGACGAGCAGTATTTTCGTGATCGGGATTTGTTGAAGGAACCTTGTCGCAGCATGGGCGAGCCGTACCTTAAAAGTTGAAGATTGTAAGAGGAACCTTGTCGCAGTATGGGCAAGGACTCGTTGCAGTATGGGCGAGCCATAGCTCAATAGTTGAAATTGTATAGGAGGAACCTTGTCGCGGTATGGGCTAGGACTCGTCGCAGTATAGGCGAGCCGTACAACAAGAATGGTAGGGATGATAGGTGGGGTGGTAAGCAAACGATTATGGGAGTAGTAATAGAAACGGCCACGACCCGGCCTTGCGGGTAGGCCCAGTGGGGGGTCCTAAGTGGGGCACTGCTGGAGCGTTCCACAAAACACTGTGGCGACAAGGTCGGTTTAGGGCCCCCATCACGATCTCGAAAGTCTTTATGAAACCCCACGAATTGGGGGTGGGCTGTGAAGGGGCTACCTTTAGGTACCTCAGAACACGTTTCTGAAAGGCGCTGAAGGGTAGGCGGATCATCATCCTCTCAAACATGGCCGAGTAAACGAAGAATCTCATCCCAGAAACTTTTGCGCAGACAGCCTCGGACTCGTGGACGGCTTCCAGCTTCCATTCTTATTCCTCTCCCCGAGGTACTTCTGAAACTTCTTTAGTGGAGCCCGACTTGTATACGGTCTTGATGTTGCAGACAATACCCATCTATACGGGTCCTCCTCCTCGACCTCTTCTTCCCCTTCCGGATGGACTTGACTAATAGGCTCGATCATCTAGGGCAGCTGCTGCACCAGGGGGTAGCAGCAGAGTCGCTGGCCTCTGTCAAATGAACTGACTTGATAGAGGTTGGCATTCGATCCTCAACCGGTTCAGGCCGACCCTCAGCGGACTTCTTTAGTAGAGGTTTTCCAGGAGGGATGAAGCGTGGCCTCTCGCTATCTCTCGTTTTCGCCATCTTTTCTTGTAGGGGGAAGCTGAGGTCAGAAACATAGCGAAAGGATAGATTCGGGAATAAAGCCGACCCCAAACCAGGACTGACCATCTTCCTCCCCGAGGCAAGGTGGAATGGAATTCGGGTACATGAACCCAGGCAAAAACAAGAAAATGAAACGCGAATAAAATAATGAAAGAAAAGCAACTGACCTCCGAAAGATGAACGGTAGGGTTGGGAGAATGATCTGGGAAAACACTCGCCGGAGTTTCAACGTCGACTCACCGGAACTTCAACTCTCGCGGTGAACTAACAACGTCGTGGGAATCACTCGTCAACGTCGGGAATTTGCTCACAATCTCGGGAGAAAACATGGCTCAAGGGATTCAAAGGTATCGTCGCATGGAACCTCTGGCCTATTTATAGGAGCCCTTAGGCTCGAAAGACGAATCAACGCGCCTCTTCCCGGGGCAAAAAATGCCAAGGCACTGAAACCTAGGAAATCATTATGACAAGACGCCTCATTTCCATCAAACGTCACATCAGCCAGTTGACTTGACACGTGTCATCTCCAAAAATTCGACGTTAACACGACCTGCTCTCTGACCCAGGGGGCAATCTCGAACCAATTCCAACTCCACCAGAAGAGTACCCACTGCAAGCTCGATCTCGGCGGAGCCTTATTTTCCAAACAGCTCGGAAGAATCTTAAGCACTCAAGCCGAGGCCGCACTACCGTGGCCGACCTCGACTTGGGGGGCAACTGTTCCGGACTGGGCCAAGTGGTCCAATCCGTACAAGAGGCGGCCCAATCCATCACTAGATTCGGCCCAGCACTGGCTAGCGAAGGCGACTCTGAGATCAACGGCCAGGATCTACACGGACCGATCCAACGGCCCAGGCTCAACCTAGGCGAGGAACACTCCCTCCACGCGTCTGTAAATATGGGATCACCCTCCAAAATCAGGTACGCATTTTTCATAAGTACCTTTCCACCACTTTTGTTTGCTGACTTTGGCATCGGAGTGTCTGCAGGTACCAACCCCGCCGAGCTCCAACCTAGGGGGAAGACTACTCCAAGCAAATTCATCCGATCTCAGCCATGGGGAGCCCGACTTCAACTACTAAATTATAAATATCGACCAACGAAGTTAGTACCCTTATGGATGTAATTCTAGTAATAGGTGAAAATGTGTTGAAGAAATCTATATTCTCTCTTTGACTAAAACATTTATCTACAAGGCGGGCCTTAGCAGTTCGCTCAGGTTTTAGTTTCTTTTTTCAAAATCCATTTACAACCTATCGGTTTGCAAACAAGAGACAAGTCTACTAAATGCAAGGTCTTGTTAGACTCTAAAGAATCCATCTCGTTGTTTTATGATTTCTTGCCACAAATATGCACCCAATGAAGACAAAACTTCTTGAATGCTAGATGGATCATCCTCTAGTATATGGACCATATAATGGGTTCCATATTCTTTAGCAACATGTGCTTTCTTACCTCTTCGGGGTTCTATTCCCTTTGTTCGTTGTTTTCAACGTTCCTAGGCACATAAACTTGACTAGTTCTGATGCCCCCACTATTTCTTGATTTAAAGGGAATCTATTTTCGTGAAAGTCAAAATCAATTGATGTTATGATCACTTTAGTGTTCAGATCTCAGGACCTTTACTATTTACTGCATACCCAATGAATACACATCCATAGGCTCTTACTAGCAAGTTTAACTCTTCGTGGATCTGGGATTTTGACATAAGCCAACCAACTCCAAATTCAAAAATAAGACAAATTGGGTTGTCTTTTCTTCAAGATCTCATTAGTAAAAAGTTTATTTCTTTAGATTCAAGAAATCTATTCACAACAAAGAGTTAATAATTTTTTTTTCACAAGAGAGATGCAACGCTAGAACTAAGCATAATAGCAACAACAATTCAATAGAAGTTCTATTTTTTTGACTGCTTTACCATTCATTTCAAAAAAATATGGTGCAGTCGTTTCATGTACGATTCCATTTAATTAATGGAAATCATACTATGTTCCTCAATCACTACGAAACTCTTAATCTTTCTACCGAATTGAATTTCCATTTTCCATTATGAAAAACTTTGAATATGTCAAACACTTCACTTTTATTTTCACAAAGTATACTACAATGTAGTCAAAGCAATTATAAATAAAAGTGATAAAATATTGCTTTCCATTTCTGGTTAACGTTTCATCTGGTTCGCTCATATTGAAAAGAATGTGTTTGTTTACACGTCAAAGTCAAACTTTTCACCAGGCTTAACATACTTTTCTTATTTTCAGCATCTGTGTATGTTTTAACCATGGCATGATCATTGCATACATGGCGAGAGGATCCATCCACCAACTTTTGCATCCACTAACAATGTTGATTTCAGAAATTATAGCAACATATTGCTATTCAGTCAGGTTAGCCTGCGAAGCAGAACTTGGCATGTTCCTACACTTGCGTGCCATATGACCCAGTCTCCCACAGTTGAAACAATTAAATGGAGGAGCAACATCATTTCTAGGTGGTGGTGGTTGAACCTTAGGATTTGGGGACTTTGGGGGGGTTCCCATTCTAGTTGCCGATTTTTTGAGGCTGATCACGGTTCTGATTTTTGAAAGGGGGTGCCAAAAATTATATTGCAATGAAGACAAAACTTCCCAAAAATTTTAAAAATAATATTGCTAAAAAGATGAGATCAAAACCAATCATCAATCGTTAAACGTTAGCCACTAACAACAACAAAAGATATGAATAAAAAATTTAAGCAACATCAAATTCACAAAAAATATGAGTTAAAAAAATTCACTCTTATAGAGATGATTATTCTCTTTCCGTAGAAATAAAAATTAGGCTAAATAGCACTTTTGGTCCTTTATCTTTGCTCCAGATTTCACTTTGGTCCTTTATCTTTTTTTTTTTGGTCCGTTTTGGTCCTTTATCTTTCATTTTCGTTTCACTTTGGTCCTTTATCTTTTTTTTGATCCATTTTGGTCCTTTATCTTTTATTTTCATTTCATTTTGGTCCCTCACGTTAGTTTTAACTAAAATTAATATTATTTAATTCAATTAAAACATTAAAACAATTAAAAAAATTCAATTAAAACAATTAATATGTTTCCCAGATCTGATGAACATTCAACCTCCCTCTCCCACCGACCCACCACCGTCGCCACCGTCCCATTTTTCCTTCTTTTCCTCTCTTTCTCTCTGCGCAGAAACCCACCCCTTCGCACCATCACTGTCCCTCTCCCACCTCTTCGCATCTCTCTCCCTATCCCACCCCTTCGCATCTCTCTCCCTCTCCCACCCCTTCAATGAATCTGGAAGAACACAGATCCAACAGATCCAGCGAACAACAACAATGAAGAAGAAGGATGCGACGGTGATGGTGAGGAACACAGATCCAGCGAACACAGTGAGAAGAAGATATGTTCGATTTGGGGATTTGTTCGATCTGGATAGAGAGAGAGGGGAGATCTGGGACCAATTTTTGTTGGAGATCAAAAACGAAAACGAAGCAAAGGCAGTGAAAACGAAGCAATTTTTGTTGGAGAGCAAACGAAAGAAAGATGCGACGGCGAGGGGGAGGAGAGAGTGACAGTGGTGATGGAGAAAGGGAGAGGAGATGAGAGAGTGACGGTGGAGAGAGTGAATGTATTTGTGTTTTTAATTTGTGTTTTTAAAAGTTGTATTTTTTAATTGTTTTAATGTTTTAATTGAATTAAATAATATTAATTTTAGTTAAAACTAACGTGAGGGACCAAAATGAAACGAAAATGAAAGATAAAGGACCAAAACGGACCAAAAAAAAGATAAAGGACCAAAGTGAAACGAAAATAAAAAATAAAGGACCAAAACGGACCAAAAAAAAGATAAAGGACCAAAGTGAAATCTGGAGCAAAGATAAAAGACCAAAAGTGGTATTTAGCCTAAAAATTATATAAGTAATCATTCTCTTTCAATTATAAGACCGTATAGAGAAAATCATTCTCTTTCCATCGATAAATAGTATAGAGAAAATTATTCTCTTTCTATAAGAATATTTCCTTAACTACTTTATCTCTTCCATTCTCTTCAGCTGTTTCAGTGAGCACTTGAATGTCATCTTTTAACAGATTGGCAACATTTTTCACATTTAATAAATAAAAAAATTATTTGTTGCCATCGTTTGAATTGACATTTTTGAGAATGATACGATTTGTTGAAGTTAGAAACAGCGGAACCTGGGCCAGTAATGTATTCGGTAGTCATGGCTAAATTTGGAACATCTTAAAATTGTTGTTTTTGATTTTCATAATATTGTTTAATAAAATCAATCCACCGAAGAAATTACTCGGTTGAGTCGCGGACTAGGTCGCTCTTTTTAAGACGTTTCGTGGAACTGTTGAAAATTGTGCAAGCAGGCTATCAGCCATGACGTCCCCAGGATAAAACAACCCAGTCGAAACTGATACGAAAGATCATGCACTGTGAAAATTTTGCTGGAGATAACACATCTTCTATATGGTTTAAAACCACTCAATATGGTTTGTAAAGCACTCTATATGGTTCGTAAACCACTCTTAAGAAAAGAAACTTGGAAATGCTTTAAGTTTCGAGAGAGAAAAGAAAGAGAGAAGAAACTTGGAAATACATCAAGTTTCGGTGGGTTTTGGAAAGTGAGGAGAGGTCTCTATTTATAAATGTTCAGAGAACCGGACCGGTCATTGAACCGGTAAAGCCACTGGTTTAAGGTTTAATGATTCAATCGGGGATCAACCCGGACCGGACATTGAACCGGTGTTCTCATAATATTAACATGCAAAATTACAGAGCTGTCCAAATAAATTATGACATCCATAACATCCATTTCAACTCAATTCAACACAATAACATCCATTTCAAATTACACTTAAAAACTAAAGTTTGACAAAAAAAAAGAAAGACGAATATCAATCGTCATAAAATTCGTTGAGGTTTTATCGCTTGATGTTCATTTGTATTTGGAATAGCATCTTCATTAGTTGAACCACCACCGATACTATATATATATATATATATATATATATATATATATATATATATATATATATATATATATATATATATATATATATATATATATATATATATATATATATATATATATATATATATTAATATGTGTGGACCCGTTGACAAGTGAACCAACTTAATAATATATATTAGGCTAAATAGCACTTTTAGTCTTTTATCTTTGCTCCAGATTTCACTTTGGTCCTTTATCTTTTTTTTGATCCGTTTTGGTCCTTTATCTTTCATTTTCGTTTCACTTTGGTCCTTTATCTTTTTTTTATTCGTTTTGGTCCTTTATGTTTCATTTCGTTTCATTTTGGTCCCTCACGTTATTATTTAATTCAATTAAAACATTAAAACAATTAAAACAATTAAAAAAATAAAACATAAACCCCCCCACTGTCCACCACCACCCACCACCACCCCCCACCGTCCACCACCACCCACCACCGTCAACCACCACCTCCCAAACCCAGATCTGCGCACCTCCCCCATCGTTTTCCCCCTCTCTCTGCGCACCTCCCCCATCGTTTTCCCTCTCTCTGCGCACCTCCCCCCTCGTTTTCCCTCTCTCTCTGCGCACCCCTCTCTCGTCGCTCTCCCCCTCTCGTCGCACCTCCCCCCCTCGTTTTCCATCTCTCTCTGCGCACCCCTCTCTTGTCGATCTCCCTCTCTCATCGTTCTCCCTCTCTCGTCGCTCTCCCTCTCTCGTCGCACCTCCCCCCTCGTTTTCCCCCTCTCTCTGCGCACCCCTCTCTCTCGTCGCTCTCCCTCTCTCGTCGCTCTCCTCTCCCTCTCTCGCCGTTCAGATCCAGATCTGGGGGGGAGGTGCGCACCAGTTTCGTTCACGGTGAGGGAGATCCAGATCGAGTGGGGGGGGGGGGGGGGAGTATGGGTGGTGGTTATTGGTGGCTCACGGTGAGGGAGATCCAGATCGAGTGGGGGGGGGGGGGGGAGTATGGGTGGTGGTTGTTGGTGGCTCACGGTGAGGGGGGAGGGGTTCACGGTGGGGGGGGGGGGGGTTCACGGTGGGAGACCAAAAAATTATTTTAATTGTTTTAAAATAATTTTGTTTTAATTGTTTTAATGTTTTAATTGAATTAAATAATAACGCGAGGGACCAAAATGAAACGAAATGAAACATAAAGGACCAAAACGGACAAAAAAAAAGATAAAGGACCAAAGTGAAACGAAAATGAAAGATAAAGGACCAAAACGGACCAAAAAAAAGATAAAGGACCAAAGTGAAATCTGGAGCAAAGATAAAGGACCAAAAGTGCTATTTAGCCTATATATTAATATGCTTTTGTCTTTCAGCTAATCTATTATATTAATATATAACGGAACAATAAATGAGAAGAACAGAACCAGAACAGAACAGAGCATAGCATAGAGCAGAACAGAACCAATATGCACAAAAACTGAAAAAGGAAGCACGAAAAAACCCAAACCTGCTCGTTTGCCATTGTCGCAGTGCCGAATGAGGAGAAGGCAGCGTTTTGGTCGCCGTTGCCGGAGTAGTGTGCAGCAGCAAAGGGAAGGAATTTTTTAATTTAGGGTTTGATTTTAAGGAAAGAAATTTGGTTGTGGCTGTGGGTACGAGAGGGATGTTGAGAACGCGTGGTTTTGATTGAGAACAGGAAACGCGAACAGTTTTTTACTTTTTGATCAAAACGACGTCGTTTTGGGCAAGTGTTTTTTTTTTTAAAAAAATTAATAGGAACCGCCCAGAACCACTAAACCGCCGGTTTTTCCTGGTTGCGCTGGTTTATCACTGGTTTGTTTCCAATTCACTACAGAAACGGTTCTATGGGTTAAACGGACCGCTTGGATGACCGGTTCCCGGTTAAACTGGTTCAACCGATCGGTCCAGTCCGGTTTTCCGAACCATGCTCTTTATAGGCTTGTTGGAGCAAGTAGCCGTTGGGTAATAGGGGTGTGCATAATAAATGGTTAACCACACTATTTCAACAAACTGAACCACACCACACCGAAAAAGTCCAAACCCAATTATATGGTTTATGGACCAGTCCATATTTTTAAAAGAGTCCTTGTACCCACACTTGATAAAAAACCGGTTTGAGTTTTTAACCCAAATCCAAGAGCCTCAGTCTTTATCGCACCTGTCCTTTCGCTGAGACTAGCAGTAATGCAAGACTTCGGAGGAACATTGGGAGGTAAAGTTTGAGTGAGTAATGAATGATTCCTTTCCAGTCGGTTTCTCGTTTTTTTTAATTTTTAAGTTTTCTCTTTCATTTCCATTGCCAATTTGTAAGGAGCTCTGCTCTGACTCATTGTTAATTGTTATATTTCCATTTAAGTTTTCTTAATGTACTCTGTAACAGAGATCTATCTCTCTAATTGACTGATTCAAAATAATATCTCACTGATTGAGTGATTTTAGTATCAATTCAATTTAGTTTTCCTATTAATATTTTGGATCTTATTAAAGATAATGCTATAATAAAAAAAAGATAATGCTAAAAATTATATCTAATTTCTTTAATTCCTTGCGAAGAATTTTCCTTGATCGAAGCATTGGCTACAGGTTATGTTCTTTAGACTTTATTCAAGTTGTGGTAATTTGAAAAAAAATTTGAAAAAAAATATTATGATAAGATTAAAATGAGTACAAACAACACAAGGTTTGTACTCATTTTATGCTACGGTGTTCATTATGGGTTGGATCTTGTAATTTGCATAGGGTGGGAACAGATTAATGCTACAAATAGTTTTTTCCAGCATTTCTGCCAAAATCCGGTTCAAGCAAAAACCGGTTTTCAACCGGTCCACACAAGGAAAACCGGTTCAAAAATATAAACTGGTTCAAAACTGGTTCGGAACCGAACCTGAACCGGTATGAAGGAAAAACCGGTTTTTGTAGAAATGGTTTTGTGAACCGATCCAAACTGCATATATGGTCCAGTTTGGTTTGGTTCATGCACCATGCACACCCCTATTGGGTAATAATACACACTAAATGTGCAAAGACTCTTTTGACTTGATTAATATGACCGTTGAAGATCAACGACTCTTTTGACTTGGTCAATATAACCGTTGGAGAGTTAGGTGTCTGCAAACTACAAATTTGAAAATTCATCCAACAATTACAAATTTGACTGAGGCGTGCAACCAAGGACGGGCCATAGTTAGGTGTCTGCAAAGTGCAAACTACAAATTTGAAAATTCATCCAACGATTACACATGTATATATGATAACTTTTTGTGGATAATATCATACTTAATAAATCTTTAAACAATGATTACATTAATAATATATCAAAACACAAGACCTCTCTCTTGCAAGTCACAAAAATCATCTTTAATCGAATCTATACTGGCTTTTTTTTAGCAATTCTCTATATACTAAGAAGCATACGACCACAACTATAATTCTTTTGTTCCCTGTATCTTTTAAAAGTTGAAAATATGTGAAGGAGTTGAGTAAGTGGGGTTTGGATCAGTAGTTATTGGAGTAATTTTTTTTATTCGGACCAATAATTCAGGAGCATCGAGTCGACCTCTCGTGTCCCATGGTACTTTATGTCATTGGGCCAACGGTGTTAGTTAGTTAGTTATTGAAGTAGTTATAATCTAAGTTTGATGGATTTTATCTTGGAGTCAAAAATCCTAATTATTGGAGTAGCTATTGTCAATTAGTTGTTTCTCCCTTTTTATAATTATAGATTTCTTTATTTATAGGCTCCATGATATTAGGGATACATAGTAGTTAATCCCACATATATTACTATACTATGATAGAATTTACTTATGTTAAGTGAGTCCCAATATAACATGTAACGCCCAAAGTGATTTTAGTTACTCTGATTGCTAAGTGATTAAATTGTTGTGAATGTTTATTTAAGGTGATGTGTGTGAATTATTATTATTCTATAAATTTGATGCACTAGTTTGGGGAAGGGGATTATTGAGCTAGAGTTAGTAATTCCATTAGATGCTAACCCCATTTAAGTTGTCCTAATTCAGTTGTCCCTAATTTACTAAAATGCCCTTCATTTAAACCCACTATATAAGCCTTGAGCTGAGGAAAAAACAACACACACTCCCACACAAAACATTTCCAGCTTTCAAAAACAAAAAGAGTGAGAGGGTCAGGGAGAAGAGAGAGGGCTCGAAGGGAAAAGGGAGAGAGGGAAGGAACTCAAACTTGATCACCATGCATGTCCTTCATCTCATTGATACCAAGTAAGTTGTGCCTTCTCATTCCATTTCTTTCCTCCATTATTTTGAAACTCTCACTCTCTATCAAGCTCAAAAATCTGACCAAACTCAAACAACCATGAAAGCTAATTAAGTTTCCCTCTTTGCATGTCCAATTTCTAATCACTAGGGAACATTAGGAGCTGTTAGAAGACCCACATTATCTCCTATTTGGCAATTGGAAACTCACATTTGTTGGGGATAAACACGTGAAATGGACCAGAAAGGAAGTGGCGGCGCTAAGGACAAGAGGAATAAGTATGGCAATATAATATTAGGTAAAAGCTGCACTGAATTTCATAAAGGTAGGGTTATAAATTACATGCTACTGACGTCTATATTTATATACAATGAAACAGGCCCAGGCCCATAATTTCGACTAGCCCATTCGACTGGCCCATTTCGACTAGGTTTCTAACTACACCTACTATAATTACAAGCAATAGAATTACAAGGCATATCTCAATATTCCCTCCTAATTCACATTGCTGAGCGACATCATTCCAAGCATTGTTCTCAGTTCTTCGAATCTTCCCTTTTGCAATGGCTTGGTCATTGCATCAGCTACTTGAAGTTCCGAACAGCAATATTCCAGATTCAGCTTCTCATTGTTTACTTGGTCACGCAGGAAGTGATATCTGGTCTCTATGTGCTTCGACCTACCATGTGCAACAGGATTCTTGGCGAGATCTATCACAGACTTGTTGTCGATCAACAACTTCATTGCTTCGACCCTGTGCACTCCAATTTCGACCAGTAGCATGCTCAACCATGATGCTTGACATGCTGCAAAGGAAGCAGCCACATACTCTGCTTCACAAGAGGATAACACAACTATACTTTGCTTCTTCGAGCACCAAGAGATGGGTGTCGATCCATACATGAAGACATACCCACTTGTGCTTTTTCGATCACTCTTGTCTCCACTCCAGTCGGAGTCAGTGTAGCCAAACACTTCATTACCATTCTTCGACACACTCTTGCTAGGGAACAGAATACCATAACTTTGTGTTCCCTTTACATACCTTAGTACTCTTTTTGCAGCTACCATATGAGAGCTTTTCGGCTTCTCCATGAATCTGCTGATCATTCCGACACTAAACATAATGTCAGATCGAGTGTTGCACAAGTACCTCAGGGAGCCCACGATCTGTTTGAACAAGGTGGCATCTACTTCAATCCCTTCGTCGTCTTTCGACAGCTTGCTGCTAGTGTCTGATGGTGTCGAAACTTCCTTGCAGTTGCTCATGTCGAATCTTTTCAGGATATCAGCTGCATACTTCGACTGGTGCAGGAGTATACCCTTACTTGTCTTGGTAAACTCCATCCCCAAGAAATATGATAGATGTCCCAGATCACTCATTTCAAATTCTGACATCATCACTTTCTTGAAGGCTTCGACTTTGACTTCATTGCTGCCAGTTACAAGTAGATCATCTACGTACAGGCACAACAACAACTGAGTCGAAGTTCCATTCTTCTTCACATATACTCCATGTTCATTGGTGCATCTCATGAACTTCTGAGCCAAGAGAAATCCATCAATTCTCTTGTTCCACGCTCTTGGAGCTTGCTTGAGCCCATACAGGGCCTTCTCCAGTTTCACTACTAGAAAAATCGAAATTAGAGAGGGAGCAAATCCGTCACTAAACCTTCAAAATTCCGTCACTAACGATTTTAGTGACGGAATTTGTGACGAACCCAGATTCGTAACTAATTTTGGCGTCACTAAAGTTTTAGCGAGGGATTTTGTAATCCGTCACTAATAGCGACGGAAAATTCCCTCACAAACATATGAAATCCGTCACTAAAAAATAGTTCGAAATTGAAGATGAAAAGTGTATTTCCGTTGCTAATAGAGAGGGGGACTAAATCCGTCGCTAATAGAGATGGAGACTAAATCCGTCGCTAATAGAGATAGAGACTAAATCCGTCGCTAATAGAGAGGGAGACTAAATCCCTCTCTATTAGTGAGGGATTTTATCCACCTAATATTCATTTTTAATTAGGGACTCATTAGAATTTAATATAAGAGCATATTTGTTATAGATTTTATGCACTCTTTAAAATAAAACATTCTACTAAATCTAAGAATAAAAACTTAGAATTTTTTTGAATAGCACACAAATATCTTAAATAATTAACAAGGTTTATAAATATAATCCATACAAAGCATAACTAATGTTAATCCATAAGAAAACAACCGGTATATGTTGATAAACATAGTATTTTACAAACCATAGTTTAATTGAACAAATTCTAAGTCTAAACATAATATCTAGCTACGGCTTCACATGTTCTCTGACAATTTGGTAAGAAGTCCAAAGCATCAACCACAAAGACTATGCCAGCTGCTTGAGGCAAGTACTCATCCAGCTTGGGTCGAAGACGAGAATGCCCAGAAACATCAACAATATGAACAGGTTTTATCTTCCCCTTCTTTCAAAATCAAAGAAACATAATCAATATTTGATTTATTGTAACTTTGTAAATCTGATTCCACAACTAATAAACAAACACGAGAGCAGGACCAACAAGTAGTAAATGTCATTAATCAACACAATCACACTGACCCTAACTCATTGTTTATTGTACTACATGTTTCTTAATGTGAATAAAAACGACTCCACTGGGGATCGAACCCAGAATCTCTGGTGTAGACCAGCGCCTTTTCCATTGGGCCATGGAGTCAGATTCACTAGCTGGCCAATATTCTAAAAGAATCAGTCTGGTATAACTGATTCACCAATAGACATAACTAAACTGATTGTTGCATATGAATTCAGATGGACCCAATTTAACATTTTTCCAGTTAAAACTTAAAATTAAATGATCTACAGCAGAGCAATATTCTAAAAGAAACAGTCTGGTAATAATCATAGAAGTGTGAATGACATAAAGATGAACATGAAGGACGCGGGCAAGAAATAAACAGTTAGAAAGAGGAACTACCAACAAAAAGCAATACAGAGAGGACTGTGATTTTGGGGATACAAGTCTTTGTTTACTGCAATTCTTCCTATCATAGCCTGCCACCTTGCATGTTGATGTTGTCTGAAATGGGACAAAGGGAAAAGGATAAATGTTAGCCAATAATTGTGTAAGTTAATTAAAAAGCTAAAATTGCTGTGAACAGTTCATGGAATACATTACTAATATTAATGATAAAGAATATCGCTTTAGGCCATACCTTGTCACACCTCTATAGACAGATGCCGCTTTTGAAAATCCACGGCTCTTCCTATCCAAGGGTAAAAAAAGGACAATTCCTTCCAAATTGAGCAAGAGGTGGGGGAAAGGAAGAAAAAAAACAAATTTCACCAAAGATCAGATGGAAAAAATTTAATGGTACCTTCTTAAATTGAAAACAAGCTTCTGTTCTAAATACCAATGACTTCTTCAAATACAACAAGCTCCAAGGAAAAGTGAGGTATAAGCAATAGATGAAACATGGATGGTGTGGGCACATGCAGGCAATACATCCAATAAGGTCACACATACAAGGGGAAAAAAATATTGATGAGGATATAAGATTTGCACATTAGAGAGGGAAAAGTCTCAGTAACAGTTTATTGTGACCTATAAAACATATATATTGTGTATTTGGTATTGTAAAGGTTACCAGGACTAAGGAAAAGGAAGAGGTGGTATGTCAGATTAGATTTGTCTCTCTTGATAAAACACTGGAGGGGCATGTCCCTATACCCAGGCTGTGAAACAAAATCAACCAAGGACAAAGCTGAAAACCAGAAAATTACACAACTAAATAAACATAAGCTATGACAAAATATACAAAATGTTTCTAAAACTGTAACTGATACATATAGAAGGGTTGATACCACAGCCAAGCACCTCAACTGCTACATGACACAATCATTTAGGAAAAGGAGAGAAATATCACATCTAAAAATTAGAAAAAGACTTGTGGCCCTGCCTGTGTTTGTTTGTGTGCTTTGTATCCCCTCACTAAAGCTGTACATGACATGATGACAAAATGCAACCCGAACAAACTTAAAATGGGAACAAAATTACCTCACCAGTTCAAGAAAGAAGCAAACAAGTATTGAATAATAATCACACATTGAAAATCAGTAATTCATATGAAAACTGGAACAAACATTCCCAGCACTGACCCGAAATTCCCAGCACAAAAAAGTCGAGCTTCTTCCTCTCTACTTCCTTCATCTATTGACCACCAACCTATCAACCTGTTAAGAGGAAAAGTACATCCAATGACAGATTCTTCATGTTAGCCGGCAACTTTTTAAGTTCTTCAAAGTTCAATAGAGAATCCTCCTAAAGATATAATCATTTTGTAGATCATAAATACCTTGACCCACGATGCAAGAACCCAAAGCAGTCACAGGATTTTGATGCTATAGATGAGTAACCTCTAGGAATATCTCCATTATAGAGTAAAAGAACTATCTTTTTGCACCGAATGGTGGTATACTTTTTGATGCTATAGATGAGTAACTTCTATAGATGAGTAACCTCTAGGAATTTGCACCGGATGAGTAACTTCTATAGATGAGTAACCTCTAGGATTTTGATGCTATAGATGAGTAACTTCTATAGATGAGTAACCTCTAGGAATAGCTCCTTGCAATAGAAAAAGGGGGAAAAAGATGACCCAATGTGGTATACTTTTTGCACCGGATGGTGTTCCCTAAAATTTAAACAAAAATTAGGAAAGAATAAGGAATAAAGTCTAATAACATAATGACATGGTTTTGTAAGCATTTATACCTCTAAATGCATAAAAAGAAGTATTTGGAAACCAATGAATGGAATTTTCATTATATGCCCGCCAATATCCCGCAGAGTGCATAATCCATATTGTGGCCCATCTTCATCTGTGGAAACAGTTACGCCTTCTCTACTCCATTCAAGGTATCTAATGTTATTTGACGACGAACATGGTTCTGTAATGTGACAGTTTCCATGAATTGTAGGATTGTACCAGTGGTGCTGAGCAATCCTTGTTTTCGCAAAGAAAATTGCTTTACCAGTGGTGAAGCCTGCTTCAGGCTCTGATGAGTTTACTCTGCATTGTATTTTTAAACTTGGTTAAAAATCAGCAAAGAAAATAGTTAAAAATGCATAACAGCAAAATAGCTCATAAGAGTAAACTAAGCAACAACAAACAACAACAAACAGAGAGAGAGAGAGAGGTAAACCTTGATTGTCATGAATCAACATTACAAAAATTGTTCGTATGCAGCCAATTGAATCAGATCAGAATATACATGATGTACATTAACAGATTGTTTTATCTCTTTCTTATCATACAAACACCAAGATTTAAAACAAAATATGAATAATAATTAAATCAAATTAACAAATTAAACTTGTTTAACACAGTTTAATATAAAAAGGTAAATGTGAGATGGAATCAGTAGACAACTGAGACAGAAAAACCCCAACATCTGTGGATACCATCACTACGGTTGTCTGGCCGCTGCCAAATTACAACAAACTTACGACATTTCTAGAAAAAACAGATCCTGGTCAAAGAAACAAAATCTGTTAATCTGAAATAAGCAAAAGCAGCTACAATCAGGCTTTCAATGTAAGCACCGAAGCTTCAACGAGAAAACAAATAACAGGTCTTCCCATAAAAAACGCAATCAGTGCAAAACAAAACAAATAAAACCTTGATTCGCTGTAAACCCTAAAAATACGAACCCTAAACACAAACCTTGATTCGCTGTAAACGCTAAAACGAGAGAGAGAGAGAGAGAGAGAGGTAAACCTGAAATCACAATCGCTGAGATAGAGGAACTTGATGAAATCACTGAGAGAGAAGAACCAGAAACTTGATATCGCTGAGGGAAGAGATGATTTCTGAGAAGGGAAGGGAATTTCTGATAGAGAGAAGAGAGAAGGCTTCTGCGTTGAGAGAGAAGAGGTTTGCTTCGTTGATTGATTTTTAGGTTTGCTGCGTGAATGGTTTGAGAATTGAGAGAGAAGAGCTGAAGAGGTTTACTGCGTGAATGGATCTAGGAATTGAGAGTGGAAGGAAGTCAGATGAAAATTTGGTTTTGGGAAAATTAGGGGTTTGGTTTTAGAGGGACGAGAAAAACGAGCGTGGGAGTTTTTTTTTTTTTTTTGCAGAAAATGTTTTAGTGAGGGATTTAGCGAGGAATCTATGTTAGTGAGGGATTTAGCGACGACCTAATTTAGTGAGGCACAGATTTCCTCTCAAAAATCCGTCTCTAACTGTACTTAACTCATTTTGCGAGGGATTTTGTGACGAACTATTTAGAGAGGGATATTTTCCATCCCTAACTTCGTCGCAAACATGTGCTTTCCAAAAGTTGACGGAGACTTTGATTTTCGTCACAAAATCCCTCACTAATAGTGAAGGATAAATATCCCTCTCTAAAATCCCTCTTTAAAACTAATTTTTCTAGTAGTGTTTATAGACTTTGTCTTCTTTTCCCTTCGACTCAAAACCAGGTGGTTGACAAACATAGACTTCCTCCTCCAGAGGTCCATTCAGAAATGCTGACTTTACATCTAGTTGATGTAGGGCCCAGCCTCTATGACTTGCCAATGCTACTACCAATCTTATGGTTTCAATCCTGGCTACTGGGGCAAAGACCTCATTGAAATCCAAACCAGGTTTCTGCAGGAACCCTTTGGCTACTAGCCTGGCCTTGTACTTGGCCACTTCTCCATTGGGCTTGACTTTGGTCTTGAAGACCCACTTCACCCCTATGGCTTTCTTTTCTTTTTGAAGTTCGACTAGCTTCCAAGTATCATTCTTCTCGATTGATTTCAACTCGTCAATCATTGCTTCCTTCCACTGCTTGTGACTAAGGGCTTGCTCCAGGCTCACTGGTTCTGCTTCTGCCATTAGTGCAAAGTGTGTCAGGTCTCCCTCTGTTGTAATAGCAGAATCTGGGTAAGTGTCGAATCCTTCTAGTCTTACTGATCTCTGCCTTTCCCTTTGCGACCTTCTTAAAGGTTCGACAGCAATGGGTTCTTCTGGCTCTTCAGTTTCGACCTCTTCATTCTGATCATCTCGATCAGAGACTTCGTCGAAGTCCATCATTGTAGGTTTCTCACAGCCTTCTTCCCAGTTCCAATGTTTCGACTCATCTACTACGACATCTCTGCTTTTCACTATTTTCTTCTGCACAGGATCATATAGTTTGTATGCTCCTGTCGAATGATAGCCAACAAGAATCATTTGTTGTGCTCTATCATCGAGCTTGCTTCTTAGTTGCTCAGGGACATGTCTATAGCATACTGAGCCAATTATTCTGAGATGCTTGACACTTGGCTTTCTTCCTAGCCAAGCTTGTTCAGGTGTCTTCCCAATCAATCTCTTTGTGGGGCATTTGTTCAGAATGTATACTGCTGTGGCTACAAGTTCTCCCCATAAACTATGAGGTAGTTTCTTCTCCTTCAACATACTTCTTACCATGTTGAGGACGGTTCTGTTTTTCCTCTCAGCAGTACCATTATGCTGAGGCGTGTAATGTGCAGTGACTTCATGCACAATTCCTTCTTTCTCACAGAATTCGACAAATCCATGAGAATTGTACTCACCACCTCCATCGCTTCTAAGGGTTTCGATTTCACATTCACTCTGCTTTTCAATCATTACCTTAAAATTCTTGAATATTTCTAGTACTTCACTCTTCCTTTTGATCAAATACACCCAGGACATTCTAGTGTATTCGTCAATGAAGGTGACAAAGTACTTATTCCCTCCTAAGGAACATACTTCGAAAGGACCACAGACATCAGAAAATATCACCTCTAGCTTCTTCTCTGCTCTGCTAGGTACTTCTGATTTAAACGAGTTTCTTGGTTGCTTCGACTTGCAACAACTCTCGCAAACTTTGACAGGTACTTTTACTGCAGGCAACCCATGAACCATCTTCTTTTCATGTAGTTGACTCAAGCTCTTGAAGTTGAGGTGGCCAAATCTTCTGTGCCACTTCCAGTGCTCCTCTTCGACAGTACTCTTGAGGCAATGTTCTTCGACTACTTGCAATTTGATCTTGAAGGTTCTGTTACTCTGCATTAACACCTTCAGGATCAACTTCTTGGTCGAATCAAACAGGCTGAGACTATTATCACCCATTTCGACGGTGAATTTCTTCTCGATCATCTGCCCAATACTTAGCAGATTGCTCTTCATAGCTGGTACATAAAATACCCCTTGGATGTAGCACCACTTACCATCTTTCGACAGGAACTTTATGGTACCTACTCCTTCAGCAGTAACTCTACTGTTATCTGCAAACCTTATCTTTTTGCTTATCTGCTCTAGTTCGACAAACCACTCCTTGTGACAACACATGTGATTTGAACATCCTGTGTCGAGATACCATTCGACAGACTTCTCTTCAGTCGAATTTGTATCAGCCTTCAACAACAGTAATTCTGGGTCAGTAGCTGTCATGAATGACAATTCTTCATCATCATTGCTGGCAATGTTGGAGGCATCACCAGTGTTTCCACTGCCCTGCCACACACACATTGCACAAGTATTTTGAGCATCGCAAGTGAATCCACTTATACAAGTGTTCCCACTATTTTGCTCGCTACTCTCAGCAATTCCTTCATCGAGTCGAATCTCATCTTCGACAGCCATCAACATTAACTCCTCTGAGTCAGAGTCTGAGTCATTATCATTAGCAAACTTGGCTTCTGCATCTTTATCCCTAGGAACTTTCTTGTTTTTACACTTGTTCCTATAATGCCCAAATTGCTGACAGTTATAACACTGAACTTTCGACAGGTCTCCCTTCTTCTATTGTCGAAAGATCCTTGTTCTTTCTTCTTACTGCTTGATCCCTTTTCTCTACCATTCTCCTTGTTGCCTGCCTTCCAATTTCTCTTAGAGGAGTATGAAAGCAAGGCTTGTTCAGTTTCTTTCTCTGAACTTCTCTGCCTTATTCTCAATTCATGCGCCTCTAAGGAACCCTGAAGTTCATCTAACTTCAACGTATCTAGGTCCTTGGATTCTTCGATAGCAGTGACAACATAGTCGAATTCCAGGGTTAAGGATCTGAGCACCTTTTCGACTTTATTTACTTCAGTCACAGTTTCACCATTACCTTTCATTTGATTAGTTAATGCTACTAACCTCGTAATGAAATCTCCAATCGATTCTCCATCTGTCATCTTCAAGCCCTCGTACTGCTTCCTGAGCGACTGTAGACGTATCTTCTTCAGCCTATCTGCTCCTCCATACGAGTTCTTTAGGATGTCCCAAGCTGCCTTTGCTGAATCACAGTCGATGATCAGGTTCAGGATGTTGGAATCAACACATTGGTGAATCAAAAACAGCCCTTTTCCATCTTTCTTCCTCAGCGAATGATGGTTGTTCCTCACCGCTTCAGTGGCGTTTGCTGCCAAGGGTGGAACACCATCATTCACGACATCAAGAACATCTTGATATCGAAACAGCACCTTCATCTGCGCACACCATGGTTCATAATCCTTTCCGTCAAAGATTGGGAGGTTCCCCGGAATACCTCCACCAGAGTTGTCTCGCGCTGCCATGAATCTTGATAGATTTTGTAAGGATCTAACAAGCTCTGATACCAGTTTGTTGGGGATAAACACGTGAAAGGGACCAGAAAGGAAGTGGCGGCGCTAAGGACAAGAGGAATAAGTAGGGCAATATAATATTAGGTAAAAGCTGCATTGAATTTCATAAAGGTAGGGTTATAAATTACATGCTACTGACGTCTATATTTATATACAATGAAACAGGCCCAGGCCCATAATTTCGACTAGCCCATTCGACTGGCCCATTTCGACTAGGTTTCTAACTACACCTACTATAATTACAAGCAATAGAATTACAAGGCATATCTCAATAACATTCCATTTTGGGGCTCGAGGGAAATCGAGTGGAGCATCATAGGAAGTTAATTGTGTTTTGGATACCATTATTGTTGATCTCTCTTGCTTATTGTCTCGAACAAGTGAGTTCTTTGCCATCTTTTATTGATTTCAATTGTTGCATGCTGAATATTAGTTGATTAGAGGGAGTACATTGACTGATGCATATGTTTTGGTGTTGGTTAATTTTCTGGAAAATTGTCCTAAGATGAGCTAAGTTAGTTTATAAACCATTTGTTGTGTTCGTGACTTAAGAAATGATTGAATTGTTGGATTGATGAGGTAAATATTGTTTGGTAAATGTTCTGGCTTGAATTTACAAGTGATATTGTTGCTTTGTTAGTAGGGATTGAGTTTGGGTCGAATTGGTATCAAATGGGAAGCTCAAAAATTTATCGAAAACAAGATTTTATTGGACTGCACAGGGGGCACGGTCCGTGCAACTTGGAGCCCGGTCCGTGCGAAGGCCATTGGCAGCGTGACTTGTTCACTCGCCAGGAGGCCCGGTTCGTGTGGCCCCTTCTGTCACCCCTTCCCAAAATACCTCATTTTCCCTTCTTTTTGGTACCAATGCTTGCCCATTCCTAATCTCAACCTAAGATACTGTATTTGAATTGTATTTGAGCAATTGTAATGTAGTTGGAAGTGACAGTTGAATGATTTCGTGTCAAATTGAATCCTTTTTCGAAAATGCGAGTGAGAAAAACTACTTTGTACCTATGTAAGTACACCATAAAGAAATAAATTGATGCAATATTTACTGAATTAATAATGTTTACTGAATTAATAAATTGATGCAATTTTCTTTTTGGGGTAGCAATGGCTACCCCATGTGAAAAACTACTTAGTACCTATGTAAGTACATGTAGATCCGGTATAGTACCTATGTAAGTACACCATGAAAAACAATATTTACTGAATTAATAAATTGATGCAATATTATTATTATTATTATTATTATTATTATTATTATTATTATTATTATTATTATTATTATTATAAACATTGTAAACTGAGAAAAGGTTGAGAAAAGCTACAGTGCAAACAGAGATATTAACATGCAAAAAGCTTTCCAAGATATTATTATTATTATTATTATTATTATTATTATTATTATTATTATTATTATTATTATTATTATTATTATTATTATTACTATTAAATCTCAACATTAAGCTTTATAAGATATAACAAAATTTTGAGTTTTGCCATAAATTAGTACAAAAATGAAAGTCAAAAAAGTTATTATTTGATTGATAGATATTTATCTTGTTTTGACACATATCCAGTCTCTACAGTAACATTTAATAAATCTTTTTCAGCAATGAAAATTATTAAAAGAAGACTTCAGACAATATGGATGACGAGATTTTGCAAGTAGCGTAGTTTTTTATATTGAAAATTGAAAATGAAATTGCTAATTGTTTCGTACGAAGACAATTTTTGCTGAATTCGACTTCTTGAAACGTTGTCAAACTCAAGTTCCCTAAATTACAATCGTAAATTTTTATTTTCCTTCTTCTTGTTTTAATTTACTTCATGGAGTTCATTTTGGCTCTCTTTTAATGAACCTCATTTTGCATATAAGAAAAAAAACTCTTTATATTTAGGCCCCTCATAAAAAATGGGCTAGCTCCGCCACTGTAGTTGATCTCATAGTTATATTATGTATACTTAATTTCTTTTTAACATCCATAAAGACTTAATCATCTCTTATAAAACACAATTTATATAGACTTATTTTTTTTGGTAAAATCATACTCAACTTGTTTTTTTTTTGACAACCATACTCAACTTGTTTAATCGCTCATAATTCTGGATGAAAACAATATGCTAAATTATAATTAGATATGTTATTGTATTCTAGGTTAAATTTTGTTGTCTAATTGTTATTGTGATTTAAATATTTTATATGCGTTGTATTTTTTTTGTCTATCTTATTAATTTTTAAGTTACTAATATAATTTTATGTTAGAATCCAGTTTAGCAATTTCATAGATGAAACAATTTTGATCCATCCTATATGAATAACAAAAATGATAAAAAAAATTTCTTTGTAAATATATGCCAACGAAAAGTAAATGTTACATTCAACTCACATTTAGCTAAATTTTATTCTATAACAAGTTCGTGGAATTAAGTTTGTTAGATCCATTTTATATATTAGTTAACTCTCTCCTTTTTTGAGGCCATCTAATATGGACTCCGTGGTCTTAAGGTGGACCTTACAATTTTTAGTAAATTTGAATAAAGTATTTAATATTATTTTCATTTTTTCCTATTATAAAAATCATTTTTTTACTAAAAATAGTAAATCCCACATTTGGAACAATTTTAAGGGGTCATATTAGATTGACCTATTATTTTGGGTAAGAATTAATTCTCTATTTTGGGGAAATTTTAGTTGTTTTATGGATTGTATCATAATATTGTGACAAAAAACGATTTTAGGGTAAAAAAAAATTTATTTACCTAAATAATACACATTGTGGGTTATATACCAAAATAGGGCAAAAAAAATTTTCAGTATAGAAGTCGCCCCTGGGGGGGGGGGGGGGGGGGCGACTTCAGTACTGTCTTTTGCAATTTTTTTTTTAAAATGCAGTTCAAAAGTCGCCCCCCCAGGGTGACTTCTGAACTGTGTTTTTTAATTTTTTTGTTTTATTATATATTAAAATATAAATACCTAAATAACCTATAAATAAATTTATAAAAATTATTATACCTATTTATAATTTAATTACGTTAATATTTACGAAAAAAAAATGAAGAGATTAAAATTTGGAACATTATATAATATAGAAAAAAGACTGAAATAAACAACAAAATTTGCAGAAATACAAGAAGAGTAAAACATGATTGAAACTAATTCCACCAAACATTTTACGTTGGAGGGAAAACCCGACGGATGATCTCATCGATAGACATTTCGGTTTTGACGCACAATTCGATAGGACTCCGAGTATGAGGTTGATACATCTCATGGTGGTGAAACATCTGTCGAAGATCGCCGTCGCTCCTGATAGTCATTTGGCCCCACCAAATACGATTACGTTCGCCGATCCGGGGGAGGCGATAAACGATACTAGTGATTCTTTGCTCCTCACCCTCCAGCTGCGCCTTTTCCGTTAGTTTTTCATTCAGTTCGTGTTCTTAAGCCTGGAATAAATGGTGTTTGGACCCATAAAATACACACCATCTTCTTCCCTGTGCAGAACATGAGCCTGACAGTGAAATGTACAGTAGTGGTTGATGACTCTTTCCTGTATGATTTGTTGTGGTGGGGTGGTCGCAGAAGATGCATGATTTCTTCCGGAGTGCGTATTGTGTCCACGTACAGCTCCAAGATACTACGTCCCATTGGAATGTTAGCATGAGCTTCCATCATTGCGCGAACGTCGTCGTCGCTTCGGATCTCCATGACAGAATACCTGTATGTCCTGTCATCTCCACAGTTGTACTTTCTGTAATGGATACGATCCACGTCTTTACGCCACCTTCCCTCTGGCCGTATCTTCCTCTCAGCCTTCTCCTTGAGTTGGGCGAATGTGATGTCCTTATTCATCCTACAGAAGATATGATTAGGACAACGAAAGACAACACCATGTTCATCGGTGGTTACAGTTCCACTGTGATGAAGGGCGGTTAAGAATTTGTCATTTGAGTACTGGGTTGGGCACAACTGCCATTCCATTTCAGCGGGTTGGGCGACAGTGTTTGGGAAGAACCAGAGAAGAGAAGATGAATCTGAAATATAGGTTAAGGGTAAACTGTTGGTGTGAATTTGAGTAATGTGAGAATGTATTTATAATAGGGGTGATCGTATGTGAGCCGTTGATTTTGGAATATCTTAACCGTTGATTTTAGGGTTTAGTATCGGCAAAATCTAGGCCGTTAAATAGTGTCGGCAAAATCTAGGCCGTTAAATAGTCGAACGCTGGAGACCAGAAACACACACTTTTCATCTTCCAGTAGGGGAGTGCACAATAACTCTCCAAGACGTGGCGTTGCAGTTGGGGCTTCCCGTTGATGGAAATGCCGTTACTGGAAGTTGTCAACAAAATTGGGATCGAGTATGCAAACAACTTTTGGGTAAGCCTATCCCAGCAGATGGCATTGTAGGCAACCAAATTAAGTTCACTTGGCTACAACGTGAATTTAATAATGTTCCAGAGGGCGCTTCCGACAAAGTGCGAAGACAATATTGTAGGGCGTACCTATTGCAGTTGATCGGGGGATACATACTCCCAGACAAATCATCAAACAGAGTCAACATAAAATACCTACCCCTATTGAAAAATTTCGATGAAATTTCAAGTTACAGCTGGGGGTCAGCATGTCTAACCAACTTATACAGAATGCTGTGTAAGACAGCTACATGCTCCTCACGCACAATGGGTGGATGTACTCTATTGTTACAGTCTTGGGTCTGGTACCGCATGCCGTTCCTAGCACCAGGCTGCAACAGTCCTTATCAATGGCCACTAGCAAAGAGGTAAACATTTGACACAACTTATGAATACTAACAATTATATTTCTTCTTTATGTTAACAATTTATTTGTTTTACTAGATGGGTTCGCACGCCACTTAGCCACACTAAGTGTCCATCAAGCCTTGTTTTGTACAGATCAACAATAGATCGCATGACACATGAAGAGTTTGAGTGGTTGCCATATCGGGAATTCAACTTGCCAGAAATAGCTTCGGCACTACGGCATATGGACTACAAACACGGCTATGGTCTGTTTCCATATGGTAGAATGGCACCATGCGGATAGAGTGACCTTGCAATTTGGCCTCGCCCAAGACATACCATCAGCACCAAAAGATATGAGCCACATGCACAACATCACCATGCAGGGACAGCCTGATGTCAATTGGGCTGTATATCACAGACAGTCAATTGATTTATGGAATGATAGACAAAATACATGTGTTGTGGGTCGACCGTGCTTTGCTAAACCGACGCAGTCAGATAAATACATGCGCTGGTTTCTAAAAAAAATCAAGGCCATACATTTCAGCAGACCAACATCTAAGGGATCCACGTGGTCTTGCAAATGTTGGTGATGTGGATGAAGAAGATGAACAAGACGTGCCAGCTCCCCCAACTACTCAAACCGAACGTCGAGAACGTAACCGTAATTGACATCGATGTGCACCACCAACTCAACAGAGGACCCAAGAAGATGTGCCTCACCGCCACTCTATCTCCCACACACCAACATTCCAAGAAGATGTGCCTCACCGCCACTCTATCTCCCACACACCAACATTCCAAGAACATACTCCTTTTCAATATACATATCGACATTCTACGACCGAAAGGGACCCCGATATGTTCTATGAGTGCTTTGGGGTCCAACCCGGCTCTGCGCAATCTATGGCGTTGCTACGTCAAATTGAAGAGCAGGTCGGCGTTGGTAGTTCTTCATCAGTTCCCCAATTTTTTCCAGAGCCACCCCTGCCCCTACTGAGGAAGAACAACAACCACCACATCGGCATGAACGTCCACGGCGTGTCCCCAAACCTCGACAGTGTGGAACTGGGTCTCATATTCTTCGTTAATTTTTTTTGTACTGTCTTTTTAAATTATCAGTGTGGAACTGTCTTTAGTTTAATTTATCAATTATTGTAATTTTAAATTAACTAAGTTATTAATAGGTATAATAATTTTTATAAATTTATTTATAGTTTATTTAGGTATTTATATATTAATATATAATAAAATAAAAAATTAAAAAAAACACAATTTAGAAGTCACCCTGGTGGGGCCGACTTCTGAACTGCATTTTAAAAAGAAATTGCAAAACACAATTCAGAAGTCACCCTGGTGGGGGGCGACTTCTGAACTGCATTTTAAAAAAAAATTTGCAAAACACAGTTCAGAAGTCTCCCTGGGGGGCGACTTCTGAACTGCATTTTAAAAAAAAATTGCAAAACACAGTTCAGAAGTCGCTGCTGCTGGGGGCGACTTCTGAACTAGAAAAAAAATCTGCCCTACTTTGGTATATAACCCAGAATGTATATTATTTTGGTAAATAATTTTTTTTTTTTGCACGAAAGCATTTCTATTTGGGTAAAACCGTACTGTTCCATAGAACAAAAATACCCGTAGGCCTCTAGGCTTCATTTTAGTAGGAAGCGGATCCTCGACTACAATCATTTCTATAGCCACCTCTGCTGCAAATGCATCAAACCATTGGACCATTTAGAATGTTGATATTATATGGAACTAATAATAACACATATCTCTAATTCCATTATTTTTCTACGCATATTTAGTCTTTCCATTTTTCAAAGCATTTCTATTTTGATTTTTGACTCAACACTTTGTAACACCCTAGTTAAATAAATCTAAAGTTCTAAAGACGTGTCCTAGGCTATTCAAACCGTGCTACTAATTTATTTTATACATTATATATATATATATATATATATATATATATATATACACATATATATATGTGAATATATTATAGTAGATGTTTGTCAAAAAAAGGAATGAGTAATATTATAGAAACAACGTAAATCCTATTATATTTAGAGTTTAATATTTAATACGAAAAAATTATATTCTCAACAAACTTCAATCAATAATATATGTGACTTTAGAAGTAGTAATGATTGTTGTCCAACTAATAAGTTAGTTAATGGCTTAGGAAAATTTGAAAGCTCTCAAGTTATTCCCTCTTTCCAACCAAGTAACAATGTACCCGTGCATACACGCCACCACCACCAATGGTCGCCGACCACTACTTTAACTACCATTTTGGCCACTACTGATCGTCACCCACCACCAACCACCACTCTGACCACCACCAATCAATACTTTGACCACTGCCGACCTCCACTTTGACCATTGTCGACCACCATTTCATCCAAATTTGATCATCAATTTGACCAATTACTGTTGGAATTTTTCATATATACACTCCACACACACACACTGAGAGAGAGGGAAGAAGATGTAACTGAAAATTGGTTAAGAGTAAACTGAAATCAGTGTTATTATTGCATCACTGTGAATGCTGCTTATATACTCAGTCCATGTAAGCATGCTGAGTCAGCAAACAATAGTAAACATACAACTGAATAAAACTGTAATTTCGACTCCCTCACTTCGACAGATCAGTTCTATGAGTCAATCTAGCAGGTGTCGAACTAGCAAGTGTCGAACTAGCTTACTTATTTAACACACCCCCTTAAGCTAGTTTCTATCACAAACAAACAACAACAAAATACAGGAAAATCTATCTAAGTAAACTTATTACAATCAACCACATTCAGCATGCTCCTTAGCCTTTTGAATGTCTCTGCCTTCACTGCCTTGGTGAACAAATCTGCTGCCTGCATATCTGATCTGCAGTAGCTCAGCTTCAGCCTTCCTTTTGTGACTTGATCTCTTAAGAAATGATAGCGTGTCTCTATATGCTTCGACCTTCCATGTGCCACTGGATGTTTGGCCAAGCTAATCGCAGATTTGTTATCCACATATAGCTCCACAGCACCTTCCTTCTTGATCATCAGTTCTTGCATCAAATTGTCTAGCCAGATTGCTTGACAGGCTCCCATTGAAGCTGCAATATACTCAGCTTCGCATGAGGACAATGCCACAACTAATTCCTTCTTTCAACTCCATGAGATGGGACCTGTGCCAAGCAGAAACATAGAGCCAGCAGTGCTCTTTCGATTAGATTTGTCACCTCCCCAATCTGCATCAGTGAAGCCATAGAGACATTTCTCATTGTCTCTGCATTTACTGGGCAACAGAATTCCATATGCCATAGTGCCTTTGACATATCTTAGGATTCATTTTGCAGCAGCTAGGTGTGATGTTCTAGGCCTGTCCATAACTCTACTAATCAGACCTACACTTAAACTGAGGCCAGGTATGGTGTTGCAGAGATATCTCAGTGCCCCAACCACCTGCCTGAACTCTGTAGCATCCACCTCTGGTTCATCAGCATCTTAGTCGAGCCATAGCCCTGCCTCTGTTGGTGTTTCGACACTGTTGCAGTGTAGCATATTGAACCTGTGCAGTATATCAGAAGCATACTTCTTCTGTGACAGCAACATACCATCATCAGTACTTTGAAATTCAATTCCTAGGAAATAAGAGATCTCTCCTAGGTCTGTCATTTCAAAAGTATTCATCATTCTCTTCTTGAACTCAGCCACCTTAGCTTCATTGTTTCCAGTAGCCAATAAATCATCAACATAGAGGCATCGGATTAACACATCTCCACCATCTGACTTCACATACACCCCATGCTCATAAATACATCTCACATACCCCATGTTGATCAAGCTCTTATCTATCTTCTTGTTCCAAGCTCGTGGAGCTTGTTTTAGGCCATACAATGCCTTTCTCAATTTCAAGACTTTGTTCTCACTTCCTTGTTTCACAAAACCTGCTGGTTGTTCGACATAAACCTCCTCTTCCAATTCTCCATTTAAGAAGGCAGATTTTACATCAAGTTGATGTATCTTCCACCCTTGCATACTTGCATGAGCTACCACAACTCTCACAGTTTCAAGTCTTGCAACAGGTGCAAAGACCTCTTCATAGTCAACACCATATCTTTGTAGGAAACCTCTAGCCACCAATCTTGCTTTGTGCTTCACCACTTCACCTTTAGGATTTACTTTCACTTTGTATATCCATTTCACACCTATTGCTTTCTTTCCTTTGGGCAATTCGACCAATCCCCAAGTCATGTTCTTCTCTATAGATGTGATATCCTCTTGCATAGCTTCCAGCCACTTAGAATTTTTCATTGCTTCCTGCCAAGTTACTGGTTCTATCTCAGCAAGAAATGCAAAGTGCACTATATCACCTTCATCATTGACTGCACTATCAGTCATTACCTCACAATCACTTAGCCTTGCAGGAACCTGCCTTTGTCTCAGTGATCTTCTTAGTCTCTCTGGACTACCTTCTTCACCATCATTCTCTTCGACAGGCTCAGTTTCACCTTCCAGTTCTAACTCTGTTTCACCAGCAGGCACCTCAAACAGATTCTGTTCGACAGCAGTGGAGCTCTCTCCCTTGTCACTCCACTTCCATGACTTCCCCACATCAAACACCACATCTCTACTTATCACAATTTTATTATTCACATGATTCACTAACTTGTAACCTCCAGTCGAATGATAGCCTACCATAACCATCACTTCTCCTTTATCATCTAACTTTATTCTCTGCTGATCAAGCACGTGTTTGTAGCAAACAGACCCAAATATTCTGAAGTGTGATACATTTGGCTTGGCACCTGTCCAAGCCTCCTTAGGGGTGATATTCTCCATTCTCTTTGTTGGACTTCTATTAATGATATATGCAGCAGTATTAACAGCCTCTCCCCACCATCTCTTAGGCATATTCTTACTTTTTAACATGCTTCTCACCATATTAAGCAATGTCCTGTTTTTCCTCTCAACCACTCCATTATGTTGAGGAGTGTATGGAGGTGTGATCTCACGTGTTATTCCTTCAGCTTCACAGAATTCATTAAACTCATTATTTACATACTCCCCACCCCCATCAGTTCTTAGCACTTATATGTTCTATCCACACTGTTTTTTGACTAGGACTTTGAATTTTTTGAATACTCCTAACACATCATTCTTCCTCCTAATCAAATAAATCCAAAGCTTCCTAGTGAATTCATCAATGAATGTAACAAAATACTTGTTACCTGCAGGAGTTTCATGCTGTATTGGACCACACACATCTGAAAAAATCACCTGCAGCTTTCTCTTTGATCTACTTGGCACACTTGGATTGAAGGAACCTCTAGGCACATACATCATTTGGAACATGGATATGAGGCAGACCTTTCACCACTGTCTTGCTCTGCATCCTGTTTAGATCACCAAAATTCAAGTGTCCATATCTGAAATGCCACAGCCACTCTTCCTTGTCCACTGTTGTGGCTAAGCACTGTTGCATCAGCACACCCAATTCGACCTTAAATGTCCTGTTCTTGGAGAGAGTTGCCTTTATCAACAGCCTCTGTTCAGTGTCATACACCTTTATAGCATTGTCTTCCAGCACCATCCTATATCCTTTCTCCAATAGCTGTCCAATACTCAGCAAATTGCTCTTCATCCCTAGCACATACAGTACATCAGAAATGAAGCACAGTGAACCATCCTTCTTTCTTATCATCACCTTCCCCACACCTTCCACCTTCATGGTTCTATCATCAGCAAACCTTACTCTACTCTTGATTGAGAAATCAAGTTCAACAAACCAGTCTCTCCTCCCTGTCATGTGTGTCGAGCAGCCTGTGTCTAGAAACCAGTGCTCACCACTCTCACCTTCCTCCTTAGTTGTCACCATTTGCACTATTTCATCACTGCTCCCTGTCTCCTCAATCACCATCAATAGAGATTCCTCCTTCTCTTCCTCTTCTTCAGCCATTTTAGCATCATTGCCATCAACGTTGCTGTAGCACTCATTAGCAAAATGTCCATATTTCTCACAGTTATAACACTGTATATGGCTCTTATATATCAAATCTTCTCCCTCTTCCTCTAAAACCTCTACCACCTCTACCTCCTCTTCCTCTATAGCTATCACACTACAAGAATAATTGATTTTTCCGGCCAGGAGTTTCCGGCGGATATAGATCCGCCGCAAATATTCCGGCGGATTCTAGGCATTTCCGGCGGATTTTATCCGCCGCAAAGTTACCGGCGAAATAATTGACGTTTGCGGCGGATTAATTTTCGACTTGGCTTTTGCGGCGGATTTGGGATTACAAAAATTTATTTTTTTTTACGAGATTTTAACAATCCGCCGGTAAGGTTATTTCCGGCGGATATTTGCCAATTTTGAAATTCATAAACCGCCGCAAATTCACCTTCGTCCGCCGCAAATCCTCTAATCCGCCGCAAACCCCATAAATCCGTCGGTAATTGCCGTTTCCGGCGGATCATGCCTTTTGACCGTTTGACTTCGTTTCTCCTATATAAACGCCTTCTCCCCTTCTTCTTTTTCACACCTCTACCAATACTCTCATTCTCTTGATAAGGCACTCTCTTAATACGGCACTCTCTTGAGCATTGTCGGCAGCGGCTCCAATAGAGTGGCGTATGTCTCCATTTTTTTGTAAAAAAATTTCCACATTGTCATGAACACCCCTTCATCTTTTTCGTTAAAAGTAACCCCTTTATCAGCAAAAAGCTCCTCCTCATTATTTTCACCACAAGAGACATATACGCTCATCAAACGCTCGGTATCATCCTCCAACTTAACAACTCGTCCTTGCAGTTCCTCAAACTTTCTATTTAGAGATTCAATCATCTTTTCAAAAGATGGTTTCTTGTGAAACTTTCTATTTTGAAAATATGGTTGAATCTCTAAATAGAAAGTTTGAGGAACTGCAAGGACGAGCTGTTAAGTTGAAGGATGATACCGAGCGTTTGATGAACGTATATGTCTCTTGTGGTGGAAATAATGAGGAGGAGCTTTTTGCTGATAAATGGGTTACTTTTAACGAAAAAGATGAAGGGGTGTTCACGACAATGTGGAAATTTCTTTACAAAGAAATGGAGACATACGCCACTCTAATGGAGCTGCTGCCGACAATGCTCAAGAGAGTGTCGTATCAAGATAATGGCGTAGGTCTCTGTTTAGGGGTAGCAGACATTAAATATATATTTTACTGCTTTTCCCAATTTTTACTGCTTTAGATTGTTTTATTTTTTTGTATGGATATTTTATTAATTGTATGGATATTTTTTTGGTGATAATATTTTACTGCTTTTCCCAATTTTTATTTTTTTAAATTAAAAATTAATTAGTTATTGGATTTTATTTTTTTATCAATAATTAAAAAAATTAATAAAATAATATATATTTTTAATTAAAACGATTTTTTTAAAAAAATAAAATTTATTTTTTAAAAATAATAATAATTTTTAAAAAAAAAATGGTACTTTGCGGCGGATTTGTGTCGTTTGCGGCGGATATTGAGTATTTGCGGCGGATTGTGGGCTTTTGCGGCGGATTTTTTGGTGTTTTTAAAAAAAGGCGCGGTATTTCAATTTGAACTATCCGCCGCAAAGACCCAGAATCCGCCGCAAAGCTCCGTTAAAAAAAAAACCCGCGGATATTAAATTTCAAAATCCGCCGCAAAGCCCCAGAATCCGCCGCAAATCTCCGTTTAAAAAAATCCGCGGATATGAAATTTCAAAATCCGCCGCAAATCTCCGTTTGCGGCGGATATTACCTTTTGACCGTTGGGTGCGTTTTCCTATATATATCCATTCCCCACTTCTCATTCTTCACACTTCTAACAATCCTCCCATTCTCTTCTTAAAATTTCTCTTTTACTCTCTCCAAATTCTCTCATTCTCTACTAAATCTCTTTTTGAAGTGTAGCGCTTCCTCCCTACGAATTGTCTTCTGCTCTTATTGGGAAATTTCTTCAAGGTATGTTTTTGATATGAGTTAATAGTTTTAGTTTTTAATTTTTTTTTAATATTCGTTTTTAAATTATTTTATAATAATATGAGTTTGTTACTAATTGTGTTGTTTTTTGTTTAGGTATTGTTTGGGTTCCTCCTTTTTCCTCTCTGCTTGAGTTCAGGATAAGCTTCAAACCAGAGCCTTCTCTTGACTACGGTTAGTTGTTAAAGTAATTAATAAAATATTACTTACTTCACTATTTTTAGTAAAATTTTGTTACAAATTTTGTTTGCAATAATAATACAAAATAATTTATATTGAAAAAAATTATTTATTAAGTTCACTTATAAATTTTATTAACATATATTGTCTTATAAAAATTGAAATTTAAAATTAAATTTGGAATTATTATTTATAATGTTTAAATTATTAGTATATAACATTATTAAAAAATTAATTCTGTTGCTTGTAATTGGTAGTTTATTGAAATATCAAAATAAAATGAGTAATATATAAATATATATATGAAAATATGAAGTAATTGATAGTTTATTTTATTTATATTGTAGTGTAGTATACGTAGTTCTTGAAAATGGATCGTGGTTGAATGTATGATCGATTGTATCCTGGAAGAACTGGTGTAAAACGACGTTTTGTAGAAGGAGTAGAAGAGTTTATTTTTTGTGCTAAGTACATTGATCATGAAGAATTTGGGCGACAAGGCGGTATTAGATGTCCGTGCTTGAAATGTTCATTTCGAGCTATAAAAAATGAACATGAAGTTAGACTTCATTTGTACAATAATGGGTTTGGGCCAAATTATTGGACATGGTGTATCAAGAATTCACTCATCCGATGATGATGATTTTGAGAATGAATGGGATTCAAATTAGTTATTTGTGTTTCAATCAATAATATTTATATAATTAAGGATGTAATTTATGTTAATTTCAACAATTCTATTTTTAATGAAGGATGTTATTTGTTTGAGAATGAATGGGATTCAAATTATTTATTTTAATGAGTTTTGTATGTTTATGTTAACCTTGTTTAGTATATGTTTGTTTGTTTAAATGTATATGTCTAGATACAGATATATATGGCATCTCATGATGACTCAGGATTCGATCATGACGGCGCATATGTTCCTCCTCCACCTCCCGATGCCGCCAGCACTAGCAGGCGGAAGACATCTACTCGCCTAGGGCGCCGTGTTCAGCCTGCGCGTGTTGTTGTTACTACTGGCGGATATTTGCCACCACCTGTGTCTGAGGATGGTGCTAGTACTAGTACTGCAGGGGGCCCATCGATTCCTGTTGGTACTGAGGGCTTATCCCCGACACATGTTGATGCGGATGGGGTACGCACATTCATTGATGGGACTGATGTGATTAGGGTTACACCTGATGGGCGTATCATATTGCAGATTGTTGGCGATTCGTAAGTCTATATATATATATATATATTATTTATTAATTTATTTTTGTTGCCTTTATATATATATATATGTATATAACTTATATTTGGTGTAACAAAATTCATCTTTTTTTAATGCAGTTTTATTCCTTCGAAGGCTTCAGCTACCGCCATCACAAAAACAATCAAGGAGAATTTTACCAAGAGCTGGAAGAACTGGACGGAAGTTAGAAAAGATAAGGATGCAAATAAGAAGATGTTAAGATCATTTTTGGTAAGTTATTCGATTCTACGAAATAATTTGGTGTATTATCTTATTGACTTGATTAATTAATTAATTATTGCCTTATAATTAACAACATTATTGTAAATTTCTTAAATAGGAAAAATGTACATGGTATCCAGGGGAGCAAGCCGCAGTTGAGAGAGTGTTCCATAAGAGATGTTCTCATCGCTATTCTGAATTGATGCGGAGGGCGCGCAATACGGGTACGAAGCCATCTTATATGGGAGACTCAACTTGGGCTGAGTTTAATGAGTATTGGCAGAAAGATGAAGCATTTAAGAATTATTGTGAGAAAGCCAAGAAGAACCGTGCTTCTGAAAAAGGTGGCTGCACACACACGGGGGGGGGGGGGGGAGTGTTAATACTGCAACGCATTACATGCGTTTGGCAAATTTATTACTTAATTTATTACTTGATTAATTAATTAATTATAATAATTAACTAGTCATTTTCAATATGTGTATTTAATTAATAATATATATTTATGTACATATATATATAGGTGGAGAGGGAACAAAGGCCAATCACTTTGCCTGAGTTGCATTGCCACATGCATATGGTGGAGGAGACTGGTGAGTACGTTACAGATCGGGCGAGGCGTATTCAGGTAAAACTACTTTTACAATTATATATTAATTAATGTTTATTATTTATATTAATAATTAGTTATTTATTTGTTGGGTTATTTTTTTCAGGAGAGCTTCGAGGGTGGGATGGCTGAGTACCATCAGTCACAACAGAGCAGTGGGGCAGCTGTCGATCCAGTGGAGGAGGCTAGAGTATCTCGTGATGTTTGGGAGAGAGCAGTTGGTCCCCAAAAGACTAATCGTCTAGTAGGATCAGGTGGTATTGGACCGGCTGCTTTTCGAACAAGCATTATTCCGAGTCTATCAGATTCACATTCTGGATCCTCGACTGGTCGCAATTATGTTCCCAATGCTGGTGAGTTGAATGAGGTTAGGCAATTGACGCAGCAACTGAGCGAGGCTCAGCGTCAGATTGTCGAGCGGCAGGAGCAAAGCGATTGGGAAATGCAGGCGCTTCGGGATCAAAGTGATCGGGAAATTCAGGTGATTCGGGAGCAGGCTAGGGTAGCTGAGGAGCGCATGGAGGAGCGCTTTAAGTTATTGCAGGATCAGATGGTGTCTCAGCACTCGAGGCCATCCTCATCAGCATCCTACCCGCCGCCGCCACAGCAGCATTACTACCAGCAGCAGTATGCACCCCAGTATCCCCAGCCGTATGCACCCCAATATCCCCCGCAGTATACACCGCAGTATGCGCCATTCCAGCCATACCAGCAGCAACATCTGTCACCCCGCCAGCCATACCAGCAGCCCCAACATCAGTCACCCCTGATCCAGCCAAACCAGCAGTACCCCCAGCAGCGGTCACCCCCGCTGGACATTGATCTTAATGTCCAAATGTCATCGCTCAGTGCTTTACTTCAAGATGATACATATTATAATAATGTTGATGACATTGACCGGCAGGCACCCCAGTAGCTTTAGATTATTTTATTTTTTTGTATGGATATTTTATTAATTGTATGGATATTTTTTGGTGATAATATTTTACTGCTTTTCCCAATATTTATTTTTTTAAATTAAAAATTAATTAGTTATTGGATTTTATTTTTTTATCAATAATTAAAAAAATTAATAAAATAATATATATTTTTAATTAAAACGATTTTTTTTAAAAAATAAAATTTATTTTTTAAAAATAATAATAATTTTTTTTAAAAAAAATGGTACTTTGCGGCGGATTTGTGTCGTTTGCGGCGGAATTTTAAATAAAACGTTTTTTTTTAAAAAATTATATTCATTTTTTTTAAAAATAAAACGGGTGCTTTGCGGCGGATAACGGGTACTTTGCGGCAGATATTGGGCACTTTCCGGCGGATATTTTGCGGGAAAAATTTGTCCCCTTTTCTGGCGGATTATCCGCCGCAACGCGTTTGCTTCGAGCTGGCTACCGGCGGCAAAATTCCGCCGCAAAGTCCAAATATCCGCCGCAAATTTGGCTTTTGCGGCGGATTTTGCCCGCCGCAAAGTCCAACTTTTCTTGTGGTGTCACTACTACTTCCTTGCTCATTACTGTTACTGTTATCACTATTGTTTGATTTAGCAGAGTTTGAGTTAAAAGAATTACCTCGTCCTCTTCCTCCTCTGTAATTGTTTCTGCCTCTACCACGTCCTCTTTGATTTCCACCAGTTTTGTTGCCTGTTTGTACTGCTAAAGCTTGCTCAGTACCAGGCTTCACCATCTTCTTCTCATTCATTCTCTGCTCATGCGCTTCAAGAGATCCTTGAAGTTCTTCTATCGTCATTGTTGACAGATCTTTCGCCTGTTCAATCGCCACCGTGATGTGATCGAAACTCGAAGACACATATCGCAAAATCTTCTCCACAATTGATTATATTTCCCTAGCCAGTAAAACTTAAACCCATAAATAGAGGTGTACTGATAGCCAGTTGAATTGATTCTATAAGTTATAATATGTTTTTATAAGTTATCCTTGAAAGTTAAGTTTCTAGAAATAAACGGCAAAATTACACTAGAGGTCATTTAAATTATTTAATTGTAACAAATTAGTCCTTTAAGTTTTTTTGTACCACTTAGGTCCTTTAAGTTACATAATATGTACACCGTTAGTCTTTTTTTCATTTTTAGTTACAAAAAACCCAAGTTGGCACTAATAGAGCTGACGTGACCATGACGGAGTCTACATGTCATCTATCTGGTGACAATTTTGTCATTTAAGACTACTGTCAGGTAACAATTTGGTACTTTCAACTTAATTTTTTTTTTTTTAAAAATGGTTCATATTCTTTTTCATTTACGTTAAAAGGACCAAATTATTACATGACGACAGTCTTAAATGACCAAATTATTACGAGACAGATGATACGTAGGCTCCATCACGACCACGTCAGCTCTATTAGCGCCAACTTGGGTTTTTTGTAACGAAAAATGAAAAAAAAGACTAACGGTGTACACATTATGTAACTTAAAGGACTTAAGTAGTACGAAAAACTTAAATGACCAACTTGTTACAATTAAATAACTTAAAGGACTTCTAGTGTAATTTTGCAAGAAATAAAGTAATCAGTTTATGGACATGTCTTGGTGGTTTTCGTAAACTCTCCTAGATAATACTTATAATAAATCAATCTAAGGAGACTCTTTATTCTGAAAGCCAATAAACTGAAACCGAAATAAGAGGGCAACACTCAACATTATTCAAAATGTGATTGTTGTAATGACATCGTGCACATTCTGAATCAAATTGGCATTTCTAAAATCCACAGCTTATTCAAAAAATTTCAAGGCATTTAGAGTAGTTTCAATCTCAACTTTTTCCTTGAAGTCTCAATGTAAATGCCTGCAAGGAAAGAAGAACTTGTTTTAACTTATCCCTGGCCTCTTCATCAATTAAATCACCATCATTATTAAACTTTGCAGGGGGCTGAAATGCTCTTAGGAAGAACTCAGGTTTATTAATGAAATGAAGATCAATATAAACTCCAATTTGGCGCAAGTGATAGTGTGCTCTTCCTCCACCAAAGTCTCCTCCAGCACTCACAATTGCAGCAGCTTTGCCAGCCCATACGTTTGGTGGTCTAGATGCCCAATCAATTGCATTCTTCAGTAGAGCTTGGACAACATAAAAGTTAAGTCACCAAAAAGATTACATATTTCATGATTTATTGATCCATGCTCTTAAAATGTCCGTAATGATATATGATTTATAACGTAACCAGCCTTGATTTATCAAATAAATAACGAAGTCACACTAACTTTTTACAATAAAGCACTTGGATGACATAGTACAAGTTAGAGGTGTCAATTTGGCCCCAAGCCCCAAGCCCAGTCCTATTGGCTCCCTAATTTAGTCTCAAATATTTCAGCCCTCTATTAATGGGGCTTTTTTTAGCCCCAACCCATATTTTCAATTTTTTAGTGGGTTGGGGCCATGGTTTTGTGGGTTGGCCCCCAATTTTTTTTATCATTCTTTTCCTACTACTTACACATCTCTTTCATTCTTTTACCCCATTCCTCTTCTCCATCACTCTCACCACCACCTCATTCTCTCTCTCACCACAACCATCACCACCATCACCATCTCCCACTCACCACCACCACCACCTCCTTTTTCTTCTCACCACCACCACCACCACCATCACTACCACCTCCTTTATATTTTTAAAACATAAAAAATCTTTTACTAAAAAAATATTCTTATTAGTAAAAAATACTTTTAAACATCATTTTAATATATTTTTATACTTCATATTTTTTTATTTATATTTTTAATATTTGTAAATGTATAAATATAATATATATATATATATAGTTATATATAATATAATAGTTATAATAAATATAAATATAAATATAAATATAAATATAAATATAAATATATATTTATATTTATATTTAAATATGGAGGTGGTGCCGGGGCGGCTCTCCGGCGGCCCCACGGCGGCGCTTCGGCGACCCCACGGCGGTCGGTGGTGGCTGATATATATTATATAATTATATATATATATATATATATATATATATATATATATATATATATATATATATATATATATATATAGTTTCTGAATTTGAAAAAAACGGAAAAATTGAAATTTATTTTTTTTGTTAAAAAGTATTTTTATAATTATCCAATGGATTTAAAAAATATATTGGATGGATCACAACCATCCACAAAATTAAACAAAAAATTAAGGGCCTTGGGGCTGGCCCTGGCCCACTGGGGCTTGGGGCCATGTGGGCTTATGAAATGTGGGCTTTTTGGCCCATGGGCCTTTTGGCCCTAGGGCCACTTGGGGCTGGGGTTCGATTTAAGTCACACTAACTTTTTACAATAAAGCACTTGGATGACATAGTACAGGTTGTTCGATTTAAGTACTAGTGGTCTTGAATTAGAATTCCTATCCGACTCAACAGGTTGCACGCGACATATCGAATTTGTAACAAAATAAAAAATTTCTCTAATTTTTAAACAATTTTGAACGCATATAAGTAAAGAGACATAGAAGAAGAAAAGTATGTAGTCCTAAATCTCAGTTGGTCAGACTTTCCTAGGCTGATTACACTTGACCACAAAGATGAGGCCGACTATTAGCCCATTTGGTGGCTATATAAGGATGATCACCTGTAAGCATGAGGTAACCGCTCAATACCTTAATAATACTTGAGCAATGCTATATCCTGCAAAGAATTGCTCGTGAAACTACCCACGAACTGACTGTTAAATTGTTAGACAATGAATTAGAAAATGAATTTCCAGAAATCACGGGTGATAAAAATCATGGCAGGCATATACTCGCACAAACTTACCCACCACGTCGTTCGTGGTGTTGAGTATATCTGGACCAAATTTTTGGACCGGGGACCATGCCTTTCTATCTATTAAAAAGCATTTTCAGAAAGGCATGGTCCCCGGTCCAAAAATTTGGTCTATGTGAATCAAGTTATCATGATGTATTATAAAATTTAATAGTTAAAATTTATTACACTAAATGATATAAAGCTTTTTTGTCAAATTACAAAGTCAATAAAATGATAATACTGAAGTGATTGAACTAGTGATTTTTTTTTTATCATCAAACTGATTTTATTAAAAAGGAGAAAAAATGAAGAAAACAAAGAGAGACCAAAGGAGAAGTAGACCAAAATGTTGAATTTGCTAACCCTTTGATTGCTTTTGTTTGCAGGTTGTGAAATCAGTTTGTTGGGGTGCAGGAAACAATTACACAGCTACTGGCCCAGCCCAAATTACAACCGGTTCCAATAACAAAAATGCGGAAGCCAACGGGTTGATACTGTTCAAACGCGCGGATCCACTTAACCCGCTCCAACTACCCGAAGTATAAAAGGCGAAAAACCTAGTTTCTCATCAGAATTTCAAGATTCCTTGCACTGTTTCTTTCTACTCTCTCTGGTTCCCTTCGTCTTCCTCGCTGGACTTCTCACTGAACCAGAGCTTCTTCTTCCAGATTGAAGCAAGGTTTTGCTTCAATCTTTCACTAAAGTGCCTCGCCTACCGATCCTACACAAAAGCCCCTTGTTTCAGTTTGATTTCGGCTTGATTTCAGAAACCCTAGTTTCTGAAGGACGTTCTTCGAGCTCTTCTGATGGCTGGGTTTTGTTGCGGACCGCACCACAAAGGTAACCACGGTGTTAGATTCTTTATTGCTATTTTGGTTGTTGATTTCCTTTGACAAAACCCTAACTGTGTGTTTGCACTTTTCAGGTACAGATCTTGATCTTCTGCTTCTGAGAACACCAATAGGTAAAAATACGCCTTATCTTTTACCTTTAATTCTTGATTCAGTTTCTGTTTCACACAGAAACCTTTTAACGCCTCTTTGTTGTTTGTGAAAACTGAGCGTTGTAGGAATTGTTCTTCACGCCTTGAAGAATCATACACAGATTCCAGAGTTATTTCTCCCTTGAGAAATAGGTAAAACCACCTCACCCTCTCTCTCTCTGATTTCTTCTTTATTGGTTGTTTCTCAGTCACTGAGAAAGCTATACTAACACACTGTTTGTCTTTATCTGTTTTGAGGTCTGAAACTCAGCCACTTGCTGAAGTACCTGGCTCACGCACTACCTTAGAAGATGAACAAGAATGATAGCTACACAGAAAGGAAAAGAAAGCAGAGACTATAGGGTATATACTGTAAATGTAAAATTTTATTCAATTATAAATCTCTATTACAATTCTATATGTACATAGCTTATTTATAGGCTTCTCTGGGATGTATAGCTGGTAGTTAGAGTTGTTGCAGCTAACAACTCAGTTTGTTAAAAACTGTTTTAACAAACTAACTGAATTAGTTAGTAACTAAATCTGTTTTACACAGCTGTAATTAAACTGTAAAAACAGTAACACAGGGACTATTTGGTCACAAGATTCTAACAGCTATATTTCAGTTTTGAAAATATAGCTGTTAGGCATATTAGGTTTTTTTGCTTAAAACCCAATACAAAATCCAAGGCAAAAAAGAAACTAAACTCAAAGCAGTAATAGGGAACCCTAAGCTAAAGACTCCTAATAAAAAATACAAAGACAGATAAAAGGACTCAAGAACTAGTGAAAAAATTAATTATTCATTTCGATGTAATAGTTAAACTCTTGACAGAGGCTTTGAATATCAGGTGAGGGTTATCTCTTGCGATTTGCGAAGGACCTTCGGTTTCTTTATTCATTGTTGAGGTTTTGTTTGTCAACATTTATTGTTGGGCCCATTCTTATTAAATTTCCCCTACTACTTACTAAACATCCCCTTACCCTAAAGAAAGACAAAAATACTCTTAATGAATAAAAATGTTCCAAGTGTGGGTTCGGTACCTTAGTACCCTGGGTATTAATATTTTGGTACCTTGGTACGGTATTATAATACTGGATCTTGTTTTTTTCTTTTGGTAGTTTCATGACATCTAAGAAGTGAGTTGCACAAATGGGACAAAGCCCTTGGTTGCAGCATATTAGAGTTTGCACAAAGATGGTGGAATCAAACTCTTCTGTTAAAAATTAATAATGAAAGTTGATGCAACTTCTTTCAAATATAAACAGAAAATAAACCAGAGTTACAACTATATATACTAGTTTCTTATAGATGATTAACCAGAGTCTAACTAATGCATTATTTTAAGATATTGTCTTCAATAAATATGACACAAAAGTGAGGTACGGTATGATGATCGCGTACCTTCATTGTTCAAAAAGGCCGAATAGGGTATGATGATACCCAACAGATTCGGTACTTTGGTCTCGTACTGTATATTTGTATACATGGTAGCAAAGTAGCTAGTAAAGCGTGAAGGGTATTTGGGCTCAGTATTAGGAGAGAGTGTTTAATAAGAATGCCTTATTGTTGAGGTTGAATCAATTTTTTTTGGTCAAGTGGTTGAATCAAATTTAATGGATGCAATAGAAAGTTTTTGTCGTTTGGGTATTTGGGCTCAGTATTAGATGCTTATATGATTTTAGAGGCCCAATTACATAGTGTCCATGATATGCAGGTAAAGGGCTATGTTATTACCACCTACCCATTTTAATCTGGCCACCTCTCAATTTAATGCAAAAATGACCTAAATATCTTTCTACCTAAAAAAATCCCAAAATTGTTCGCTTCCCCTCTCTACCACCCATTCCCCTCTCCACCAAGTGTTAAACCCATGACAACCCTCTCCTCATTCTCAGCTCTCAGTTCTCCATATGCGAAGTTCAATTCTTTTTTTCCTACATTTAAAAGCGATCTAGAAACTGTCTCTGAAATTTCCCGAAGACAAGTTTATTGACGTGTTAATCCATGTCTCAAAGGGGTCAGACTTTCTAGTAACCTTTTTACTGGATTTCACGACGCCTCGTTTCAATAAGTGTAAAATAGTTCTAGAAACAAGTTTTTAGGTGTGCTTTTAAAAAAATCACTTAATTTCGAAAACATTTTTAGGGTTTAGGAAGATAAGTTTTATTCATCAGAATGACGTCACCATTAACAGACCATCACAATACGATTAGAAATTCAAAAGGGAACACCGACGTGACACTACTTTGACACAATCTCCATTCAAACAATGATTTGTAAAGGAAATGGGGCCTTCCCGATGTCATGGAATTACACTTGGGACTATTACAATGCGATGAGGTCAAACCCCAAATAAAAATAGGAGTCCCCTCCTCATTTTGGTACTTCTCTTCTTCTTTCTAAGAGAAGCGACACCAAGTGTCAAGCATGAGCATTGAAGAGCATAGTCTCGAGAAGTAGTCCAGTAGTCAAAGGTGGGGTGCAGATAGAAGAAAGCGGACACATGTTGCAGTTTGGATCACACGACTATAAGTGTAAGATGAAGAGGATTAAACCTCAATTATTGGAAAAACATGAAGTAGGATAGAAATTTTATGATGCGTAGGGGACCTCAATACCTACTATAGTTGATATCAACAACACCTTATGACAGGCGCTATGACCTATTATAGTTGAGGACACATGTTGCAAGTTTATTTACTATGTATTATTCGAGATGTTTGGTAACATCCAAGCTTGAGATAGACAAAGTGTTTGACTCGACTATTGTGTATAAACTGATCACTCCTTCCTTATATTATGCATGACATATAACAACATAATTTATCCGTGAATATATATTTGGCTGTTTTTTTTACTTCCCTAAATGACCAAACGGACTAAACTACCCCTTAAATCCACAAAATTTTCGGAAATACCTCAAATCTAGATAAATCCGGAAGTATGTTTTTTTGATTTTCCGGAAATATCGCATTTTACGGTATTTTCGGAATACATTTTACATTCCGGAAATACCGTCAAATGCGATATTTCCGGAAAATCAAAAAAACATACTTCCGGATTTATCTAAATTTGAGGTATTTCTGGAAATCCCTCAATATTGCCTTCCGAATTTATCCAAATTTTATGTATTTTCGGAAATCCCTTAAAATTGCCTTCCGAATTTATCATATAATATGGTGTTTCCGGAGTGCAAAAATAAAAATGAAACATTTATTTGTTTAATTAAAAACGCCTTCTACATTGATTTAAAATAACAGATTGCAACAACAAACAAAACGAAAACATAATAGAAACTACTGAGATGGTGGAGTGAAACGACGAAGGATCTCAGCGACAGTCCTTCTGGTTTCGACGTATAAATGCAGATAACCCTTCCATTTAAAGATAACTTGAATGGCCATCATGGCTTGGACGTCATCGTCGTTGTTGGCATCCATTGCAGACCATTGCACACGTCCATTAACCCAAGCTAGTTTCCGATAAACGCCCTCCGGTTGCACCTTATGCAGTAGTCTCTCTTTCAGGGCAGCGAATATTATGCTGTGTTTTAACCTACACTGGAACGTGTCTCGCCCCTCGAAACAGACATCATCATCTTCGTTGATGATGTTGCCCTGATGATCAATGAGGCCCTGATTAGTAAAAATGATAGTTACGGAAGACTCTTCGTTGCCCATAGCCATCATCATTTTGTGTTGTGTGTATGAAAGAAGTGAAACCCAATGGGTCTATTTATAGGGAAAAACTGAAACCCTAAAGTGAATTTCCACCGTTGGATGAAAAGTGGTCAGCAAAATCTAGATCGTTTAAAGTGTCGGCAAAATCTAGACCGTTAAATAGTGTCGGCAAAATCTAGACCGTCAAATAAAAAATTCCTGGAATAAAATGTAATATAATATAAACTCGTGGAATATAATATAATATAATATAATATAATACAATAATTTAATGGAAATGTAATCAACATCAGCTGGGAGGGTCGGTGCAACATGATTTGCGACAAAAGAACACCATAACTGTACACGTCCAAGGTACGGATATAACCACGATCTAGCTTCAGCTGAAGCATATGCACCTTAAGTAGGATGAATAGAAGGTACTGGACTAGTAGCGTTCAACATAACCCGAACCCAATGATTCCCATGGACAAACCCAACACAGAACAAGCGGCTCTGACTAGGAACATAGGCTCCTCTCAAAGGGAAGAATGTCCATGACCCACCATCATGAAGTGACAACATAACAAGGGCTATCTGATATCTAGTCGCTATAACATGTCTCTTGTCAGGCATCGACATCCACTTTTCACGAGGTTGAAAGTCTTGTGGGAGAGCAACTAATGATTCCCTAACTGTCTGAATGTTGTTACCCATCACCTTTGAGTATTGAAACCAATATGAGTCTATCTCCTCAAACAAATCATTGCGAACTATTTGCCATCTATGCTCCGAGTAATCAAGTGAGGCAGAAATGCATCTGAAGCCACAGTTTCCATCCCCAATCACATTGATAATGTCATCAATGTACTTATGCATATGCTCTGGAAAGTGACTTACCAAATGGTTGTCATGTTGTGCTCGCTTAGCTGCTGACCTCTGTGATGGTAACTGGGAGACTTGCTGTGAGGACCGCTGGGGAAGTCTCTGTGATGAAATATGGGTGGGTTTCTTAACTGAGCTTAAAGACGCATCCACGTGCTCCCAATAAGAAGGATCTCTCTTCACATCATACTCTTTCTTCTTCTTCTTTGGTGCACCTCTAGTCTTGACTTTGTGCTTAGGTGGAACCAAGGTTGTAGTGCTTTTGAAGACATAATCATCAAGACCTCTCTTCCAGACACATCTCTCCTCAAGAGACATCTCAGCCCATTGCCTCCAAACCTCCTCTATTGTATAGCTTATGTCACATTCAAGTGACGCTTGTTTCACCCGCTCCTCATCCATACTCTCAATACTCAGCCTCATCCAATGAGGGTCAATCATCTCTATTGGGATTCGACAGCCATGTAGGTGCAAATTCCCAAGCTCACAAGAACAAGGTAACCCATGAGTAACTTTAATCACACAACCAGCACAACGGGTCTTATCGGTCCCTACTCCATCCAACATGCCTTCAAACTCATGAGCTATATGATTCAATGACTCATGAGACACCAAACCGTGTAGATTCTTGTAGAATGGAGTGTTGTGCCGGGCATCTACACGGTTGATGCTTTTTTGAAAAGAACCGACAATTTTATCAATTTGTGCATTGATCATCCCATGCATGGATTCCCAACTTCTGCATAAGTCACCTCCACTAGAACCCAGTGACCTCTTCAATGACCAATGGGCTGACTCAACCCTATATGTAACAAATTAAAACACATAAGAAAAAAATTGACTCGAAATAAATTTAAAACACATAAGCAAAATATTAACGTACCTATTAGTCGTGGTGTTTCCATAGTGTTTCACTTTATCCGTCCACGGTCCAAAAAATCTTTCCCTGTGAGGATACAGCCAATACTTGTTCTTATATTTGATAAGTTGGGGTATATCAGCACATGATTGTTCAAAATCATGCAAATTCTCATAAAATTCATCCTCAAATACAGAGTCAACTATTGCATGCCAAAGACTCATCACTGACTTCACCCTATCTCCCTTGACAGCCTTCTTAATTTTAGCATTCACATTGTTGTTAATGTGATGCCGACAAAGCAAATTAACTGCTTCGGGAAACACAACCCTGATAGCATTCATCAGTCCCTCCTCACAGTCAGTGAGGATAACCTGAGGAAGTGAGATATCTAATACCATCAAATCTTTTAGGCTCTGCAAAACCTATGTGTAGTCATCATATCTCTCGTGAGACAAGTAAGCAAATGCAACAGAAAATGTCAACTCAGTAGAAGTGACACCAACAATCTCAAGTAGAGGCAATGCATATTTGTTGGTCTTGAAGGTGCAGTCCATAATCAAGACATTAGGAAACATCCTCAATAACTTGATACTATCAGGGTGTGACCACATGATCTCCTCAACAATATCAGTTCCTTCAAGCCGTCTGGTCTAACAAATATAATGATGAGACTGAATCAGTGTCCGAAGCTCTCGTATCTCAGTCTTACTTCCTCTCTTTCCCTTCCGGAGACTATTGCGGGTTCTATACAGCTGTGAAATGTTACTCAAATTGTTGGTAAATCTCTTCTTTATTGACTCTACACTTTTTGCTGCTTTCACTTCCAACCACATGCTCCTCAACTGCTAACCGCTCCTCCTAGTTGAACTTACCTAATATTGCTGCTCCAAGGATAGTCTTAAGAGGCTCATGGTTGTGAATTCCACACATAACTTTGACCTTCCAATCAAGACTAGGAGGATCGAGTGGTTTAGCTTTCACCTAAATGGACAACCACACCTTTTTATGGTCTTGTGTCTACTAAAACACCCAACATCTACTCCACTATATCTCACATGCCTATCACAACCAAAAACAATCTTATTTTTCTTCCCTTTACCATTCTCACTCGACTCAGATCGAATAATAATGACAATTACCCCGTTGGATTTCCCGATATCTCTAGCCCAACGGGTAACAATATCCCGAGTACGAAAAACCTGTGATGTGGTAAACGCATCCGATAAACCTATTAAGGGGCCTCTGCCATCTGTCGTAGCCATATCCGGAATTTTTTTTTCGTATTTCCGGAAATACGTTAAACAACGGTATTTCTGGAAGTTTAAAAAATATAACTTTCCGGAAATACGTCAAAAAAAGGTATTTTCGGAAGGTTAAAAATTTGAATTTCCGGAAATACCTAACAGTGGGTATTTCCGGAAGCATAATTTGTATTCCGGAAATACCCTATTTCCGAAAATTTGAACTGATAATATTTCCAGAAATACCTTTTTTTAGATATTCCCGGGAATCTTACAATTTTGTGAGGCCCGATCAGATTTTGGTAAAAATGAAAGGGGTATTTCTGGGTTAAAATCAAATATGGGAGTATGGGGTTTAATGGGGGGGGGGGGGTTTCTAAAAAAAATCCTAAATATTTTACTGACAGTTTTTTTTACCAATACTAACAGTTTTTTTAGCGTCGCAAATAACATGTATGGGAATCCTTTTTGTTGTAGTGTCTCAAATCACATATGCTAATCACATATGCTGACAAATCATTTTGAATTTACATGATTTGTTTCCAGACAAATATATACACGTATGCCAATGAAGATTTTAATAATTTCGATTGTTCCCTTTCAACTTTCAACTGTATATTAATATATTAACATTATTAAATTATATTGTATTCCCCGTGACTAATGTGAATTGATTGGCCTTTTCGTTTTTCCTTGTTTTTTCCTTTTTGTGTAAGGCCTATGCAGTGTTTTAAAAACCGGTCGGACCGGTCGAATCGGGAACCGGAGGGTAACCGAGCCGGTCAAGCTTTTGGATCGGCCATGCAGCAAATCGATGGGAACCGGTGTGACTCGGCCGGTTTTTGGAAAAACCGGTGACCCGGTGACCCGGCTTGAACTGGACCGGTTTGTGCATTTTTTTATCAAATCTTTGAACTGTAATTAGGAGGGGCCGCGCGAACGCAGACCCCCACTAGTGATTGCCATTTAGGTAAGTATGTTTCCCATTGACATACGCCTTGCCTTTATATCTCATTCTATGCGATGTGGGACTATTTGTAAACTATTTAAAACAAAAGAGACTCAAAACCCTCAACAAAATGCCATTAGTGGGGTTTGAATCCCTGACCTATTGAAAGCAAATGCTAAGCGCTACCATGAGGCTACCAATCTTATTGAGGATATTATTTATTTCAAATATATATAATTGGTACCTCTTTTCCTAAAAGTCAAGTACGCTCATCCTCATGGCATTAGCTTGTAATATTAATATTATGTTTCAACAAACTTATTTAATATTAAGTATTTTTTTAAAGATTTATTTAATATTAAGTTGTTAACTTATGAAATTTGTTCTAAATATTTATTGAAGCATGATATGAACTTTTAAAATTTATTTAATATATACCAAACAAATAAAAATAAAATAGACATGGTGTGTAATTTTAGCAAATTAAGTTTTACAAGTATGAAATATACAGGTCCTGAAAATTTGGGAATTTTTTATATTTTAGTAGATATAAAATAAACATAGTTATTAATTTTACAGGGACGAAATTTATATTATATACTATATAGCACTAGTACAAAAAAGACATTTAGCATCGGTTGTTTTGGACATTTAGCATCGGTTATCCGACGATGCTAAATCCCCCGATGCTAAATGTGGGACATTTAGCATCGGTTATTTAACCGATGCTAAAAGTGACTTTTAGCATCGGTTATTCGAAACAACTGATGCTAAATGTCCTGAAAAATGACTTTTAGCATCGGTTATTTGAAACAACCGATGCTAAATGTCATATATTGATACATTTAGCATCGGTTGTTCCAAATAACCGATGCTAAATGTCATATATTGATACATTTAGCATCGGTTGTTCCAAATAACCGATGCTAAAAGTCATTTTTGATACAAAATATGACATTTAGCATCGCTGGTTTGAAACAACCGATGCTAAATGTCATATATTGATACATTTAGCATCGGTTGTTCCAAATAACCGATGCTAAACCGATGCTAAATGTCATATATTGATACTTTTAGCATCGGTTGTTCCAAACAACCGATGCTAAAAGTCATTTTTTGTATCAAAAATGACTTTTAGCATCGGTTGTTTGGAACAACCGATGCTAAATGTATCAATATATGACATTTAGCATCGGTTGTTCCAAATAACCGATGCTAAAAGTCATTTTTGATAAAAAAAATGACATTTAGCATCGCTTGTTTGAAACAAACGATGCTAAATGTCTAGTTTCTTTTTATAGTTTGTTCATTTTTAATCCAATATTTTAAACAAATTATTCATACACAGATTAAATCAAAATTCAACATTATAATCTTAACGTGAACAAATTATTCATACACGGATTACATCAAAATTCAACATTATAATCTTAACTTGAACAAATATCAAATTTTCCACTTCTTGACCAAAATGCACAACATCCTTATACAAATTAAAGCTAACAATAGTCAATTAACACTAAAATCTAACACTAGTAATAGTACCATTTCCATTATTGTTCATCATAGATAGACCTTCACAGCCCTGACAACATTTCTTCCTTGAGGTCTAAATCCCCCTAAAACACTAACGGCTTGTGGAGTAAGCCCTACATACCCCTATCACAGCCAATTCCAGTCTCATTAATAGCTTTTGCTGCAGCAATCCGAACAGCTTCATCCACTGTCTCCTATTATGCAATGAGGCATCAGTTTTACCATATGATTTTGATGCCTGCAAGAAGTATTCAAAGATTATGCTAATTAGTACTTAGTTTCACCCAGATCCAAAATGTAGAAACAGATTATGCTATTAATTGGTAGTAAAAAAGTAGTAGTAAGTAGTAACACAAATAGAAAGACTCTATTCAATTTAATGGCTCCATATGAACATCCTTAACCATGATACACAAGTCAAAATCCATGCTGCGGGAGTGGGGAGAGGTTAAAAACCCCAACTGCCGAGGCTCTTAAAGACAAGATAATTGAAAAAGTGAATCTACAAAAAATCCCCGGACTTGAGATAATGAATGAAGGAGTTTTAGTTTTCCTTAATTGAGTTCCATTCCGTAAATCTCAGTTAAAATGAAGAGCAATGAAAAAAGGAAGAATAAGAATTACCTTCCAACAGGATATACATCAACTGAGTTGCCAAGTAAAAAAAAATAGACACCAGAAACATATAATCAGAATACACTTGCAAATCAGATCCACACCAATGATCATCTTCACTTGCAATCTTAAAAGATAAAGCACCTGATAGAATAGCCAGCAAGAAGACATTGCCTTCAAAAGGCACTATATCATTCATGTCAAGAGGTATAAAATCTGAGGACTTGTTATACTAAAAGTTAAATAAATAGCAACTCTACAAAGCACATCACAGTAAAATATGGCATCTCAAATTTGACGCGTATAGGAGCTTTTCTCTCAGGAGCTGCTTCCTCATCTGTTATACGGGAAGACGAAATTCTGCTCTTAACATGTACTCCTGAAAGTATCAAAGTGGAGAACCAAATCCAATAAATTACAATCAAATTGAGTAATGAAGATGGATGCTATTTAAGGATTCAATGCCACTTCCACTATGAACATCAAACCAAAACTTGAGCAAAGTTAAAAATACCATTAAAATATCAATCCACTATGAACATCAAACCAAAAATAGTATGAGCATTAAACCAAAAACAAAAACAAAACTAAAACACAGAAGTACAACATCTAGTAACAATAAAACACTTCATACCTAGAAATACCAAGGTCTTCAGCCTCACACCAACATTATGAATGATGATATGACAAGTACCAATGATGCAGCCACAATTCCAACAATTGCTCCAGCAGACAACCCATTGGAAGGAATTTTGAAGTCTGCAAAAAAATATATAAATGCTTACTGAACATGACATAAAGTATTTTGATAGAAGAAAATGACATCAATAATATGAAACCATTTACTTGGGGTCACGGTGATGGCAGATATAAGAGGTCCATAAACACCTCTAATAGGAATTGCACTGGTTCCTTTCCCTTCCCAGGATAAGTGGATTACCAAGGTGGTATCATTAACATCAACATTAAACTCTTTAGCTATTCCCTTGCAACAATTAGAGGATACATAGTCAATCTCAAATTCTTCAACAAAACCAAAGCACCATAAATCCACTGAAAAGCACCAAACATACCGTTCCTTTGGTTCCTTTCCCTTCCCAGGATAAGTGGATTACCAAGGTGGTATCATTAACATCAACATTAAACTCTTTAGCTATTCCCTTGCAACAATTAGAGGATACATAGTCAATCTCAAATTCTTCAACAAAACCAAAGCACCATAAATCCACCGAAAAGCACCAAACATACCGTTCCTTTGGCTTCCACCATAAATCCTCTGAAAAGCACCAACTCCAAGTCCAACTCTCAAGTAGATCTTCCTTGCCATGGAAGCTGAGACCAAGTTTGAATCAAGCACACACACACATGAACAATTAATTGCAAATTTCAACAAAAAATAGCCAAAGTATTGTCTCATGTTTACAAACACAACAGAAGAAGGAAAACTTGCCCAAGTAACTAAGAAATGCACGAAAATATCTCACCAGCTCTAACATAGTACCAGTTAGGATCATAAGGTGCCAACTCCTTAAACCTTGCAGCCTTCACAATATCTGTCCATTCAGGAAGCTCCATCTGTTTAGAAGCAATTACGAAGAACAAGAGATTAGAATAAAGACATCAAAATACAATACCAGTTACAAATAAAACTGATAACATCCAGAAAAACTAGTCATAATTAAATTATCAAAACCAAACAGAGCTTGTTTACAACAAACAAAATCAGAACCAACTTTGACAATCTTTCTAGAGCTGGATACCTAACATTTTACTATACATTCTCCATACCACATAAACCATATGACGAATTCAGCAATATCTGAAGAAAACCTAACTTCGTGAATCAAAACGATACGAATCACAAGAAACCCTAATAGTATAGAAACAGAAGATAAATGATGGATTTTGGTAGAATCTTAAAACTAGGTGTAATGGTGTGTTACCTTGTCGGATCGCTAACTGAACTTAGGGTTTCAGCAATTAAACAAAGAGGAAAAACTGCAATACATCAACAAGGAGTTGATAACTTAGCTTCATGTGTGAAGCATTCATCATCATCTACCTGAAAAATCAACAAGAACACAGTTAGGGATTCTGAAATCGCAGAATCAAAAGAGCAAAACAAAGGGGTTTTGCTTCGTACCTTTTTCTAGTCACTCGTACAGCAAGATTGAAGCAGTTTCATACTTCAATCGTCACGAAATCACCATTAACGTGAAATCACCAGCAAGATTCAGCAAAACAAAGGGTTTCAGAACGAGGTTAATCAAACCAGGTGCGAAGGTGAAAGGAAGGCGACTGAGAGGACGGCGGTGAGGAAGGCGACGGCGAGTGTTAACGGCGACAGTGACGATAGTGTGAGAACGAGATTTCAGAGAGTGAGAGAACGAGGCTTAGAGAGTGATGAGAGAACGAGAGAGTGATGAGAGAACGAGGACGCGTATCTAATAAACTTGGACCTTTTAGCATCGGTTGTTTGTACAACCGATGCTAAATGTGTTAGACATACACATTTAACATCGGTTGTATAAACAACCGATGCTAAATGTCTGACGCAGGTACTTTTAGCATCGGTTGTTTGAACAACCGATGCTAAATGTAGGCGCAAAAACTGAAAACTTCCATTTAATTTCAAAATTGCCACCGCGTCTACATTTAGCATCGGCTGTTTAAACAACCGATGCTAAATGGTGCTTTCTAATGTCAATTTTGCACTAGTGTAGGTATTGAAAATTCTCGAAATAGAGACCGGGTCCGAGTCATCCGGTCCCGGTTTTGGTCATGCGGTTCAACTGTCGACCCCTCGGTCCAACCCTTGATCCAGTGACCCGGTACCTTCACCGAGTCGGTCACCGGTCCGAGTTTTAAAACATTGGGCCTATGTTCGACGGCAAATTCACCACAGTAGCGCAAAAAAATATATTAAAATAGCACACTTTTTAGATTATTTATCAAACTAGCACACATCCAATTTTTAGTGTAGAAGTTGCCCACCACCAAAACGACTTCTGAACTAAAAATTTTAATTTTTTTTCATTTCTAGTTCAGAAGTCGCCCCCCAGGGTGACTTCTGAACTGTGTTTATTTTTTATTTTTCTTCTATATTAATTTAAATAAATTTAATTTAATTAATTTAGAAAATTAATATTGTTAATTCTAAATTAATTATAAATATTTTTGTGAATTAATGTATTTAAAAGTGTCGGCAAGATCTCGTGCGTCCAAAAGTGTCGGCAACATTAATGTATTTAGTAATGATTAAAGTTACAACATATTTACTTTTTTAATTTCAGTTTTTTCAAAAAAGCATTCGTTGGAAAAAGTTAAAGAAAAATTGACCCGTTAAAAAAGTATCCATTGGTATTATTACCTGTTTAATTTGAACATGTATTATAATCGTAAAGAACACTAAAAAAACTGTTTGTTTTGTAGTGCAAAAAATTAGTTTTTTACTATGTTTGGCCACTTTTAATCATATATTTGTATTTTTTTATTTAAAAAAAAATATCTACCGTGTAAGAGAGGTATAAAACTAACGTGTTGAGTTATGAAATATGACATACAGATTTACTTTGAACATGTATTATAATCGTAAAGAACACTAAAAAAACTGTTTGTTTTGTAGTGCAAAAAATTAATTTTTTACTATGTTTTGACCACTTTTAATCATATATTTTTATTTTCTTATTTAAAAAAAATATCTACCGTGTGTTTACCGTGGTTTTTGCTAAACACCGCTAGTTACACATAACTGTTTCTTGCAGGATCAACTAGAAAATCCCATAACATTTGTGTTTAAAGTTTGTCGAGAAACTGTTAGTGTTCTTATGGTTTAATTTGACAGCATTAAGAATAACCATCGAATTGATGGGGAAAGTGAATAAAGAAGAGATGAATGTGAAGAGAACAAGCAATAAATGTGCAGAAATCTTAAAGAAACAGAAGTAAAATTGCATTAATTTATAGAGAGTGGAACGCAGATTCATACATTGTTTCTGTTGACTCGTTTTCTCTGTATGCGGAAGTTTGAGTGTTTTAGAATTATGTAAATGAATTGCGACCCCTTTTTCCCTTCAAACAACTAGTATTTATAATAGAAGGGAAAAGAATAACTACTTAATGAATTCAAAAAAATAGTAACTGCTGAGGATTTCGACAGTGTAACTGCCACCTGCTTCGACCACGTTACTTTCGTACTCCTCAGTGGCTACGTTGCTATGCTTCTTCGACAACGCCTTTTTATCTTAGATCTGCTACCAAACTCAGTTTCTCCTGTCGAAATATCTCTTCTTCAAAATCATAAGTCTAAGCTTCATTGACTGCATTTAATTTAGCCTGTCGAAAATGCAGGCTAACAAATTGCACCCCAAAAAAGGCTTTTTCGACTGAGTTTTTAAACGAAGATAGAAAATGACGTTTTTTGAAGCATCACTCGACTACTCCGTACCAAATCTTATGACATCATTGATATCCTAGTTCAGGAGTACTGAAGAGACGTTTTTTTTCGAAAAAGTACCTTTCTGGCGCTACTTTCCAGAGATATTGCACCACGTGTACACCATGGAACTGTTGAGATTTCCATGATCTCTTCTTCAAAATCGTTGTTCACGCACCAGGGAACCTTGTTTACGAAGCTCTATTTCTTCGTGACTTCCATTACTGTACCAGCGAAACCTTCTGAAAACTCAAACACTGTCAACAATGGCTTCATCTTCCAATGTACAACTTCCTGGCACTGTAGCTTCTGGGAAGCAGCTTCTTGTATCTGAACCAACTTTAACAAAAGAGGAAGCCAAAATCTATCAATCTCAGGTACTAATCCCCTCTTCTAAACCTCTCAAGCATGCATTTTAGGCCCTCTTCCTCTTCCTGGTGATGATTCTGATAAGATTAGGGAGGTTTTCCCTGGCTACCATAGGTATAGCCCTAAGGTCTTCAGCCAAGGTCCACATGTAATGGGTAACCCAAATAGGGTTTTTCGATCTTCACCGCCCGACGACAAGACTCAAACACCTTACACCAACTGGCTAAACAAAGTTGAGTCGAAAAAGGGGAAAACCTGGAAGGCACAGAGTATTTTCGACTTGATTCAGTTGTCGAGATATGGGCCTCGAAGCCCAATGCTTATTGCAGCTCTGCATTTTGGGAGCTAACTACCAATTGCCTGCATCTGAAATGTGGCATGCTTACTCCTACCTTGTTAGATGTGGTTGCTATTACTGGGCTTAAACCAACAAGTGAGGTTTTCGACCCTAGTACCACTGGCAAACATCATGAGTTTGACTTCAAGCGTGCTAATTTTAAAGGGTACATTGAAGATAACCATGTTACCAACACTGAGGATGTTTCTGATGAAGAGCACATTGCTTTTCTCACCTTTTGGCTCTCCTTCTATGTCTTTTGCTCTTCGTCACTTCAGGTGGCAAAAATGTATATCCCTCTGGCCATTCAAATCCATGAGTGTCGAGAGATCAACCTTGGCACTCTCATTTTGGGGTCACTTTATGAAAGTTTACGACAAGGAGTTTATGCCTTGAAAGAACTCAAGCCAGAAGGGAAATACTTGGTCTCTGGGACAATTTGGTTATTCCAGTTGTGGCTTCTTGCCACTTTTGAGTCAAAACTTCAAATGTATATTCCTGATGAATATACTGCAATGGTCGAAGCCAGGAGTGTCGAAGGTGAAAGGCTTGCTGTTTTAAAGCCCAGAAAGATAGCAGTGTCTACACAAGACTTGTTTTCTACATCATTCGACATGTTTATGAACTGCACAGACTTCACTCCTTCCATGGCACCCTTTGTCAGAAGGACTCATGGACCAGATTGGTTCAAAAGAGAGTTTCCTGTAACTACTCTTGTCGATGAAGAAGGCACCAACCAGGTTTGGGAAGCCTTTTTAACTCCCAAGTTTTTGTCAGCTAGAATTTCCCCTGGAAAAGCTGCTGCTCTATTTGGCACATATTCATATCACCCCAGCCTGGTTGCGAGACAATTTGGGCTATGCCAGCTTCGAGCTAGTCCCTTCTTCAGGTCTAGGAAAGAAATGGTGCTTCTAGGATATGAGGAAGAGTGGAAAGAGTGTCTTAACAGTTTTCCCCAAGGCTCTTTCAACTTCGACCCCATTGCTTTCGAACCTTTATTCTTTTGCACCAAAGGATTTTCAAAATGGTGGACAGAATATTTTACAAGAAAATTTGCTGGTGTCGAAGAGGCTACCCCGCTGTCAAATCTAATTTCCTGTTTTTCTTCTTCGCAGAAAAAGACGACCAAATCAAAAGGTACACACATTCAAGAAATTCAAGCATTCCAAAAATACTTTGAAACTGTGTATGATCCAAATAAACTTAGTCGAACTGTTTCTCAAGCTGCAAAAGTTTTAAAAGAAAAATATATCGAAAGAATTCCAACAATGTTTTTTCCCATCTTGTAACTGATTGATATTCTTTTGCTTTAGCACAAAACAAACTTAAATTTCCGCCTTTGCCAACCAGTAACCTGGCTTTGGCATTTCGACCACCACTCCCACCATGGTTTATATGTGGTTCGATTAGGGCACTTTATAATTTTCTTTCGAATAAGAAAACTGAGAAAGTAGTTCCGACTAAGTATGCCTTATACACGTTTGAAGGCCACCTACATTTGGACATTCGACATGTTCGAGTCACATCTATTATCATAGAAGGTGATGTATAAGACTCTTAAAAAAATTAATTTTCTTTCCACGTATGATTTGTATTTACACGTTTGTCGAATATCTGTAGCTGTTTCTATTGCATCTGTTTCGACAGATGATGCACCAACAACAACGACGAAAAGGAAAGGCACTGAAGCTTCGTCGAAAAAGGACATATCTCTTCAGGCAGAGAAACAAAAAGTAAGAATCTCCGTGCTTTCTATTTGCACCAAATCATTATACTCGTCGACTGATTAACCCTTTATTTTACAGAGTCGAAAGAGACCCAGTAGTTCTACAACTACTGCTCCAAAGAGAGCAAAAAGGACCAACCCAATAACTGTGAGTGATTCAGAGGTCGAAACTCCTAACCTCTTGCTCTTTTACATTTATGCTTTCTCTTTCTTGCTTATGTTTATATGAGGGTCGAACTTTCTGTCTGATGAGCCATTGACCAAAGAAAAACCCGTTGAGATTCCTACTTCTGAAGTAGAAAGAGAGAAGAAGAAAAACTCTCAGGATGCCTCTAAGGTCACTCCCCAGCAAACTCCTGTCGAGAAACTACGGAAGAAAGGGAATTCTGTGCCCAAGGAGAAAGCTCCAAAGAAAGTCCTTAAGGAACCTGAGAGTGCACACTCTCATGTCGAAGATAATATACCCTAGGTAATTGGTCGATTTGAATCTACACTTTAAGAGTTTTCTTTTTTATATGTCGAAAACTTATTCAGTGGTTATTTTCAGGACACCCAAGCCCCCACCATTGCAGTCCAAGCAAGGAAAGTTACGCCTACTTCTACTCTTTCCCCTTCCAAAGAGCCAATAGTCGAAAAGAGTGCTGAGGGAGGGGGCTAGACCAAGATCAACTCGCCAACATCATTGAAGACGTGCCTATGGTCGACGAAACCAATCCCATTGAAGCTGAAGGGGAGGTTTTTGACCACAATCAAGAACATGAAGGTCATGCCATGGACTTTGATGAATATTTCAATGCTGGTGACGTTGATGTCAGAGTCAGCTTGTCTCCATCTCCAAATTTTGAGGGCAAATATGTAGAAGAAGATAACCCCCAAGAGAATGATGAAGAAAGTGAAGATGATGGTGGCAGCAATGAAGGTGAGGCAGAGGAAGAGGAACTATCTGAGCATAAAGGTGAATCTCCTAAGAGTGCCAATTCTCCACCCAACTTGCCTTCAACCAATACTGGCCTGAGTGAAAAAGAGCTATCAGAGTTTAAGACCAAAAACCCTCTTGAAGCGTTCAGATTATTGCTAAGTGCGTCTTCGACAGAGAGTAGGCCAAGCCCTTCGACAGCCTCTGTTGGCCAAACTTCTGAAACTTAAAACGTAGATTTGATCCGAGAGCTTCAGACAACACTTTTTGAGGAAGATTTGCTCAAAGCTATTGAGGAGGATCATATGATCGTTTTCAATATCAAGGCTTTGTTTAATCAACTTAACACTCCTGGATCCAGCAAATCCCTTATAAGCTTTATAGTGAAATTTGAGCCTTTTCTGGAGCAAGTTGCCAGAGATTTTCAGAAGAAAAATAGAGTTGTTGCCAGTAAAGAGCGCGAGGCTGGGCATCAACAAGAGGAATGGGCAGCAGTCAGGGCATCAGATACTAAAATTTCGACCCTAGAACTGCAAGCAGCAATTGATATTAAAGAGATAGCTGAATGTGATGCTGACATTTCAAAGATCCAGGCACAAATTAAGGTATTGCAGTCGAAGCTCAGGGAAGCAGAACAGAAGAAGGCCACCATTCAAAAGAGAATCCCTGATTCTTTGGAAGCCATACTTCAAGCTGAGGCCATTTCGGCTATAGTGCATCTAGAGAAGGCAAACAAACACAAGGCAGCAGTAGGAAGATTGGTCGAAGATGAGAACCTCATTGTTGCTAGATTAGACCATGCTAAGAATATTATGCTTGAAAAATTCAAAGCTTCTTTTGTACCTTAAACTTCATCTTTCTGAATTTCTCATAATCTACTTTGTATTAGGACAATATTTTTTGGCACTTGGATTTGACTATGCCATGTTTAAATACCTTCATTACATCTCAGTCTTGTGTTATTTTAACTTATTGCAATATTGACTTATATCTTTTTAAGTACTTGCCATTTATACGCATTATTCGACTATCAGCACCTAGTTCTTCGACTTCGTAAGCACAGTTTGAGAAAACTTGTATAATTTTAAATGGTCCTTCCCAATTTGGTGACCATTTACCTAACGACCTATCTTTTTTATCCATAGGTAAAATAACTTTCCACACCAAGTCCCCCAAAGCAAAGGATTTTACCTTTACCCTTTTATTATATGCTTTAGCTACTCTCTCCTTCTGCCTTATAAGGACCTCTAATGCGAATAACCTCTCTTTGTAACGCCCCAAAATTAATTAGTTATTTATTTAATTAATTAAATAGGGTTTATGTGATAGAAATAATAAAATAATAATGTTAGGATATATGGGCCTATGATTGGGGTTAGTAGTAGCGACGTTGAAGTGTTAGGAAAAAAGTCCATGATTAAGCCCACCAATTAGATTAACCTAATTCTCACTCCATTCCTTCCCTCATCGAGTCAGCCATAGCCGCAGAGCCTAAAAAAATCCTCTTGCTTTTACCGCCTCCAATGCAAGCATACGGCAGTGCCTTCTGAACAACCGCATGTCCCTTCCATGATTATGAGTACCCGTGTAAGCATATGTTCAAGGCTTTGAATCCTTATCATTTGACATCTCATGTTTCAATTTTTTTTCTTTTAATACCAAACCTTTCATATTATCATACAATATACTGGCTATTGGATTTTATTTTATGTTTCTCTCTTTCAAATCTTATACATCTTTTTGACTCATTTTGATTGGCCAAAATTACAAGTTCATAGTTCCATCGCTTTTGGATTGTGATCATTCGTCACATTCACCTAGCAATAACCAATCATACTCTTTCTTTTGCATTTCTATATTGCTTGCATACTCTCTATTATTTTAGAAAAAGGAAAAACCTAGTCTTCCTATTTCCCCTGATGCACACAACGCCGTCCCACTCTCTATTCCTTGTTTTCATCCAAATTATTTCCCTCCCGATATAGATGCTACATCCTTTCTGTTGCTATTAATTAAATAAACATTGGCTTTTCACTCAAACTTGATAAAGCTAATGCCATAAGCCAATTATTTCTTGGAGTTTGAATCAAATAATAGAACTACAATATCGATTAGACAAGCCATTTGATTCCTATTGGTAAGCCTTTCAATACTTTTGAGTCATTCATTTCTTAGTTTAATTAATCATATAAAACTGACTGTGGAGACCTGAATTTTTGGTGAGTCATCATCATGTATGAAATTCACATTCGTCGAGCCAGAAATAGTAATAGAGAGGAGGGCGACGGCTAGAGAGAAGAAAGAAAGAGAAGTCGCGAATAGAAGAGAGAAGAGGAGAAGGAGAGGTGCGATCGGCCAAGAGAGAAGAGGAGCAATGAGCTGTTGCTGTGGTTACTTCGGTGCTTTCGTAGAGGTCTCATCATCTTCGGAAAACCTAAGGTAAGGGTGGGTCTCATCTTCCTCTATAATTGGGTCTTATGATGGGTATTAGGTTGGGGCTTAGACCTATGTTGCCATGATCTTGTGTGACTGTTTGATTTGTAGTTGATTTAAAATCCTCGATTGATGGTCATTACGAATTTGATATTTTGATGATGGTTACTACGAAATTGATGTTTTGATGATGACTATTATGAAATTGGTGTTGTGAATGATGGTTGTTATGAAATTGGTGTTTGTGACGTTGTCATGGTCGTACATGAGGTGTTTGACGAATTTGGTTGCGTTATTGTTCAAGTCCTAGGCGCCACAAGCGCCATTGTTGTTGCCATTGTCATGCGTGTTGCTGCTGGCTGGGCGCCATGGGCGCCTGTTGCTGTCTGTGTTGCGCCTCAGTGTTGCTGTCTGGGCGCCATGGGCGCAGGTTCCCTGTGCCTGGGCGCCAAGGGCGCCTAAATTTGGTTTCCCGTGTTGCGTTCCTAAGTTGTGTTTCCGTGTAGTTATGTTACCTAGATGTCATTGGTACTGAGTTTTGGTTGTTAAGTTGCGTATTCTGAAATGTCACTGGGATCCCCTCCCCTGGGCGCCAGGATCCCTCCTGCGCCAGTTTTTGTGTTGCTGCCTGTGTCTAAGTGCTGGGCGCCAGGATCCCTCCTGCGCCAGTTTTTGTGTTGCTGCCTGTGTCTAAGTGCTGGGCGCCAGGATCCATCCTGCGCCAGTTTTTGTGTTGCTGCCTGTGTCTAAGTGCTGGGCGCCAGGATCCCCCCGGCGCCAGTTTTCTGTGTTGCCTGGGCGCCAAGGGCGCCAGTTTGTGTGGCTGCGCCAGTTTCTGTGGCTGCGCCAGTTTTCCCTGCTAGGCGTCCAGTGCCTGAGCGCCATTTTCAGGATGTTGCCCAAATGTTCCCCGATTTCGTTTTTGTCATATCTTTTGACTCGGATGTCCGTTTTACGTGCTTCAAAGTGCGTTGCGAAGCTTATTCAGTTTTCTACCTGTGTGTTCTATTTTAAAGTAAAAACCATTATTTTTCTGACAGTTTCTGGGCGCCTCAAGTGGCTGTCCCCGTTAGTCATTGTTGTCGGTGTTGCAAAACTATTTCGGTGTTTAAAACCCCCTTTTGTGTCCTATTAGGTGTTGTGAGCTGAAGTAAAACCTTTCAATATAATCAGTAATATTAGTGCCCCGGTGTCAATAATGATGTGTTGATGTTTTGACGATAATCCCCCTAGTGGCTATTGCTTTGATTGACGATGGTATTAATGATGAATAAAAGCTGTGATTTTATAAGTGACGATGATGCCATAAAGGCTATTAGCGATGATGATGTTAATGACGATGAGAATATTAGTGAAGATGGTATTAATGATGATGATATATGTGACGATGACTTGACAGGTGATGTGCCTTTGATGGGCGAACTGGTAAGTAATGGGTCACTAAGTTGACCGCGATTGTGTGTGGTTGTGTTTGGTGCATGTCATCGTGTCTCATGCAACTCATGTGCATAAAGGCTGCGGTCTTACAAGCGATGATAAAAGGCTGCGGTCTTACAAGCGACGATAAAAGGCTGCGGTCTTACAGGCGACGATAAAATGTTGCGGTCTTACAAGTGACGATGATGCCATAAAGGCTTTTTTAGTGATGATGATGACTGGTACCACATGCATACGCCTGTTGCGATGGGTTGCATTTCATACATGATCATGACGTTGTGATGACTTACTGTGATGATTGATTTGATGTTTGCGATGTGGCTGATATAGTGTTGTAGCTCTAGCATAATACTTATCATATGCACTATTATATTGTTAGATGAACTCACCCCTTCTGTTTGAATGTTACCCCTATGCGGTAACGTGCAGGTAATATTGAGTGAAGGCTTAGGTACCTTCGTTAGCTGAGTCGGGTCGTCTGCTCTGATACGTAGCACTCTAGTGGGGGATGAACGCTTGTCTTTAAATTAATTTTATTTTGCAAAGATGCTATGGTTGTTTTACTTGAATCCTTAAATTTTATTCCGCTGCCAGATGATTGAGTATATTACTGTGTTTACTGAACAGGTGTTTTGGGTTCGTCCCATTAGCAGGGTGTTAGGTATCTCATTTTCCTTCATACAATGAATTTTGTGATTGACACTGTTATTTACGAATGGTGATGTTTTTAAGTTGAAATGTGACATTCCTTTAGTTGACAAAAAAAAAAGAAACTCTGATTTTACTAATAAATTCCCAGGTAGAAAAGGGGTGTTACATTAGTGGTATCAGAGCAATGGTTGGTCCGTCCGGCCAAGTCGTCGAGTCGTTGTGTCGGTTAACGACCAACTGTTGTCTTTTAGTACTAACCATTGGTTACATTGCAGGTTGTTCGAATCAGGTAAATTTTATTGGATTGTTCGGTCCTAACCGGTCTGTTTGTGTTGTTTATTTTGCTTTCTGATGTGTGAACTCTGAGTAGAGTCGCAAGCATCGCTTATTTTATTCTTGGTAGTTGTTAAGCTGACTAATTCAATCGGTAAGTTTTAAGGTAATGAGATATGCAATAAGTATTCCGTAGAGGAACCATCACGGTGATAACAGATAAAAAGAAGTTAGACTAATAGAGAGAACTCAAATGACTCCTTCCCTTAGGGAGAATTTTTCATAGAGCTTGGTCTATTCTTTAAGCCGTGTGTTATGTGTCTATTATGTTTTCTCTGTGTGAACTCTGTGATTTTCCTTTTATTTTGTATTTGTTGTTCTCTGAATTCTGACTTCATTAGTCCAAGCTTCTAGGATTGACATTGTAGTTGTCATAGAATTATTGGTGTTGTGTGCTCCGAGTTCGTGCATGACTGACTAAGTGCTTTATTGAATTGTTATGTTCAAATTAGCATGAACTGAGAATTTAATTATGATATGCTGTCTAAGAGTCATAGAATTATTGGTGTTGTGTGCTCCGAGTGGTGATGTTTTTAAGTTGAAATGTGACATTCCTTTAGTTGACAAAAAAAAAAGAAACTCTGATTTTACTGTCATACCCCAATTTTGTCCGGCTTAGGTCAAAACCCTAATTTTCCACACAAAAAAAATAATAATAATAAATATGCATTGCATTTTGAGTCCTAGAAACCATTCCAAAGTTTTTGAAATCACTTTTAGGGTTAGAATGCACTTTTTGGGGAAATTAGGGTTTTAGGGTCAAAAAGGGCATTTTGGTGATTTCTCACAAAAGGATTTATAAAAATAATTTTTGCATGAAAATATTTTTCAATAAGCCTCATGCATGCAAGATAAAATAGGACAAGCACATGTGTTATGAAGTATAAAATCGATTTTATCATGCATATAATATATTTTTGATGAATAAGGAAGTTATCCATGTTTTTAGGAAGGCACTCAATCGATTACATCATATCCTTCCTTCAAGCAAATAATCGATTATTCCACTCCTTTCAGTCAGGAGCATAATCGATTATTCACTCTGAAAAATAGTTAAGAGCATAATCGATTATCCCACTTTAGAACTACATAGCCTAATCGATTATCAACTATTTTTGTTAAGTATCAACATTTTTGGAAAGCTTTTAATCGATTATACAAGGAGTATAATCGATTATCTACTCTGAAAAACAAGGAGCATAATCGATTATCTACTTGAAAAAACAAGGAGCATAATCGATTATCTACTCTGAAACAATTCAGGAGCATAATCGATTATCCCATGTTTTCACTAAGGTCCATAATCGATTATGAACCTAAATGGAAAGATTTCACCAAAATATGGGAAGTACCTAATCGATTATATATGCCATATAATCGATTATCTACTTGAAAATCAATGAGCCAATAATCGATTACATCTCACAAGTTATTTCCAACATAATCGATTATCATGTTTCCTAAAATAGATCAAATCTAATTTCCTATAAATAGGACGCTCATTTTTCATTTCTGGGGGGACGATTCTCACGATCTATCACTTCTGGAAACCAAAATTGCGCAAATCTCATCTTTTCAGAAAAACTCTTCTATATTTTATTTGTGCTCTCTTCGTTCCGCGGGTCCGCCAGAGCTGATCTTTTGCTAAGAGCTAGTTGGGGTTTCATTTTTCAAGTTGTAATATCTGCCTTCATTAGAGGTATTTCTGTCTTTACATTTGTTATTATTTAATTGTTGTGATCCGTGCTAGAACTGTCCTATGTGATTCAACTTAGCTTTAGTGTTTATTTACTTGTTCTTGTATATTATTGTCCATTGTTGATGATGGATCATATGATTCCCACTTATGCCTAGTGCATTATGTTCTAAGTGGTGAAGATGGTTTCAGATGATTCAACCTCCCCCTTTTAACTTCTTAGTGAATAAAAGATAGTTAGGTTTATGGTTTAAGGTCCATGGGGTATTGCAAAAGATAGGTTACTCAAAACCTTGACGCTCCCTCCTCTTTGATTGTGTTACTAGCCTTTGGGCACTTATTCATGAATGCAAAGGATAGGCTTACCTTAGCCTTGATGCAATCTCCCCTTTTGTTCATGTTGTTGAGAAATCGTTGCTCATATGTTCCTTAATTTAATTAAGATCATTCTATGCCTATGATCAATTGCTTGCTTGTTTTTGATGCATTTTAAAATGTCTCAATTCAATATGACATTCCATCCATGTGTATGACCTCCTAATGAAGACGTAAGTCTACATGCATGTTGTAGCATAGAGTCATTAGGGTAAATACACTCCCTCCTACACACACACACACTTGCTTTGAGAACTTTACCTCGCATCCCTGATAAGTGGGTCTTTTGATCATGTTGGCATGTTTAGTCTTGATTAAATATTCAACATATGCATGATTTCGCGATTATTGAATGTGCTTGAACTTTTGTAATCAATCATTGATAGTACCTTCACCCTTTTTTCCAAAAATCTTTCAAACTCTTTTCCGATTAATGCGAGTTATTAGTGACTATCACTTAAAGCCTTGGCTTGTTTGATTGTCGTAAATGCCATCAAGGGTTATTAGTAATGATCACTCAAAGCTTTTGCTTGCTTGATCGTTATGAAAGCTTTTCCCCTTTCAAAAACATTTTTCATTAGAACTACGTCGCTTTGATTCCCATTTGGGATACGTAGGAGCTAGTCACGTTCTCGTCAAGCGCAACGAATAAAAATCCTTTTCGCAACCATAAACAAATCATTTTCATAAAACAAACAAAAGGAATCATTTTCAAACCCATTGTTGCTAGTAGCTCATCAGAACCTTTGTTCGTTTAGCTATTAGTGGCAATGTCCTTTTCTCACAAGAATAAAAACGATGATCCATCATAACCCTTGTTAGTTTGATCATCGTGCAAATCAATCTCTTTCGAAAATCACTTTCAAAAAAGATAATAAAAACGAGTTGTTATCAATAGTCCATCAGAACCTTTGTTCGTTTGACTAGCGGTACAACTCTTTTTTTTTGAGTATTTAGTAGTGATTCATCATAGCCTCTGCTAGTTTAATCATTCACTAATGCTCGTCCTATTTCAAAAACTCACCAAAAAAGATAAAAAAACAAAAACTTTTCAAAAAGACAACCAAGAACTACGTAGCTTTGAATTCTCCATCGCACCGGGAGATACGTAGGAGCGGGCCATGTCCCGTCAAGCACTTTTTCTAAAAACCCCTTTTTTTCCCCTTTCTCACCAAAAATAAGATTTTCATTAAGTTTTCCCATTCATCTTCAAACAAGAAATAAATAGGCAAATCTAGGTATTTTTCAAATCAAACGTTAAAACCACACATTTAATTAGAGGTTCCCTTTCGGTAGAAAGGACGTACGCGGTGCTAACACCTTCCTCGCACGTAATCGACCCCCGAACCTATATCTCTAGTTTTCAAAAGACCATCCGCCTTGTCCAAAAGACCTTTTTTCAATGTTTTGGTCTTAAAATTAAAATATTGGTGGCGGCTCCAAAATTTTCCACGTTGTACATTGAGAAACCCAAACCGGGGATTTTTCGGGGTGCAACATTTACTAATAAATTACTGGGTAGAAAAGGGGTGTTACACTCTTCATATAAATCAACCAACTCATCTAAAATCATATCCCAATAATGGTCTGATCGGATCTCAAACTGTAACACCCATTTCTACCCGGCAATTTAATAGTAAAAATCAGAGTTTTCAAAAATTTCGACAATTAAACGGATGCTACATAAAATAGGAGGAATCAATAAACGAAACAAGTCAACTTTCAATTACTACGCAGCGGATTCAAACAGGTTTTAACTCGAAATCAGACAATAGGATAACAAAATAAAATAGTAATAATATGTGTTCATCCCCCCGAGTGCTACGTATCAGAGCGACGACACCGACCCGAACTAATGAAGGTAAAAGCCTTCATTCGTGGTTACCTGCACGTTACCAACATCGGGGTAACATTCAAACAGAAGGGGTGAGATATCGAACCATATAATAAGATGTATGAAAAACAATATATATAGAATCAGGACATCTAAATACATTACTTCACATCAATCAGGTAATCTCAATCATCAAGAGTCAACAACATAACCACTCAAATATGCAATACGGTATGTAATGCGGAATGCGACTCAATACTATGCACATGCATGCGGTACCGTTTGGAGCAGAACTCCCGACAAAAAAATCTGTCAATAAATAGAGGCATCAACGACTAAAATTTGCCAATCCAGGCCGACGTGTGAGACAAAGCTCCAGGGCCATCAGCCCTCGAAAAAAATCCAAATGCCATGCGACGCGATGATAAATGCTCAAACTATCAATAACAATGGTTACATAGCAGCACGACAACAACGACAACAGGAAGCGACAATTGGCCATAGGCCTACGACATAATATCCTTGCCAATAAATAGAGGCAATCCAACGACCAAAGGAAACAACATTGGCCATAGGCCTACAACAGAATATATTGCTAATGAATAGGGGCAATTCGACTAGGGCAACATTACCAACAAATCAACCACTGAGTTACAATTTAGCAACTTAACAAGGTAACACTTTAACAACTTTAACGGCTCAACCGACAATTAGCCAACCATGGGCCTCTTGCGCCTAATGCGCCCAACTCTTAACAACTTAACCAATTTAACCTTTGACCAACAATTATCAATTAGCCACTTTTAACAACTTAACCAACTAACAATTACCAAATAAACAACTTTAATAACCAGTAATTATCAGTTTACCAATTTCAACAACTTTAACAACCAACAAATATCAATTAGCCAATTTTAACAACTTTCCCCAAAAATTTAGGGCAGCCACACATGGTGCCCATGAGACAGCAGGAAATGGCGCCCCACTATGCGCCCACGAAAACAGCTGGAATTGGCGCCCTACTAGGCGCCCAGCAGGACAAAGGAACTGGCGCCCTATGCGTCCAACACAGGAAACGGCGCCCTACGATACGCCCAGGCATCAGGAAATGGCTCCCATGGCGCCCAGTGCCACAGAACAGAAAACGGCGCACAGGATGGCGCCCAGTAAAACACAGGAACTGAACACGGCGCCCAGGAACATCAGGGGCAGCCACACTTGGCGCCCAGCAACAACAGACACGGCGCCCATGGCCCCCAGCAACATCACGGGCAGCCACACTTGGCGCCCAGCAATAATAGGGCAGCCACACTTGGCGCCCAGCAACAGAACAGGGCAGCCAATATGGCGCCCATGGCGCCCAGTGCGCCAGAACAATGACAGGGCAGCCAGACTTGGCGCCCATGGCGCCCAGTGCGCCAGAACAGCAACAGGGCAGCCAGACATTGGTGCCCTTGGCGCCCAGTGCGCCAGAACAGCAACAGGGCAGCCAGGCATTGGCGCCTTTGGCGCCCAGTGCGCCAGAACAGCAACAGGGCAGCCAGACATTGGCGCCCTTGGCGCCTAGTGCGCCAGAACAACAACAACATCAAAACGGCGCCCATGGCGTCCAGTGCACCAGCGCCCAGCAACAACCACAATCGGCGCCCTTGGCGCCCAGGACCAGCAAACAACAAAGTGGCGCCCAGGACGGCGCCCAGCAACCTACGAACAACTAGATGGTGCCCAGGAGGGCGCCCAGGACAGATTTTTGGTTCTCAATCATCAACAAACATGTTCACACATCATCAATAGGTAACAACATTATCAATAGGATTCAATATCAACATTTAGGGTTCAATCTCTACAACTAGGGTTTTCAAGAATTAACAACACCTAGGGTTCCTTAACCTTCCTACATAGAGCCCGTCATATACCCGATTATTGAGTTAGAACCCCACCCTTACCTTGGATTGAAGTTGAAACTCTCCTTGGTCATTGCCCTAGCTCTCTCTTCGCCGCCCCCCTCCTTGCTCTTCTCTCCAAATTCTTATTTTTTTTCTTCTAAAATGAGCAAACCCTAAAATAACACCTATTTATAATTTTTTTAGTCTTATGGGCTTTCTTATACACTTATGCGACTTCAGCTTCATGGGCCTTCTTTACACCCCCTTATTTTACTACTCCTAACACCAACAATAGGCCCACATGCGAAAATATATTATTACTCTAATATTTTCCTACCACTTAATTCCTAATAATTCAATTAAATAATTAATTAAATATTCGGGGTGTTACACAAACTGCCTTTGGATTTTGGTTGATTGTAGATAAATTTCGACAGGTAACACTGCATCATGCCCAAAAGTGAGTCTAAATGGAGTAGCATTAATGGATTCTCTAAGGGAATTTTGACAAGCCCACAAAGCTTGATCAAGAGTTTTGTGCCAATTCCTAGGCTTCTGTCCAATATGCTTTTTAATCAAATTAATGATAATTTTATTGGCTGCTTCGACTTGACCATTCGCTTGTGCATAATATGGTGTCGAACTTAATAACTTGAATCCAATTTCAGAGGCAAATTCTACCATTTTTCGACCAATAAAAACTGAACCTTGGTCTGTGGTAATGGTTTCTGGAATCCCAAACCTATATAAAATATGGTTTTGAATAAAATTTATAACTGCCTCTTGGTTCACATTAGCTAAGGGAATGGCTTTGACCCACTTAGTGAAGTAGTCGATACCCACTAGTATATAACGGTGGCCTTTCGACGAAGTTGGCTTAATCTCACCAATTATATCAAAAGCCCATCCTCTAAATGGCCAAGGTTTTACTATTGAATGTAACTCACTTGTAGGTACATGTTGCACCCCTGCAAACTTTTGACATTCTTGACAACCTTTAGCAAATTATATGCAATCTTTTAACATAGTTGGCCAGTACACCCCTTGTCGAAACAAGAGCCACTTCATTTTTTGACCTGCTTTATGAGATCCACAAGTTCCACTGTGAGTATTGGATATTGCTAAATATGCCTCACTTTCACTAAGACATTTAAGGAAAACTCCTTCAAGAGTTTTCTTGAACAATTCATTTCCAATGATCACATAGCTTAAGGCTCTATATTTGGTTTTCCTGTCAGTTATTCCTGTTGGATTTTCCAAGTATTCGACAATTTGTTTTTGCCAGTCATCATTTAGCATATTGTCAATGGCAAAAATTTCAAACAAATTTTCATTTGGAGGTAATAACATTTCTGATTTGTCTGCCCCCCCAAGTTTTGGCATTGACAATTCATTTAAAGAACAATCTGTCGAAATTAATTTCTCTTTGATCTCTATTAGCTCTTCTAGTTTTCTCGAGAAACTTTATAGCCAGAAGCAATTTGTGCCAAATCGTTTGCCTCTTGGTTGTCAATTCGAGGCACATGCTCAATGTTAACGTATTGGCAGTGACGAAGTATATTATTAAATTTTCTTTAATACACTTATATTCTTTAGTTAAATGCTTCACAACTAATTCAGAGTCACCTCTAATTTTGACATATTTTGCCCCCAATTCTAGCAAAATTTCAAGTCCTGCTATCAAGGCTTCGTATTCAGCCTCATTATTGGAGAAAAATCCTTCGATTTTAAACTTATACTTCGTTGGGATTTTTGTTGGAGAAACAATCAGTATCCCTATTCCAGAACCATTTTTATGGCTTGAACCGTTAAAGTATAATTTCCATGATCGAATATTCACATTACTTACTGTTGCTTCGACCAATGAGTGGTCGACAATAAAATCAGCAACAATTTGACCTTTAATAGCTTTCAAAGGCTGGTATGTGAGTGAGTATTCGGATAGAGCTAGAGTCCACTTACCAATTCTGCTATGTAATATTGGTTTCGACAACATATGTTTAATTATATCAAAATGCAAATAAACATACATATCAACTGGCTTTATATATTGCTTCAATTTTGTACATGAGAAATACAAGCACAAGCACAAGAACAATTTTTCAGTTGGGTGGTACCTAGTTTCAGCATCATTCAAAACCCTGCTAAGATAATATATGGCTCCTTCGACACCATTTTCATCCTCTTGTGCTAACATGCTACCTATTGACAGGTCTGATGCTGCTATGTACAATTTCATCACCTTACTTCTAATAGGTGGTAACAATATAGGAGGCTTAACTAAGTAAGACATCATTTCGTCGAAGGCTTTCTGATGTTCTGGATCCCATCTGAACACATCTTCCTTCTTCAGTCGAAGCAATGGCGAAAAAACTTGAGTCTTGCCACTTAGGTTTGAAATGAACCTTCTAAGGAAATTGAATTTCCCTAATAAAGACTGCTCTCGTTTCCAAGATTGCCTTTGTCTTGTTTTGATTGATTTCGATGCCTTTTTTGGGCACAACAAATCCCAAGAAATCACCTGCACGTACACAGAAGACACCTTTTATTGGATTCATTTTTAATCCATATTTTCTCATCCTTTCGAATGATTGTCGAAGATGGTCTATATGACCATTTTCTGTCGAAGATTTAACAACAATGTCATCTATGTAAACTTGCATAAAATTTTCTATAAAGTCATGAAACATAGAATTCATTGCTCTTTGGTATGTGGCACCAGCCTTTTTTAGGCCAAAAGGCATTACTACCCATTCATAGACGCCTAAGGCCCCTGGGCAACGAAATGCGGTTTTCAACACATCTTCTTCAGCAATAAAGATTTGATTGTAGCCCGAATAACCATCAAGCATACTTAAATAATCAAACCTTGCTGCTGAATCGACCAGCATTTCTGCCACAGGCATGGGATATTGATCCTTAGGTGTAGCATTATTTAAATCCCTAAAGTCTATGCAGACTCTAAGAGTCCCATTTTTCTTAATAACGGGAACTATATTAGCTAACCAATCAACATACCTGGCAGTTCTGATAAAACTGCTTTTGAGAGTGGTTTGGCTAGGAGCTACCGGTGAGAGTATGACTTGGGAGCTAGAAAGAAAGATGCGGGAGTCCTACCCAGAGTCGTTTGATCAGGTAAATTTCGAGGACGGAATATTCTAAGTGGGGGAGAGTTGTAACACCCTAAATATTTAATTAATTTATTTAATTAAGTATTTAGGAATTTATTTTAATTAATTGGATATAATTTAATTAATTGAAATTATGTTAAAATGGTGTAGGTGGTATTAGAAGGTGGAGGCGCCAATTAGATGAACTTGGGCTTAAGTGAAAAGCCCAAGCCCATGATCCATGTAATATGCGAAGTTGCTAGGTCATTTGGGATTAGGGTTTTAGCTTAGGCATTTTGCGAATTGGAGAAAGAGCAAGAGAGAAGAGGCGCCGTGGAGAAGAGAGAAAGAAGGGAGAGGTCGCGAGCTCAAGAGGAAGAGGAACGTGACCCGTTGCTGTGGTTCTTTTCGTGACTGTCTCTAGGGCTCCTGTTCTTCAAATCCAAGGTAAGGGGAGTTCTATCTTCCTATATAGTAGATGTTTATGATAGGTTTTAGAGTAGGGTTAGCCTAGATCTATCCATATTCATGATCGGTGTGTGATTTCATGTTGTTTGTATGTGATTTGATGTATTCGTGTTGCTCGGAATCCGTTTGTTGGTGTTATGGGCGCATAGGGCGCCATAGGTGTGGGTGCGAGTGTTGCTGGGCGTTGGGCGCCAAGGGCGCCGTGTGCGTGTGTGCTGTGTGCGTGTGTGCTGTGTGCGTGTGTGTTTTGTTGCTGAGCACTGGGCGCCAGGTGCTGGGCGCCAAGGGCGCTGTGTGCGTGTGTGCGTGTGTTGTGGGGCGCTAGGCACCAGGCACTGGGCGCCAAGGGCGCTGTGTGCCCGTGTTGCGCGCCTGTTGCGCTGTGTTGCTTCTGGATGTCTAAGTTTGTGTCTTAGGCGCCCAGTGCCTGGGCGCCACTTTCAGAATGTTCTCGATTTTTAATAAAAACTGTTTTCGCTATATCTTTTGACTCGAGCATCCGTTTTAAACATTTCAAGAAGTGTTGGGAAGCTTTTTCAGTTGTCTACCTGTGTGTCTTATTTTTAAAATAAAAACTTATTATTTTCTGGTGGTTTCTGGGCGCCCAAGTGGCTGTCCCCGGTGGTCATCCCAGTGACGTTGTAAAGCCGTATTGAGTTCTTTAAAAATCCTTTTTGCGTACAACCAACAGTTTTAACGCTTTAGTGTCAAAATGGGTGATTATGACGATGATGCCCTTAGTGGCTAGTTAAATGACGGTTTTGCCCTTAGTGGCTATTGTTTGATTGATGACGTTTATGGATAAGTGACGATGAGGCCCAAAAGGCTAAGCGACGATGATAATAAGTGACGATGAAATATAGCGACGTTGTTGTGTGTAATTATAAATTGACAGGTGTTGTGCCTCTTATTTGGCAAATTGGTAAGTGACGGGTCACATAGTTGACGGTGATTGTGTGTTTGTGTGTGGTGCATGTCATAGTGTCTCATGTATTCCATGTGCATGAACCCAGCGACGATGAGGCCATAAAGGCTAAGCGACGATGATGAAAGGTACCTCATGCATATGCCCGCGAGTGGGTTACATTTCATATAGTTACTTGACATCGTGATGAGTTGTTGTAATGACGTAATTGATGACTGTGATGTGGTTACTCTAGTGCCGTGACTTTGGCTTATTGCTTATCATATGATTTATTATATGGATTGAATTGGACTCACCCTTCTGTTTGAATGTTACCCTTATGCGGTAACGTGCAGGTGATCACGAGTGAAGACCTAGGTATTTTCACTAATTTGAGTCGGGTCGTCATGCTCTGATACGTAGCACTCAGGGGGGAAACGAACTCGATGTTTTAAGACTATTTTGGTTGTTATATGTTATTTGATGGTTTCTCTTTATTTTACTTTCCACTGCGTAATTGGTTTTATTGATGTCAAGGTTGTGGTGACGATGACTGATGCTTGAGACTTTCCCCATTGGGGGCGTGCTACGTATTGCACAATTATTGATGTTGAACTGTTTTATTGAAGTACGATGTTTTATTCGAAGTATGTGTAACATTCCTTGCGATGAAAGAAATTTTGAAACTCTGATTTTACAATCAAATTAACGGGTAGAAAAGGGGTGTTACATTAGTGGTATCAGAGCAGTTCGGTCTGTCCGGCCAATGTTGTCCTGTCATAGTGTCTTATGACAATTAAGAAATTGTTAGATTAGTTCTAAATTTTTGGTTTGTGCTGCAGTGATAATTTGAAATGGCTGGGGAGAACGCTGGTCTTCGGAGTCTGACTACCTTCCAGAGAGAGAGTCCGCCCACTTTTAAGGGCAAATATGATCCAGATGGTGCTATGGCTTGGTTGAAAGAGATCGAGAGGATTTTCAGGGTGATGGACTGCACTGTTGAGCAGAAGGTCCGTTTTGGTACTCACATGTTAGCTGAGGAGGCCGACGACTGGTGGTTGGCTACTAGGCAGAGGTTGGAGACTGTGCAGGAAGAGATTACCTGGGAGGTATTCAGTAGAGAATTTCTGAGAAGGTATTTTCCTGAAGATGTCCGAGGAAAGAAAGAAATAGAGTTCCTGGAACTGAAGGAGGGTGGTATGTCTGTGACTGAGTATGCGGCGAAGTTTGTGGAATTGGCAAAATTCTATCCGCACTATAGTGAGGCTACAGCTGAGTTCTCGAAATGCATCAAGTTCGAGAATGGTTTGAGGCCTGACATCAAAAAGGCGATTGGTTACCAGAAGATCTGGGTGTTCGCTGATCTGGTTGATAGCTGTAGGATCTTTGAGGAGGACAGTACTGCACATTACAAAGTTGTGTCTGAGAAAAAGGGTAAGTTTCCGAGTCGAAGCAAGCCGTATGAGGTTCCTGCAGGTAAGGGTTATCAGAGGGCTGCTGGAGGTAAGAAGGCTAGTGGGGGAGATGCTCCTGCTAGCATTGTCTGTTTTAAGTGTGGCAAACCTGGCCACAAGAGTACTACATGCGGGTCTGATGAGAGAGTTTGCTACCGTTGTGGTAAAAAGGGTCATATGGCGGCCGAGTGTAGGGTCAAGGATGTAGTGTGTTTCAACGGTGGTGAGTCTGGGCATATCAGTGCAAAATGTACAAAGCCGAAGAAAGAAAGGTTTAGTGGGAAAGTGTTCGCATTGGCAGGAGAGGAGCCTGCTGAGAGGGATGGTCTTCTTAGAGGTACGTGTTTCATTAACGGTACTTCTCTGAAATCTCTTATTGATACTGGTGCTACCCATTGCTTTATATCTGTTGATTGTTGTAAAAGATTGGGTCTTGTTTTATCTGCTATGTATGGGGATATGGTTTTCGATACTCCTGCGAAGGGGTCGGTGATTACTTCCCAGGTGTGTTCTCAGTGTCCCATGTCGATCTTCGGCAGGGACTTTGTTGTGAATTTTGTTTGCTTGCCGTTGAGAGGACTAGATGTAATCTTGGGCATGGACTGGTTAGAGAATAACCACGTCCATATCGACTGTCGTAGCAAGTCGGTTAGTTTCGGGGAAGAAGATTCTGTTTTGGTATCCGCTAGTCAGTTGAAGAAGTTGAGGAAGGAAGGAGTTCAGCTATTTTCGTTGATGGCATCGTTGTCTGCTGAGAGTCAAGCTGTTATTGAAGAACTGCAAGTGGTACGCGAGTTTCCTGAGGTTTTTCCTGACGAAATTCCGAGTGTGCCGCCGGAGAGGGAAGTTGAGTTCTCGATTGATCTTGTACCTGGTACGAGGCCTGTGTCTATGGCACCGTACAGGATGTCGGCGTCAGAATTGTCTGAGTTGAAGACGCAACTCGAAGAATTGCTTGAGAAAAAGTTTGTGAGACCGAGTGTATAATCGTGGGGAGCTCCGGTATTGTTAGTAAAGAAGAAAGATGGGAGTATGAGGTTATGTGTGGACTATCGTCAGTTGAATAAGGTAACTATCAAGAACAAGTATCTGCTTCCGAGGATCGACGATTTGATGGATTAGTTGGTGGGTGCCCGTGTTTTCAGCAAAATTGATTTGAGGTCCGGATATCATCAGATTAAGGTGAAGGATGAAGATGTTCAGAAGACAGCTTTCAGGACAAGGTATGGGCATTATGAGTATTCAGTGATGCCGTTCGGTGTGACCAATGCACCTGGTGTATTTATGGAATATATGAATCGTATTTTCCATAATTACCTAGATCGGTTTGTGGTGGTCTTCATAGATGACATTCTAGTTTATTCTAAGTCAGAGGAAGAGCATGCCGAGCACCTGAAGTCAGTATTGGAAGTTCTGAAAGAGAAAAAGTTGTATGCTAAGTTATCGAAGTGTGAGTTCTGGCCGAAAAAGGTGAGTTTCCTTGGGCACGTGATTTCGGGTAATGGTATCGCGGTTGAACCGGCAAAAGTAGAAGCAGTGTTGGAGTGGGAGGCTCCGAAATCCGCAATAGAGATTAGAAGCTTTTTGGGTTTGGCTGGGTACTACAGGAGGTTCATCGAGGGTTTTTCCAAGTTGGCCCTTCCGTTGACTCAGTTGACTTGTAAGGGTAAAGTTTTCGTTTGGGATGCTCGGTGTGAGGAAAGTTTTATGGAACTGAAGAAGAGATTGACAACGTCGCCTGTTTTGACGTTGCCTAATCCGGAGGAACCGTTTGTTGTATATTGTGACGCTTCGAAGATGGGTCTTGGTGGTGTGCTGATGCAAGATGGGAAAGTCGTTGCGTATGCGTCGAGGCAGTTGCGGGCTCATGAGAAAAATTACCCTACGCATGATTTGGAATTGGCTGCTGTAGTATTTGTGCTTAAGTGGAGGCACTATCTTTATGGTTCGAGGTTTGAGGTGTTCAGTGATCATAAGAGTCTGAAGTATCTGTTCGACCAGAAGGAGTTGAATATGAGACAGCGTCGGTGGTTGGAGCTCTTGAAGGATTATGACTTCGGTTTGAATTATCATCCCGGCAAAGCTAATGTCGTGGCTGATGCTTTAAGCCGGAAGTCTTTGCATATGTCAGCAATGATGGTGAAGGAATTAGAGTTGATTGAGGAATTCCGAGATTTGAGTTTGGTTTGTAGAATGACACCTCGTAGTGTCAAGCTGGGAATGTTAAAGATCGATAATGACTTTCTGGGCAGCATCAGAGAGGCTCAGAAGTCAGATGTCAAGTTGGTAGATTTAATGAATGGGGTTGGTCAATCTGAAGATGAAGATTTCAAATTGGATTCTCGTGGTGCGTTGAGGTTCCGGGGTAGGATCTGTGTTCCGGATGATGCGGAGATGAGAAAGGCAATTTTGGAGGAGGGCCACCGTAGCAAGTTGAGTATCCATCCTGGAGCAACAAAAATGTATCAAGATCTGAAAAGGATGTTTTGGTGGTATGGTATGAAGAGAGATGTGGCACAGTTTGTGTATGCCTGTTTGACCTATCAGAAGTCGAAGGTTGAGCATCAGAAGCCTGCAGGGTTGATGCAACCGTTGGAAGTTCCAGAGTGGAAGTGGGATAGCATTGCGATGGACTTTGTGACGGGATTGCCGAATACAGTTAGGGGTCATGACGCTATTTGGGTGATTGTTGATAGGTTAACGAAGTCTGCTCACTTTGTTCCTATTAATGTCACTTATCCGGTGTCGAGGTTGGCAGAGGTCTATGTCAAAGAAATTGTGAAGTTGCACGGTGTTCCGAAGAGTATTGTGTCAGATAGGGATCCGAGGTTCAATTCTGAGTTTTGGACGGGTTTGCAGAAGGAATTGGGTTCGAAGTTGAAAATGAGTTCGGCATATCATCCTCAGACAGATGGTCAGTCAGAGAAGACAATTCAGTCGTTAGAAGATTTGTTGAGGGCTTGTGTCTTGGAACAAGGGGGTTCGTGGGATTCCTACCTTGCGTTGATTGAATTTACCTATAACAACAGTTACCATTCCAGTATCGGGATGGCACCGTTTGAAGCATTGTATGGTCGAAAGTGTAGAACGCCGTTGTGTTGGTATGAGTCGGGGGAGAGTGTAGTGTTGGGACCGGAGATTGTCCGGGAGACTACAGAGAAAATCAAGATGATCCGTGAAAAGATGAAGGCTTCGCAGAGTCGTCAGAAGAGTTATCATGATAAGCGGAGGAAAGATTTAGAGTTTCGGGAGGGTGAGCATGTGTTCTTGAGGGTTTCTCCTATTACCGGTGTTGGTCGAGCGTTGAAGTCGAAGAAGCTCACTCCTCGCTTTGTTGGTCCTTATCAGATTTCTGAGAGAATCGGAAATGTGGCTTATAGGGTGGCTTTACCGCCAAATCTTTCGAATTTGCACGACGTGTTTCATGTGTCGCAACTTCGGAAGTATGTTTCGGATCCATCTCATGTGATCCATATGGATGATGTAGAGGTGCGGGATAATCTCACTGTGGAGACGATGCCCGTACGGATTGAGGATCGTGAAGTGAAAGTGCTTAGAGGCAAAGAGATTGCATTGGTGAAAGTGGTTTGGCTAGGAGCTGCCGGTGAGAGTATGACTTGGGAGCTAGAAAGCAAGATGCGAGAGTCCTACCCAGAGTCGTTTGATCAGGTAAATTTCGAGGACGAAATATTCTAAGTGGGGGAGAGTTGTAACACCCTAAATATTTAATTAATTTATTTAATTAAGTATTTAGGAATTTATTTTAATTAATTGGATATAATTTAATTAATTGAAATTATGTTAAAATGGTGTAGGTGGTATTAGAAGGTGGAGGCGCCAGTTAGATGAACTTGGGCTTAAGTGAAAAGCCCAAGCCCATGATCCATGTAATATGCGAAGTTGCTAGGTCATTTGGGATTAGGGTTTTAGCTTAGGCATTTTGCGAATTGGAGAAAGAGAAAGAGAAAGAGAGAAGAGGCGCTGTGGAGAAGAGAGAAAGAAGGGAGAGGTCGCGAGCTCAAGAGGAAGAGGAACGTGACCCGTTGCTGTGGTTCTGTTCGTGACTGTCTCTAGGGCTCCTGTTCTTCAAATCCAAGGTAAGGGGAGTTCTATCTTCCTATATAATAGATGTTTATGATAGGTTTTAGAGTAGGGTTAGCCTAGATCTATCCATATTCATGATCGGTGTGAGATTTCATGTTGTTTGTATGTGATTTGATGTATTCGTGTTGCTCGGAATCCGTTTGTTGGTGTTATGGGCGCATAGGGTGCCATAGGTGTGGGTGCGAGTGTTGCTGGGCGTTGGGCGCCAAGGGCGCCGTGTGCGTGTGTGCTGTGTGCGTGTGTGTTGTGTTGCTGAGCGTTGGGCGCCAGGCGCCAGGCGCTGGGCGCCAAGGGCGCTGTGTGCGTGTGTGCGTGTGTTGTGGGGCGCTCGGCGCCAGGCGCTGGGCGCCAAGGGCACTGTGTGCCCGTGTTGCGCGCCTGTTGCGCTGTGTTGCTTCTGGATATCTAAGTTTGTGTCTTAGGCGCCCAGTGCCTGGGCGCCACTTTCAGAATGTTCTCGATTTTTAATAAAAACTGTTTTCACTATATCTTTTGACTCGGGCATCCGTTTTAAACGTTTCAAGAAGTGTTGGGAAGATTTTTCAGTTGTCTACCCGTGTGTCTTATTTTTAAAATAAAAACCTATTATTTTCTGGTGGTTTCTGGGCGCCCAAGTGGCTGTCCCCGGTGGTCATCCCAGTGACGTTGTAAAGCCGTATTGAGTTCTTTAAAAATCCTTTTTGCGTACAACCAACAGTTTTAATGCTTTAGTGTCAAAATGGGTGATTATGACGATGATGCCCTTAGTGGCTAGTTAAATGACGGTTTTGCCCTTAGTGGCTATTGTTTGATTGATGACGTTTATGGATAAGTGACGATGAGGCCCAAAAGGCTAAGCGACGATGATAATAAGTGACGATGAAATATAGCGACGTTGTTGTGTGTAATTATAAATTGACAGGTGCTGTGCCTCTTATTTGGCAAATTGGTAAGTGACGGGTCACATAGTTGACGGTGATTGTGTGTTTGTGTGTGGTGCATGTCATAGTGTCTCATGTATTCCATGTGCATGAACCCAGCGACGATGAGGCCATAAAGGCTAAGCGACGATGATGTATTCGTGTTGCTCGGAATCCGTTTGTTGGTGTTATGGGCGCATAGGGCGCCATAGGTGTGGGTGCGAGTGTTGCTGGGCGTTGGGCGCCAGGCGCTGGGCGCCAAGGGCGCCGTGTGCGTGTGTGCTGTGTGTGTGTGTGTTGTGTTGCTGAGCGTTGGGCACCAGGCGCCAGGCGCTGGGCGCCAAGGGCGCTGTGTGCGTGTGTGCGTGTGTTGTGGGGCGCTCGGCGCCAGGCGCTGGGCGCCAAGGGCGCTGTGTGCCCGTGTTGCGCGCCTGTTGCGCTGTGTTGCTTCTGGATATCTAAGTTTGTGTCTTAGGCGCCCAGTGCCTGGGCGCCACTTTCAGAATGTTCTCGATTTTTACTAAAAACTGTTTTCACTATATCTTTTGACTCGGGCATCCGTTTTAAACGTTTCAAGAAGTGTTGGGAAGATTTTTCAGTTGTCTACCTGTGTGTCTTATTTTTAAAATAAAAACTTATTATTTTCTGGTGGTTTCTGGGCGCCCAAGTGGCTGTCCCCGGTGGTCATCCCAGTGACGTTGTAAAGCCGTATTGAGTTCTTTAAAAATCCTTTTTGCGTACAACCAACAGTTTTAATGCTTTTGTGTCAAAATGGGTGATTATGACGATGATGCCCTTAGTGGCTAGTTAAATGACGGTTTTGCCCTTAGTGGCTATTGTTTGATTGATGACGTTTATGGATAAGTGACGATAAGGCCCAAAAGGCTAAGCGACGATGATAATAAGTGACGATGAAATATAGCGACGTTGTTGTGTGTAATTATAAATTGACAGGTGTTGTGCCTCTTATTTGGCAAATTGGTAAGTGACGGGTCACATAGTTGACGGTGATTGTGTGTTTGTGTGTGGTGCATGTCATAGTGTCTCATGTATTCCATGTGCATGAACCCAGCGACGATGAGGCCATAAAGGCTAAGCGACGATGAGGCCATAAAGGCTAAGCGACGATGATGAAAGGTACCTCATGCATATGCCCGCGAGTGGGTTGCATTTCATATAGTTACATGACATCGTGATGAGTTGTTGTAATGACGTAATTGATGACTGTGATGTGGTTACTCTAGTGCTGTGACTTTGACTTATTGCTTATCATATGATTTATTATATGGATTGAATTGGACTCACCCTTCTGTTTGAATGTTACCCCTATGCGGTAATGTGCAGGTGATCACGAGTGAAGACCTAGGTATTTTCACTAATTTGAGTCGGGTCGTCATGATCTGATACGTAGCACTCATGGGGGAAACGAACTCGATGTTTTAAGACTATTTTGGTTGTTATATGTTATTTGATGGTTTCTCTTTATTTTACTTTCCGCTGCGTAATTGGTTTTATTGATGTCAAGGTTGTGGTGACGATGACTGATGCTTGAGACTTTCCCCATTGGGGGCGTGCTACGTATTGCACAATTATTGATGTTGAACTGTTTTATTGAAGTACGATGTTTTATTCGAAGTATGTGTAACCCTCCTTGAGCTTGAATTTTCTTGGTCGAACCCATTGGGTCCTTTTCTAAACCTAAAGGCTCGTCATCATAGATACAATTGAGCCTTTGGCCTTCGACCATATTATCTTTATCTTTGATTCCACTAGTTTCGTTAACCATTTTTTGTTTTATTTCGGCTTCCAAAGCCGCATTTTGTTTGTTCTCGGCCACATAGGCCGTGATTCGATTCCAAGCACTGGGCTCAGACATCATAGCTGTTTAGGGACCATCCCACCCTATAGGCCTGCAGAAGCCTTTTGAGTGGTTTTCTTCGCTAATGACCTCCCTCTCCCAAATGAATCCATTGTTTGGGTGAAGGTCAAGTGAATAAAACACATTATCTTGTGGTGTGTATCCACTTGTTGATGGCGTACATGGTGCAATGTTTGCCAGGTGTTTGTCGAACGTCTTCTTTGTTATGTGATCTACCTCTACCAAGAAATAGCTTTGATCACCTTCGACGTTTTCAACTAGTCCATCTTCTCTCCAGATGGAAAGCCTTTGGTGGAGGGTCGAAGGCACTGCGCCTACTCCATGGATCCACTCCCTTCGTCGTTGTTGTTGGTGCATCATCTGTCGAAACAGATGCAATAGAAACAGCTACAGATATTCGACAAACGTGTAAATACAAATCATACATGGAAAGAAAATTAAATTTTTCTAAGAGTCTTATACATTACCTTCTCTGATAATAGATGTGACTCGAACATGTCGAATGTCCAAATGTAGATGACCTTCAAACGTGTATAAGGTATACTTAGTCAGAACTACTTTCTCATCTCTCTTATTCGAAAGAAAATTGTAAAGTGCCCCAATCGAACCACATAAAAACCATGGTGGGAGTGGTGGTCGAAATGCCAAAGCCAGGTTACTGGTTGGCAAAGGCGGATTTGAGTTTATTTTGTGCTAAAGCAAAAGAATATCTATCAGTTACCTGAGGGGGAAAAACATTGTTGGAATTCTTTCGATATATTTTTCTTTTAAAACTGTTGCAGCTTGAGAAACAGTTCGACTAAGTTTATTTGGATCATACACAGTTTCAAAGTATTTTTGGAATGCTTGAATTATTTGAATGTGTGTACCTTTTGATTTGGTCGTCTTTTTCTGCGAAGAAGGAAAAGCAGAAATTAGATTTGACAGCAGGGTAGCCTCTTCGACACCAGCAAATTTTCTTGTAAAATATTCTGTCCACCATTTTGAAAATCCTTTGGTGCAAGAGAATAAAGGTTTGAAAGCAATGGGATCGAAGTTGAACGAGCCTTGGAGAAAACAGTTAAGACACTCTTTCCACTCTTCCTCATTTCCTGGAAGCACCATTTCTTTCCTAGAACTGAAGAAGGGACTAGGTCTAAGCTGGCATAGCCCAAATTGTCTCGCAACCATACTGGGGTGATATGAATATGTGCCAAATAGAGCAGCAGCTTTTCCAGGGGAAATTCTAGCTGACAAACTTGGGAGTTAAAAAGGCTTCCCAAACCTGGTTGGTGCCTTCTTCATCGACAAGAGTAGTTGTAGGAAACTCTCTTTTGAACCAATCTGGTCCATGAGTCCTTCTGACAAAGGACGCCATCGAAGGAGTGAAGTCTGTGCAGTTCATAAACATGTCGAATGATGTAGAAAACAAGTCTTGTGTAGACACTGCTATCTCTCTGGGCTTTAAAACAGCAAGCCTTTCACCTTCGACACTCCTGGCTTCGACCATTGCAGTATAGTCATCAGGAATATACATTTGAAGTTTCGACTCAAAAGTGGCAAGAAGCCACAACTAGAATAACAAAATTGGCCCAGAGACCAAGTATTTCCATTCTGGCTTGAGTTCTTTCAAGGCATGAACTCCTTGTCATAAACTTTCATAAAGTGACCCCAGAATGAGAGTGCCAAGGTTGATCTCTCGAAACTCATGGATTTGAATGGCCAGAGGGATATACATTTTTGCCACCTGAAGTGACGAAGAGCAAAAGACATAGAAGGAGAGCCAAAAGGTGAGAAAAGCAATGTGCTCTTCATCAGAAACATCCTCAGTGTTGGTAACATGGTTATCTTCAATGCACCCTTTAAAAGTAGGACGCTTGAAGTCAAACTCATGATGGTTGCCAGTGGTACTACGGTCGAAAACCTCTCCTGTTGGTTTAAGCCCAGTAATAGCAGCCACATCTAACAAGGTAGGAGTAAGCATGCCACACTTCAGATGCAGGCAATTGGTGGTTAGCTCCCAAAAATGCAGAGCTGCAATAAGCATTGGGCTTTGATATCGAGGCCCATATCTCGACAAATGAATCAAGTCAAAAATACCCTGTGCCATCCAGGTTTCCACCTTTTTCGACTCAACTTTGTTTAGCCAGTTGATGTAAGGTGTTTGAGTCTTGTCGACGGGCGGTGAAGATCGAAAAACCCTATTTGGGTTACCCATGAAATCCATTACATGTGGACCTTGGCTGAAGACCCTAGGGCTATACCTATGGTAGCCAGGGAAAACCTCCCTAATCTTATCAGAATCATCACCCGGAAGAGGAAGAGGGCCTAAAAATGCATTCTTGAGAGGTTTAGAAGAGGGGATTAGTACCTGAGATTGATAGATTTTGGCCTCCTCTTTTGTTAAAGCTGGTTCAGATACAAGAAGCTGCTTCCCAGAAGCTACAGTGCCAGGAAGTTGTACATTGGAAGATGAAGCCATTGTTGACAGTGTTTGAGTTTTCAGAAGGTTTCGCTGGTACAGAAATGGAAGTCATGAAGAAATAGAGCTTCGTAAACAAGGTTCTCTGGTGCGTGAGCAGTGATTTTCGTAAGGAAGAAGAAGAAAGGGGTTCACAGAAGCAGAAAGAAAGAAGATGAAGAATCTGGAAAAAAATGAAATGAAGAGGCGGAATTCCTTTTATAACTGTTTTTGACCACTGTTTTAAAAAAAAGAGAGAAAAACGTGGGGTAATCATGATAGTTGTGGGAAAATGTGGGATTATGGAAATCTCAACAGTTCCATGCGTACACGTGGCGCAATATCTCTGGAAAGTAGCGCCAGAAAGGCACTTTTTCGAAAAAACGTCTCTTCACTCCTGAACCAGGATATCAATGGTGTCATAAGATTTGGTACGGAGTAGTCGAACGATGCTTCAAAAAACGTCATTTTCTATCTTCGTTTAAAAACTCAGTAGAAAAAGCCTTTTTTGGGGGGCAATTTGTTAGCCTGCATTTTCGATAGGCTAAATTAAATGCAGTCAATGAAGCTTAAACTTATGATTTTGAAGAAGAGATATTTCGACAGGAGAAAGTGAGTTTGGTAGCAGATCAAAGATAAAGAGGCGCTGTCGAAGAAGCATAGCAACGACGCCACTGGGGAGTACGAAAGTAACGTGGTCGAAGCAGGTGGCAGTTACACTGTCGAAGTCCTCAGAAGTTACCATTTTTTGAATTCATTAAGCAGTTATTCTTTTCCCTTCTATTATAAATACTAGTTGTCTGAAGGGAAAAGGTGGTCGCAATTCATTTACATAATTCTAAAACACTCAAACTTCCGCAAACAGAGAAAACGAGTCAACAGAAACAATGTATGAATCTGCGTTCCACTCTTTATAAATTAATGCAATTTTACTTCTGTTTCTTTAAGATTTCTGCACATTTATTGCTTGTTCTCTTCACATTCATCTCTTCTTTATCCGCTTTCTCCGTCAATTCGACGGTTACTCTTAATGCGGTCAAATTAAACCATAAGAACACTAACAATTTCTGGAAAACTTTAAACAAAAATGTTCTGCGATTTTCTAGTTGATGTTGCAAGCAACACTTATGTGTAACTAGTGGTGTTTACCAAAAACCACGGTAAACACTACCCCTTTCTCTTTGATCCATCTCTGTACGAATACGGGTAGACTGTGGACGACCCTTTTTATCTCTCCGTTTAGATGGATCATGCTGCAGTTCTGGGCCATTGAAATCAGGCCATGACAACTCAGATGGCAATGGTGGGAACTCCTCAAAGTATGTATTGAAAACATACTGCATTTTGTACTGTGGTTGCACGAATTCCATGTGATCGTAATTAACTTTTGAACATTGCGCAATCACATGGGAATAAGAATAGTGCAGAGCCTGAAATTCCCCACACTCACACGTCCTGTCTCTGAAGTTAACCACGAATGTGCCCGCAGCTCTCCCACTTTGTGGTCGTATAATTTCTTCCACTCTAAACAATTTTTGGGCATGATCGTGAATTGCCACGTTGTGCGTGTTCGAGACAGCTCGGTTGTAATCTATTTTTTCCATCAGTTTTTCAGAGTACATAGTTCCTGACTCCAACATTGCCTGTGTCTGGGTTCCCCTTTTGAAAAAAGTCTCGTTCAGCCTAAAATATGAGGCCGGTATCAAAGAATGTATAGGGAGATTTCGCAGGCGCTTGATCACTTTGTTGATGCACTCGGCAAGGTTTGTTGTCATGTGCCCCCAACGGTAACCTCCATCGCACCACTGCATCCATTGTTCGGGGTTTATGTCCTCAACCCAAGCCACCCCATCAGGACCCACTTCATCACCAATCTCGGCTTTGTAGTGATTGGCGGATTTTTGTGTTTTTGGTAAACACCGCTAGTTACACATAAGTGTTGCTTGCAGGATCAACTAGAAAATCCCAAAACATTTGTGTTTAAAGTTTTCCAGAAATTGTTAGTGTAATTGACAGGGAAAGTGTATAAAGAAGAGATGAATGCGAAAAGAACAAACAATAAATGTACAGAAATCTTAAAGAAACAGAAGTAAAATTGCATTAATTTATAAGGAGTGGAACGCAGATTCATACATTGTTTCTGTTGACTCGTTTTCTCTGTATGCGGAATTATGAGTGTTTTTAGAAGTATGTAAATGAATTGCGACCTTTTTCCCTTCAGACAAACTACTATTTATAATAAAAAGGGAAATGATAACTGCTTAAAGAGTTTGAAAAGTGGTAACTGCTGAAGGCTTCGACCATGTAATTGCTACACGCTTCGACTATGTAACTGCCACCTGCTTCGACCACTTCCTTGGTTTTGATCTGCTACCAATCTCTTACTTTCTTTCTTGTCGAAATGTCGCCTTGAAGCTCTCAATTTGGTTAAGTTCTAGGAGTGGTCGAAGATCTCCCTTGGAATACCTTCTCAGTGTCGAAGGCCAGCATTTCCTCTTTAAAATGACAAGTCAAACTTCCTTGACTGCATTTAATTGAGCTTGTCGAAAATGTAGGCTAACAAATTTCCCCCCAAAAATGTCATTTTCGACTGAGGTTCAAATGAAGATAGAAAATTGACGTTTTTTGAAGCATCGTTCGACTAATCCGTATGAAATCTTATGACATCATTGATATCTTGGTTCAGGAGTGAAGAGACGCTTTCAGCGCAGCAGTGCCTTTATGGCGTTACTTTTCCAGGGAAATTACGCCACGTGTACATAGGGAACTGTTGGGATTTCCATGATCCCCTGTTTTCCCACAACTGTCATGATGACTCCACGTTTTCTCTTTTTTTTTAAGAGTGGTCATAACAGCTATAAGAGAAACTGTGTCTCTTCATTTCATTTTTCTGAATTTCTCAATCTACTTTGTATTATATGACAATATTCTTTGGCATTTGGATTTCATTATGCCATGTTTAAATATCTTCGTTACTGCTCAGTCTTGTGTTATTTTCACTTCTTGCAATGTTGGCTTATATCTTTTTAAATACTTGCCATTTATACGCATGATTCGACTATCAGCACCTACTTCTTCGACTTCGTAAGCACCGTTTGAAAAAGCTTGTATGATTTTATATGGTCCTTCCCAATTTGGTGACCATTTAGCTAAGGCCCTATCTTTTTTGTCCATAGGTAAGATAACTTTCCACACCAAGTCTCCCAAAGTAAAATTTTTTAACTTTACTTTTTTGTTATACGCTTTAGCTACTCTCTCTTTTTGCCTTGTAAGGACATCTAATGCAAATAACCTCTCTTCATCCAAATCAACCAATTCATCAAGAATCATATCCCAATAATGATCTAATGGGATCTCAAATTGCCTTTGGATTCTGGTTGATTGAAGATAAATTTCGACTGGTAATACTACATCATGCCCAGAAGTGAGTCTAAAAGGAGTAGCATTAATGGATTCTCTGGGGGAATTTCGACAAGCCCACAAAGCTTGATCAAGAGTTTTGTGCCAATTCCTAAGCTTCTGTCCAATATACTTTTTAATCAAATTAATGATAATTTTATTGGCCGCTTCTACTTGACCATTTGCTTGTGCATAATATGGTGTCGAACTCAATAACTTGAATCCAATTTCAGAGGCAAATTCTACCATTAGCTAAGGGAATAGCTTCGACCCACTTAGTAAAGTAGTCGATACCCACTAGTATATAACGGTGGCCTTTCGACGAAGTTGGCTTAATTTCACCAATTATATCTAAAGCCCATCCTCTAAATGGCCAAGGTTTTACTATCGAATGTAACTCACTTGCAGGTACATGTTGCACCCCTACAAACTTTTGACATTCTTGAGATCCTTTAGCAAATTCTATGCAATCTTTTAACATAGTAGGCCAGTACACTCCTTGTCGAAACAAAAGCCATTTCATCTTGTGACCTGCTTGATGAGATCCACAAGTTCCACTGTGAGTATTGGATATTGCTAGATATGCATCACTTTCACTAAGACATTTGAGCAGAACTCCTTCAGGAGTTTTCTTGAACAATTCATTTCCAATAATCACATAGCTTAAGGCTCTATACTTGGTTTTCCTGTTAGTTATTCCTGTTGGATTTTCCAAGTATTCGACAATTTGTTTTCTCCAGTCATCATTTAGCATATTGTCAATGGCAAAAATTTCAAACAAATTTTCACTTGGAGGTAATAACGTTTCTGACTTGTCTGCCCCCCAAGTTTTGGCATTGACAATTCATTTAAAGAACCATTTGTCGGAATCAATTTCTCTTTGATCTCTATTAGCTCTTCTAGTTTTTCTCGAGAAACTTTATAGCCAGAAGCAATTTGTGCCAAATCGTTTGCCTCTTGGTTGTCAATTCGAGGCACGTGCTCAATGTCAACGTAATCGAAACGTTTTAACAAAGCAATGGCAGTGGCGAAGTATATTATTAAATTTTCTTTAATACACTTGTATTCTTTAGTTAATTGGTTCACAACTAATTCAGAGTCACCTCTAATTTCGACAGATTCTGTCCCCAATTCTAGCAAAATTTCAAGTCCTGCTATCAAGGCTTCATATTCAGCCTCATTGTTGGAGCATAATCCTTCGATTTTAAAATTATACTTCGTTGGGATATTTGTTGGAGAAACAATCAGCATTCCTATTCCAGAACCATTTTTATGGCTTGAACCGTCGAAGTATAATTTCCATGGTCGGATATTCGCATGATTAGCTGTCGCTTCGACCAATGAGTGGTCGACAATAAAATCAGCAATAATTTGACCTTTAATAGATTTCAAAGGTTGGTATGTTGGTGAATATTCGGATAGAGCCAGAGCCCACTTACCAATTCTGCTATGTAATATTAGTTTCGACAACATATGTTTAATTATATCAAAATGCGAATAAACGTACACATCGACGGGCTTTATATATTGCTTCAATTTTGTACATGAAAAATACAAGCACAGGCACAATATTTCAGTTGGGTGGTACCTAGATTCAGCATCATTCAAAACCCTACTGAGGTAATATATGGCTCTTTTGACACCATTTTCATCCTCTTGTGCTAACATGCTACCTATTGACAGGTCTGATGCTGCTATGTACAATTTCATCACCTTATTTCTAATAGGTGGTAACAATATAGGAGGTTTGACTAAGTAAGACTTGATCTCGTCGAAGGCTTTTTGATGTTCTGGATCCCATCTGAACACATCTTCCTTCTTCAGTCGAAGAAATGGCGAAAAAACTTGAGTCTTGCCACTTAGGTTTGAAATGAACCTTCTAAGGAAATTTATTTTCCCTAATAAAGACTGCAGTTCTTTCTTAGTCGAAGGAGCTCTCGTTTCCAAGTTTGCCTTTGTTTTGTTTTGATTGATTTCGGTGCCTTTTTTTGTGTACAACAAATCCCAAGAAATCACCTACACGTACACAGAAGGCACATTTTATTGGATTCATTTTTAATCCATATTTTCTCATCCTTTCGAATGATTGTCGAAGATGGTCTATATGACCATTTTCTGTCGAAGATTTAACAACAATGTCATCTATGTAAACTTGCATAAAATTTTCTATAAAGTCATGAAACATAGTGTAGCACCCCGGTAAATTTAACATGTAAAAATACCCAAGTGCACCAAAGTATAAACATCAGAGATAATAATTCCTGTTCAGACACTGAATACCACAATCGAAATTTTGCTGAAATAAAACACAACCGTCTTATACACAAATAAGACTATACGGTACTCAGACCATAACTGTCAGCAACTATGGTAGTCAGAGTCATACAAGAAAGCGGAAAGAAAGATAAACAAAACACTAATGCCATAGTGCTATGATACATGGACAACAGAAGGAAAATAAACTTAAACATAAAACTAAGTCATCCTCCATCACCCGGGGCCACCTACTCGTGCCTCTGCGGTTTCTTCTATCCCTGTTTATCTGTAAAACAACAACATTTAAACAGTGAGATACAATCTCAGTGAGTTCTACCGAGACCCCTACTAACGCTCTCGGTCCAATTATGAAATGGTTTTGACTGTATACGGCATCGACTGCGCGAACGCTCCAAACCCGATGAACCGCATTATTTAACCTTTGACAGGTCATCGACTGCGCGAACGCTACATACCCGATGAACCTGTTACAACCAAGTACGATACCGACTGCGCGAACGCTACATACCCGGTGAACCACCTTACCAATAGTACTTTCCCTATTGCAAGAGGCCTAGGGTAAGGGTGCATGACTACCCCGCCTAGTATGTCTACATGGGTCGTCACCCAAACTCGATATAATATATATATCTACAGTACTATGAACCCACGGTCCATCAAATCAGACAATCAGTGAAACACTTTAATCCACAATTTTATAAAATCCAAGTTCACACTCGCAATCTAGTTGACCACTTTTCGACACAATTTTCAATATCAAAAACAGTTCATTTTTCCTTAAAAATAGAATATCCATTTAGGCCTCTGAATAAGCTTTCCAACGCATCTTAGAACACCTCAATCGAGTTCCCGGATCAAAAGTTATCGCGAAACGAAAACAGTGTTTGGTTGCTGAAATTCTGCCAACTGGCGCGCGAGTGGCGCGTGGCGCGCAAGCGGTGCGCGAACTGACAGCAGGTTCTGCCAAATGGCGCGCGAGTGGCGCGCGGCGCGCAAGTGGCGCGCGAACAGACAGCAAGGGGGTCTGTCAAGGGCAGATTTTGGCGATTTCGATTTTAGTTCCGATCGAAAACAGATTTTAGTTCCGATCGAAAACAGATCCAACAACCAATATAATGAATCCAATACAAACCACACAATCAATCAATCCAATCCAAAACGTAATTAAAACGGATTTTTATCCGAAACGCTATTTTTCGGATAACGGTTTTTGACTTAAAATTTCTCGGAACCAATCAACGCACAAATTATACCAAAACGGAATAAACCTAAACGTGAGTAAAACTCACCCTTGAAGCGAGTGGCGACGCCGAGACTTCAAAATCACCGAGTCTTCACCAAAACCCCAAATCGAGTCCAATCAACACCAAACCGCTCCCAACTTCGTTTCGAGCTCCAAATCGCGCTCCACCGTTCTTGGCTTCGATCCTAATCATGATTCAACCATCAATTCCAGCTCACAACTTGAGATTTCAACAAATCAATTCCAAAAACCCCTAGAAATTCGTAGGTCAATAGAATGAGGAAAAATGGAAGGGAATTTTACCAAGTTATGGGGTTATGTTGAGGAAGAGGAGGTGATGAAGATGATGAAGTTTGGAGCTTGGAGGTTGAGGATCCTTCTTCTTCTCTTCCCTTTTTCCTTCTTCTTTTCTCTTCTTCCTTTCTCTTTTCTTTTCTCTTTTCCTTTCTCTGTTTCCAGCGCTTCCTTCCTTCTTTTCTTTCTTTCCTTTCTTCTTTTATTTAACACACACACATATTTATTTAATTAATAAATAAGTGGTAGCGTGGTCCAATTATCGTATTGATCTTAATCCCTTATTTCGATTTCGAAACTTCCGTGACCCGTATTATCCGGTTAACAATCTAATGACATTCAATAAATAATTTTAGTACTCAATAAATTTACCTGTCGAGTACTAAATTATTCCTATTGGGTTAACAACCAAATAATTCGCCTAATTATTTTGAGGATGTTACATTCTCCCCCACTTAAAAGAATTTTGTCCTCAAAATTAAACGCAACGTACCTCAAGAAAACAGATACGGATACTGAGTCCGCATATCATCCTCCAACTCCCATGTAGCTTCTTCGAGGGAAAAACCATCCCAAACCACCTTGACAATGGGAATTGACTTCGTCCGTAGCGTCCTCTCGCCACGTTCCATGATGTAATGTGGATGAGGTTGGAAAGATAAGTCCGGTCGGAGGTCAATCGTTTCAAAATCTAACGGCTGACTTGGATCGGGAATGTACTTCCGCAACTGAGACACATGGAACACATCATGTAGATTCGACAATGGTGGAGGCAAGGCGATACGGTATGCAAGAGGCCCAACTCGCTCGATAATTTGGAAGGGTCCAATATGCCGAGGACTGAGTTTCTTCACCCGTAATGCCCTACCTGTGCCAATTGTTGGTGACAATCTCAAAAACACATGATCACCAGACTCAAACTCTAACGGCCTTCTCCTTTTGTCGGCATAACTCTTTTGCCTACTTTGAGCAGCTTTCATTCTTTCCCTGATTTGGCGGATCTTTTCAGTAGTGTCTCGAATCATCTCGGGTCCTAACAATCGGTTCTCACCGACTTCCCACCAACACAATGGAGTTCTACATTTCCTCCCATACAAGGCCTCAAAAGGTGCCATTCCGATACTGGAATGATAACTGTTGTTATATGAGAATTCAACCAATGGAAGATGATCCTCCCATTTCTTCCCGTTATCAAGTACCGAAGCCCTAAGCATATCCTCTAATGTCTGGATAGTTCTCTCGGTCTGCCCATCTGTCTGCGGGTTATAAGCGGTACTAAGAAGTACTTTAGTCCCCAATGCTTCATTCAGAGCTTTCCAAAATCGAGAAGTGAATTTCGGATCTCGATCCGACACTATACTGGTAGGAACCCCATGTATCCTTACTATGCTCTTCAAATACACCTCAGCTAACTTGGATACTTTACTGCTAGAACGAACTGGAATAAAATGAGCTGATTTGGTTAACCGATCTACAACTACCCAAATGGAGTCGTTACCGGCTTGAGACTTTGGCATCGCCATTACAAAATCCATGGAAATGTCTTCCCATTTCCACACTGGCACATCTAGTGGCCGTAGCAGACCAGCAGGCTTCTGATGTTCTATCTTAACTCTTTGGCAAGTTAAGCACTTTGATACAAATTCGGCAATCTCAAACTTCATTCCTTGCCACCAATACATATGCTTTAAATCTCTATACATCTTGGTGGATCCAGGGTGTACAGAAAATAGACTTCGGTGTGCTTCTTCTAGCACTTGCTTTTTAATATCTTCATTATCGGGCACACAGATCCTACCGTTGAAACAAATCACTCCATCCCTATCTTCAGTAAAATCTGGCAACAATTTTTGCGATTGTAGCTTCACATCATTTTCCTGTGCTAAGCGAATAGAATCCCTTAATGAGCTAGAGATCCTCATGTGGCTCAGCACTAACCGGTTCTTCCTTGATTTTGCTTTCAAATTCAAGTCCCTAAAGGACTCCAACAACTCCATTTCATGCATCATAAACTTTGCTATGTGGATGGATTTCCTACTTAGTGCATCAGCTACAACACTAGCCTTTCCCGGATGATACTTCAATTCGAAGTCATAATCCTTCAGAAATTCCACCCACCTTCTCTGCCTGTTATTCAACTCCTTCTGATCAAACAAATACTTCAAGCTTTTATGATCACTGAAGACTTCGAAACGAGACCCATATAGGTAATATCTCCAAATCTTCAGTGCGTACACAATAGCTGCCAACTCCAAATCATGAGTCGGATAGTTCTCTTCATGAGTCTTCAATTGTCTGGAGGCATAAGCTACAACTTGATGGTTCTGCATGAGAACACATCCCAAACCCTTCCCAGAAGCATCGCTGAAAATTTGAAAATCCAAAGACGGATCTGGAAGAATTAGGATTGGAGCAGAAGTTAACCTAACTTTCAACTCTTGAAAACACTCCTCACAATCGGCATCCCAGGTAAACGGTTGGCCCTTACGAGTTAACCGAGTAAGTGGAAGAACCAATTGTGAAAAACCTGAATAAACCTCCTATAGTAACCAGCTAGACCCAAGAAACTTCTTATCTCAGTAACAGATGTTGGTCGTTCCCAGTTCAATACAGCTTCCACCTTACTGGGATCCACCGCAACTCCCGATTGGGAAATTACGTGTCCCAAAAACTTTACTTCCGGCATCCAGAAGTCACACTTCGACGGCTTAGCATACAATTTCTTTTCTCGGAGTACGTTCAGAACAATGCGGAGATGTTGAACATGGTCCTCAATGGTCTTAGAGTACACCAAGATATCATCAATAAAAACTACTACAAACTGATCGAGATAAGTATGGAATACTCGGTTCATGTAATCCATGAATACCGCTGGAGCATTAGTCAAACCGAAGGGCATTACTACGAACTCGTAATGTCCATACCTCGTACGGAAAGCTGTCTTCGGAATATCTAAGGCTCGTACCTTTATTTGATGATAGCCCGACCTCAGATCAATTTTTGAAAATACCACTGCACCTCGAAGTTGGTCAAGCAAATCGTCTATCCTCGGCAATGGATATTTGTTCTTAATCGTCACCTTGTTGAGTTGACGGTAGTCAATACACAATCTCATGCTTCCGTCTTTCTTCTTAATTAGCAACACCGGAGCACCCCATGGAGAGGCACTCGGTCGGATGAACCTTTTTGATATCAATTCTTCAAGTTGGGACTTTAATTCCTTCAATTCTAAAGGAGACATTCTATAAGGAGCAATAGATATCGATCCTGTACCAGGAACCAATTCTATAGAAAATTCCACCTCTCGCTCAGGAGGTAAGGATGAAACCTCTTCTGGAAAGACAACTAGAAATTCATTTACCACTTGCACAGATGACAAGTCTAAGCCCGTTTCAGTTGATGCAGACAACATAATAAGAATAGCTTCCGCACCTTGGAATAATGACTGGCTTGCTTCGGTGTAAGAGATCGTCACTTCAGAATCTGTCTGTGTCAAGCCTACGGATTCGGAGGCGAAACTAATGGTTCGATCAGCACAGTTGATAATCACATGATTTTCAGCCATCCAATTCATACCCAGAACAATGTCCATACTTCTCATAGGCAAGCAAATAAATTTCACAACAAATTGTCAGTCCCCTATGACAAGTAGGCAATTTTCACACAACGATTGGGTCTGGACACGACCCTTGGCAGCAGTTAAAATAGTTATCGGTTCGGATAGCTCAGACAATGCTAAACCCAACCGATCCACACACGCTTGTGATATAAAACAGTGAGTTGCACCAGAATCATATAAAATATTGACTGAGTTATTAAAAAGAGATCCCGTACCCCTCAGAAGATTATCAGTAGGTGTGATGGTTCCAGCATCCAATGTATTGATTCGCCCCTGGTTAGGAGCATTTGGTGCTCCTTGAAAGTTTTTCTTTGCTGGGCATTGATTTGCATAATGACCCTCTTCATCACAGACATGGCATCGATTGGATCTTTGCTGACAATCCCCAAGGTGATACCTTCCACACTTCGTACAATTTCTGCTCTTTGATGAATCGAAGGATTTCACCTGCTTCCCTTTATAATTACTTCCCTTGAATGGCCTGGATGGAGTAGAAGATTCAGCAACCTTTTTCTTACCCTTCCAATAGTCTTTCTTTTCAGCATACATTTTCCTCAGATCCTCCTCAGCAACATATGCTTGTTGCACTAAGGCAGGATAGTTAATCAAAGTGTAAGAACTGAGTCCTTGGCTCACATCAGCTCGGAGACCTTCTTTGAACATTTGCATCTTCCACATATCATTTGGGGCATACCTCCCCAACTCATAGAACTGAGACAGTCTTTCAAATTTCACAGCATATTCCCCAACCGACAAATCACCTTGCTTAAGATTTACAAACTCTGCTTGTTTACTCAGCTTCTTTACCGAAGGGAAATACTGCTTCAGAAACAATTCCTTGAAGTTGTCCCAAGTGAGAGGAGTTCCTTGGAGTTCCATCATCTGTCTTGCATTACACCACCAGGTGTGGGCATCTTCATTGAGCACATTTGCCGCACATATTACCTTCTCTTCTTCCCCGCATTGCAAGGTTTGAAACATTTTCTCCATTGAATCAATCCAATAGTAGGCGGTCATTGGATTCGGTCCACCCTTGTAAGTCGGGGGCTTCATCTTTTGAAATTGGAAATATGTCCGGTTAGGATCTTCTTGATGAGGTTGAACATTGGGCTGCTGCAGAGCCATTTGGTCATGCTGCATTTGCAACATATCCTGCATCATCTTTTGCTGATTCTCAATGACATTCTGCATCCATTCAAAGTTTGGATCAACAGGAGGAGGAACGCCTCTACCTCTTCTGGCCATGATTCTGCGAAATATGCACAAAGTATTAAGTTGATCAAGCTCAATGTCTAATAGCATACTAAGAAAATCACGACTGGAGAAAGTAAAGACCCTAAAAGCTAAGTCCGACTAGGTCGAACCGCTCTGATACCAAATGTAGCACCCCGGTAAATTTAACATGTAAAAATACCCAAGTGCACCAAAGTATAAACATCAGAGATAATAATTCCTGTTCAGACACTGAATACCACAATCGAAATTTTGCTGAAATAAAACACAACCGTCTTATACACAAATAAGACTATACGGTACTCAGACCATAACTGTCAGCAACTATGGTAGTCAGAGTCATACAAGAAAGCGGAAAGAAAGATAAACAAAACACTAATGCCATAGTGCTATGATACATGGACAACAGAAGGAAAATAAACTTAAACATAAAACTAAGTCATCCTCCATCACCCGGGGCCACCTACTCGTGCCTCTGCGGTTTCTTCTGTCCCTGTTTATCTGTAAAACAACAACATTTAAACAGTGAGATACATTCTCAGTGAGTTCTACCGAGACCCCTACTAACGCTCTCGGTCCAATTATGAAATGGTTTTGACTGTATACGGCATCGACTGCGCGAACGCTCCAAACCCGATGAACCGCATTATTTAACCTTTGACAGGTCATCGACTGCGCGAACGCTACATACCCGATGAACCTGTTACAACCAAGTACGATACCGACTGCGCGAACGCTACATACCCGGTATTCGCACAACAAACAATTCAACATACCACCGACTGCGCGAACGCTACATACCCGGTGAACCACCTTACCAATAGTACTTTCCCTATTGCAAGAGGCCTAGGGTAAGGGTGCATGACTACCCCGCCTAGTATGTCTACATGGGTCGTCACCCAAACTCGATATAATATATATATATCTACAGTACTATGAACCCACGGTCCATCAAATCAGACAATCAATGAAACACTTTAATCCACAATTTTATAAAATCCAAGTTCACACTCGCAATCTAGTTGACCACTTTTCGACACAATTTTCAATATCAAAAACAGTTCGTTTTGCCTTAAAAATAGAATATCCAGTTAGGCCTCTGAATAAGCTTTCCAACGCATCTTAGAACACCTCAATCGGGTTCCCGGATCAAAAGTTATCGCGAAAAGAAAAACAGTGTTTGGTTGCTGAAATTCTGCAAACTGGCGCGCGAGTGGCGCGTGGCGCGCAAGCGGTGCGCGAACTGACAGCAGGTTCTGCCAAATGGCGCGCGAGTGGCGCGCGGCGCGCAAGTGGCGCGCGAACAGACAGCAGGGGGGTCTGTCAAGGGCAGATTTTGGCGGTTTCGCGCGAAAACCGCGATTCCGCTCAATTCCGATTTTAGTTCCGATCGAAAACAGATCCAACAACCAATATAATGAATCCAATACAAACCACACAATCAATCAATCCAATCCAAAACGTAATTAAAACGGATTTTTATCCAAAACGCTATTTTTCGAATAACGGTTTTTAACTTAAAATTTCTCGGAACCAATCAACGCACAAATTATACCAAAACGGAATAAACCTAAACGTGAGTAAAACTCACCCTTGAAGCGAGTGGCGACGCCGAGACTTCAAAATCACCGAGTCTTCACCAAAACCCCAAATCGAGTCCAATCAACACCAAACCGCTCCCAACTTCGTTTCGAGCTCCAAATCGCGCTCCACCGTTCTTGGCTTCGATCCTAATCATGATTCAACCATCAATTCCAGCTCACAACTTGAGATTTCAACAAATCAATTCCAAAAACCCCTAGAAATTCGTAGGTCAATAATATGAGGAAAAATGGAAGGGAATTTTACCAAGTTATGGGGTTATGTTGAGGAAGAGGAGGTGATGAAGATGATGAAGTTTGGAGCTTGGAGGTTGAGGATCCTTCTTCTTCTCTTCCCTTTTTCCTTCTTCTTTTCTCTTCTTCCTTTCTCTTTTCTTTTCTCTTTTCCTTTCTCTGTTTCCAGCGCTTCCTTCCTTCTTTTCTTTCTTTCCTTTCTTCTTTTATTTAACACACACACACATATTTATTTAATTAATAAATAAGTGGTAGCGTGGTCCAATTATCGTATTGATCTTAATCCCTTATTTCGATTTCGAAACTTCCGTGACCCGTATTATCCAGTTAACAATCTAATGACATTCAATAAATAATTTTAGTACTCAATAAATTTACCAGTCGAGTACTAAATTATTCCTATCGGGTTAACTTCCAAATAATTCGCCTAATTATTTTGAGGATGTTACATTCTCCCCCACTTAAAAGAATTTTGTCCTCAAAATTAAACGCAACGTACCTCAAGAAAACAGATACGGATACTGAGTCCGCATATCATCCTCCAACTCCCATGTAGCTTCTTCGAGGGAAAAACCATCCCAAACCACCTTGACAATGGGAATTGACTTCGTCCGTAGCGTCCTCTCGCCACGTTCCATGATGTAATGTGGATGAGGTTGGAAAGATAAGTCCGGTCGGAGGTCAATCGTTTCAAAATCTAACGGCTGACTTGGATCGGGAATGTACTTCCGCAACTGAGACACATGGAACACATCATGTAGATTCGACAATGGTGGAGGCAAGGCGATACGGTATGCAAGAGGCCCAACTCGCTCGATAATTTGGAAGGGTCCAATATACCGAGGACTGAGTTTCTTCACCCGTAATGCCCTACCTGTGCCAATTGTTGGTGACAATCTCAAAAACACATGATCACCAGACTCAAACTCTAACGGCCTTCTCCTTTTGTCGGAATAACTCTTTTGCCTACTTTGAGCAGCTTTCATTCTTTCCCTGATTTGGCGGATCTTTTCAGTAGTGTCTCGAATCATCTCGGGTCCTAACAATCGGTTCTCACCGACTTCCCACCAACACAATGGAGTTCTACATTTCCTCCCATACAAGGCCTCAAAAGGTGCCATTCCGATACTGGAATGATAACTGTTGTTATATGAGAATTCAACCAATGGAAGATGATCCTCCCATTTCTTCCCGTTATCAAGTACCGAAGCCCTAAGCATATCCTCTAATGTCTGGATAGTTCTCTCGGTCTGCCCATCTGTCTGCGGGTGATAAGCGGTACTAAGAAGTACTTTAGTCCCCAATGCTTCATTCAGAGCTTTCCAAAATCGAGAAGTGAATTTCGACACATCTTCTTCAGCAATAAAGATTTGATTGTAGCCCGAATAACCATCAAGCATACTTAAATAATCAAACACTGCTCCTGAATCGACCAGCATTTCTGCCACAGGCATGGGATATTGATCCTTAGGTGTAGCATTATTTAAATCCCTAAAGTCTATGCAGACTCTTAGAGTCCCATTTTTCTTAATAACGGGAACTATATTAGCTAACCAATCAACATGCCTGGCAGTTCTGATAAAACTGCTTTTGAGAAATCTTTCAACTTCTTCTTTGATCTTCGACAGAATCTGCGATGCAAATATTCTTGGAGTTTGCTTCACTGGCTTCCTATGGTCGAATTGGCAGTTTTAACTCCACCACTTCTCGACTCAATCCAGGCACTTCATTGTAATCCCAAGCGAAGAAATCCTTGTATTCCTTCAAGAGCTCTATGGTCCGATCTCTCAAACCTTTGTCAATCTCAGCACTTATAAATGTTGGCCTCTTTATGGAGCCATCTCCTAAGTCGACTTCCTCCAGGGGATCTTGAGCTTGAATTTTCTTGGTCGAACCCATTGGGTCCTTTTCCAAACCTAACAGTTCATCATCATAGCTGCAATCGAGCCTTTGGCCTTCGACCATATTTTCTTTATCTTTGATTTCACTGGTTTCATTAACCATTTTTTGTTGTATTTCGGCCTCCAAAGCCGCATTTTGTTTTTTCTCGGCTACGTAGGCCGTTATTCGATCCCAAGCACTGGGCTCAGACATCATAGGTGTTTAGGGACCATCCCACCCTGAAGGCTTGCAGAAGCCTTTTGAGTGGTTTTCTTCGCCAATGACCTCCCTCTCCCAAATGAATCCATGGTTTGGGTGAAGGTCAAGTGAAGAGAACATATTATCTTGTGGTGTATATCCACTTGTTGATGGCGTACATGGTGCAATGTTTGCCAGGTGTTTGTTGAACGTCTTCTTTGTTATGTGATCTACCTCTGCCAAGAAATAGCTTTGATCACCTTCAACGTTTTCAACTAGTCCATCTTCTCTCCAGATAGAAAGCCTTTGGTGGAGGGTCGAAGGCAGTGCGCCTACTCCATGGATCCACTCCCTGCCAAGCAACAAATTGAAGTTTGCTTTAGTTGGGATTACCGTGAACAAGGTTAACCTCTTAACACTGCCCACTACCAGTTCGACTTCAATGGCCCCAAGTGAATGGCCAGTTTTTCCTTCGTAGTTTGTAAGCACTACGTTATGTGGCCTTAAGTCAGTATCTGATTTGCCAATCTTTGATACACTACAAAAAATGTTGCCTTTAGCGACGGAATTAGAGAGGGACTTTATGTCCCTCGCAAAAACTGATATTAGCGACGGCATTAGCGAGGGCATAGAACTGTCGAATTTTTTTAAGCATTAGCGACGGAAATTGTAGCAATAGCGACGGCCAGGCCGTCGCTAATGGCCTGGGCGGGAAAAATTAGCGACGGCTATAGTGTCCCTCGCAAATATTTTTTGACCGTTCAACGCGTGGAACCGCGTGGAAATGTTCGTAACGGTTAGCGACGGCCCATGCCGTCGCTAATGCCGTCGCTAATGTCAAATTAATTTCCAAAACTGAATCTCAGAACAGAAACCCTCATTTCTCTCTTCTCCTCTCTCTCACCGCATCTCTCTCTCCGCCTCTCTCTCTCTCCGCCTCTCTCTCACCTACGACGGCCACCGCACCACCACCATCACCTACCTACGACCTCCTCTCTCCGTCACCTCCTCACTCCGGCTCTCTCTCTTCGCCTCCTCACCGTCTCTCTCTCTTCCTACGGCCACCCAAACGCCGCCAACGCCGCCAACGCCACCACCCTCACAACCACCACCACCATCCTCACCTACCTACGACAGCTCCTCTCCGCCATCTCGCCCTCTCTCTCCGCCTCTCTCTCTCACCTACGGCCAACAACCACCCACCACCACCGTCACAACCACCCACCCACCACCACCGTCACAACCACCCACCACCACCAGCACCTACTTTCTGCTGTCTCTCTCTCAGCCTCTCTCTCTCACCTGCGAACCTGAACTGTGCACCGCCGCCGCCACCACCACCGCCGCCACGACCACCACGAATTTCTGCCCTCTCCCTTTTGTAGGTTTTGACATTTTTTTTATGATATTTTTTTGATATTGATTTTTTAAATTTGTTTTGATTTATGTTTTTTGATTGATTTAGGATTGACATCGTTGGTGTTTGGAGTTTAAGAACCGCACCAGAGTGCGCATCGTCACCGAACAACCGCACCAGACGTCAATCTCATAACGGTTAGTTTAATTGAAAAATATTTAATTATTGTTTTGATGAACCCTAGGTTAGATGACTGTGTGTTGTTGATGGAAAAGGGTGAGGGACATCCTAACCCCCATATTTTGCTCGAAATCATCTCCATTGAGATAATTGCGAGACGATACTAACAACGGTAAGGTTGGGAGTTATATGAAATAACTTCCTTCACTACTTGGATGGAAAAGGGTTTTGTGCTGTCCTTAACCCCCATATTCGGCTCGAAATCATCTCCACTGAGATCATATTGATGCCACTAACTTGAAATATTATTGGGAATGTTATCTAACACGTTTTCTTAAATACGTGTAGATGAATTTGTATGAATTTAATCGTGATTGGGTGTATGATCGGTTATATCTGAGAAGAGCGGGTTTAAAGGAATCTTTTGTAATTGGGGTTGAACAGTTTCTTGTGGTAGCGTGGCGACATGAATTGGCTCAACAGGAAAAAGGGGTTAGATGTCCATGCTTAAAATGCGACGGTGAACCTATTATGACCGATGATGAAATCAGGGATCACTTGTATCATTGGGGGTTTAGGCCTAATTATTGGATTTGGGTAGACCATGGAGAACAACAATTTCAAAATTTTGAGATAGGGGATTCAAGCAGTTCTGGTGTTGGTGTTCCACGTAATGAAACTTTTGAGTCGATGCAAAACATGATTTGCGATGGTCTCAGGGTGAATGTGCCATTTGATGAGCCTCAATATGATGATAATGATGAACTTCCAAATGAAGAAGCACAAATTTTTTATAATTTGTTAAGAGATTCAAACACACCGTTGTTTGAAGGCTCGCCACATTCAAAATTATCTATGTGTGTGAAACTTTTAGCTCTCAAGTCCATGAGTAATATTTCTGAGGTGGGTTTAGACTATGTGACTGAAATGATGTTGGAAGCAACACCTAATAAGGATAATTTGCCAAAAAGTTATTATGAAGCAAAAATGTTAGTTTCGAAGCTGGGATTGAAATTTAAGAAGATTGATTGTTGTGAGAAAGGGCACATGTTGTTTTACAACAACGAATTTGGTAAAAATGATGGTGAGCTACTTGAATGCAAATTCTGTGGAAGCCCAAGGTATCATGATCGTAAAGGGGCAAAACGTAATTATAAACCTATCCCTGTAAAGTCGATGTTCTATTTGCCTATAGTTCCAAGGTTGCAAAGAATGTTTGCATCGGCCGAAATTGCGCAGAAAATGACTTGGCATTATGACAATAGGCGTACCTCGGACGACATTTTACGCCACTCATCCGACGGTGAAGCGTGGAAGCACTTTGATCAAGTGCATTCAGATTTTGCCTCAGACCCACGGAATGTTCGGCTTGGTTTGTGCTCTGATGGGTTTACTCCATATATCCAAGCATCGGCGTCACCCTACTCTTGTTGGCCAGTCATTGTTACCCCTTACAATCTTCCTCCTGAGATGTGCATGACTAAACCGTATATGTTTTTGACTTGTTTGATACCTGGTCCATCCAATCCAAAAGCTAACATTGATATCTTTTTGGAACCTCTGATTGATGATCTTAAGAGATTGTGGGGGGGTGTTTTGACATATGATGCAGCACGAAAGAAAAATTTTATGATGAGAGCTGCATTGATGTGGACAATTAACGACTTTCCTGCTTATGGTATGTTGTCTGGTTGTGGGACTCACGGTAAATATGCATGTCCGCACTGCATGGAACACACAAAGGCGTTTACGCTAAAGTACGGGGGCAAGAGTTCTTGGTTTGACTCGCATCGTAGATTCTTACCGCAAGATCATAAATTTAGAAAGAACAAGAAGGCCTTCAGGAAAGGGGCAGTTGAAACAGATGGACCACCACCTTTGTTGACATCAGGTGAAATCTGGAGCAGAGTTATGGATTTTCCAGAAGCCACAGAGGTAGGGGAGCTCACCCGGGTGGATGGTTATGGACGGTGGCACAATTGGACAAAAAAAAGCATATTTTGGAATCTCCCATATTGGAAAGATAATTTGTTGAGGCACAATCTTGATGTTATGCACATCGAGAAGAATTTCTTTGACAACATATTTTTCACTGTGATGAATGTGAAAGATAAAACCAAAGACAATAATACGGCTAGATTGGATTCTGCTCTTTATTGTAGCTAACATCGATCTGATTTGAATTTGGTGGAAATGCCTAATGGGAAGATGTTAAAACCCAAAGCCAAATACTGTCTAACACCAGATGAAGCGAAAAATGTTTGTCGATGGTTGAAAGAATTGAGGATGCCAGATGGTTATTCTTCTAACCTTGCAAGATGTGCCGATGTGAACACCGGGAAGATGTATGCGATGAAAAGTCATGATTGTCATGTATTCATGGAGTGTTTGCTTCCAATTGCTTTTAATTCATTACCAACGTGTGTTTTGGAACCACTTATTGAAGTGAGTCAATATTTTAAAAATATGTGCTCTTCAACATTGAGAAGGGATGATCTTATTAAGATGGAGCAGAATATTCCTTTCATTATTTGTAAGTTGGAGAGAATATTTCCTCCCGGTTTCTTTGATTCCATGGAGCATTTACCGGTTCACCTTGCGTATGAAGCAAGGCTTGGTGGACCAGTTCATTATAGGTGGATGTATCCATTTGAGAGGTAATTATCTATTTCAACATTTTTTTAAAATTATCTTAATTAGTATGATTATTAGTTTAATGAAGTATTTTTCTTTCAACAAATAGATTAATGGGTGATTATAAACGATCGGTGAAGAATAAAGCTAGAGTTGAAGGATCGATCTGCACAGCTTACCTACACCGTGAAACAATTTATTTTTGTTCACATTATTTCAACAACTTTATGTTGTCAGCAAATAATAGAAACGAAGTGGAGATTGAAGAAGAAAGACACCCGCTCACTTTATCTGTGTTTATCAAACCCGGTCGCCCTTCGGGTAAGAAGTCAACCAATTACTTATCAGATAAAGAGCATAAATCAGCACATGTTCATGTCTTGATCAATTGCACTGAAGTTAAACCATATCTTGAGTAAGTATGCTCCAATTCAGTTAATCTATACTGTATGAAGTTAAATAATAATTTGATCAACTTTCAATCTAAAGAGTAATAATATTTCTTTTTCAGTGTAAGGCTAGAGTAAGTAACCAAATCCCCAAGGCGTTGAATAATTCTTTAAAGTAAATATGAGACATAACTTATTTTTTCCATATGTGGTTTACTTAGGTTTATGAAGCAGAACCAACTCCCCAAATCCGACACTTGAGGAACTTAGTCAATGGTCCTTTTCTTGAGGTGACCGAGTGGCACACGTACCTAGTTAATGGTTACAAATTTGACACCCAATCATGGAGTGAGGGAAAAAAAACAATTAATAGTGGGGTATATGTTAAAGGTGAAACAGGAGGAGGTGAAAATGACTTCTACGGTGTGATCGAACGCATATATGAACTTGAATACCCACGGTTAGACTATGAAAAGAGAATAGTTTTGTTTTTCTGTAGATGGTTTGATCCATCTGTTAGAGGAATGAAATTGAATCCAAAATGTAATACCGTGGACATTCGAATGAATGGAAGGTATAAACTTTATGATCCGTTTATCATGGCAGAAAATGTGAGGCAGGTGTATTATGTTCCATATCCATCAACTCAGAGAGGATGGTGTGTTGCAATTAAGACAAAACCACGGGGTCACATTGAAGGCACTGATGCAGAGGATGAGGTTCCTTATCAGGTGGATGAAATTTCGGGAGTAGATGAGGTGCTTGAATTTGAACCGATTGACTCCTTATGTGATGATAGACACCTAGTTGAAGAAGTTGATGAAGATGAAGAACAGAATGAGGATGAAGAACAGAATGACTATGAAGATGATGAAGAGATTAATGAAGATGAATAAGAGAAATATGAATTTGAACTGATTGACTCCTTATGTGATGATGACTCCTAGTTGTATATGATTAATCTTATATATGTTGTCTACTTATGTTGTCTTTAAATTTATTAGAATCATTAATATATCAATATTGTTCTTTATGACTCATTATGTTGTCTTTAAATTAATATATCAATATTGTTCTTTATCACATTTTCTTTCTATTTTTTAATAGATATGGATCCAGGAGGAGGTTCTGACCCACCACCGAGACGTCCTAATAAAGGGAAGAAGACTATGACCGATGAACCTCCTAGGAGGAGGCGTAATCGTGAGGTGGAACTTAATATTGGGAATATGAGGAGCCATAATTCGTTTGTGGGCCCACCATCTACTGCCCCACAACCTTCGGCTCCATCTGGCCCTGGATGGTTTCATTTACCATCTCATGGGCATTATACGGGCCCAACAGCTGGGTATGGCGCAGCAGCTGGGTATGGCGCAGCAGCTGGGTATGGCGCAGCAGCTGGGTTTGGCGCACCAGCTGGGTATGGCGCACCAGCTGGGTATGGCGCAGCAGCTGGGTTTGGCGCACCACCTGGGCATATAGGCTCATCATCTGGACATATAGGCCCATCAGCTGGGTTATCTATGCCTACACCAGATCCCCAGGATGATATTCAGCATGATGTACATGATGTTGGTGGGGGTAATGTTGATGCTGATTCATCCACTGATGACGAGAGAGTGGAGGTGATTGTTATTAATGGTATCAGACTCAAAGTCATTTATAGCAGTGGTAACGCGTAAGTATTATATTATTTGTTTTTTTAAAGTTAATTATGCAACGACTTATATATATTTGATAATTGTTTGATATATTTTTCAATATGCAGGCTTCTTCCTGCAAAGGTAGCTTCATCAAACATCACTCATGTCATCCGCAAACGATATTTTCAAACGTTCCATAAAAAGTGGAGCAATGTCGAAGAAGATGAAAGAAATGATCTGCTAGACTTCTTTAGGGTAAGTGTTAATTATTTTGTCATTACTTATATTGTTTGTTTAAATTTTATGTTTAATAACGTTTAATATAATACAGACCAAAGTAACTTGGGACACAGAAGACGATGACAATGTGCGGAGAATTTTTTTCAGAAGGATGGGCGCTCAAATTTCTGATTTGCTTTATAAGCTCCGCTGTAAAGATAAGAAGCCTTCCTACATGAGTGATGAGATTTGGAATGCCTTCAAGGGCCATTGGGCTTCAGAGGCTTTCAAGGACACTGCTGCAAAAGCCAAAAATAATAGAAACTCGGAAAAGGGTGGCTCGCTTCACTGCGGTGGGTCCATCAACCAGGCTCAGCATGCTGCTAGAATGGTAAATTATTTTTCACATCTATGTGTTTTTTATATTATTTAATTAGTTAGAAATTTTTAAAAATGTGTTTCATCTTACAGAGTAAGAAGGCAGGACGCCCTATCACTGCTCCTGAGCTGCATAGAGCCACCCATGTGAGGAAAGGCACTGGCGAGTATGTTGATGAGCGCTCCAAGATGACCCAGGTAAATATACATATTGATTTGTATTATATAATGTTCATTTGTCAAAATGGAGCGCTAATTTGTGGTTATTAAAAACAGGAGCAAATAAATGAGTTCATGACTCAGCTAACTCAGGGGAGCTGGAACCCTGATTCATTTGGCCAACTTACTCCTGAGATGAGAGATCTGGCAAACAAACATTGGGAGAAGACAGTAGGTTGGTCTAAGGGTCGCCTGTATGGTACGGGGCCCATGGCTCCATGTATGAGTCAGTCTGGGGCCGAGAGCAGCAGAAGACGGAGTCGACCAGCTTTTACTCCTGCGGAGACATAGCATATCAGGCGGCTGGAGCAGGAGCTGCACCAGACTCGACAGGAGGTCACGACCTCCTCTGAGGCGATGAGAAAGATGCAGCAAGATTATGAGAAGGTGACCCGTAGGCAGGAGCTGATGTTTAAGTATTTTAAGAATATGAAGCAAAATGAGCAGCAGCAAGATGAAGAGGTAGATGAGGAGGAAGCAGAGGAGGAAGCTGAGGAGTCTGATGGTGGCAGCTTTTAGTTTTGTTGATTAAATATTTTGTTATAACATTTCAGATTAAGTGTTGTTGATTCAAATATTTTGTTATTGGATAATTTTTATTTTAAACTATTTTATGTATTTTATGTTATTAGATTTTATTATTTATTAATAAAATAAACAGGTATATAAGCAGATAAAATAAAAAAAAAATTTCATCAGGTTGAGCAGTAGCGTGGGAATTAGCGAGGGGCTTAGCGAGGGAACGTGGCCACGTGGTTGGGCAGTAGCGTGGGGGTTAGCGAGGGAAGGTTGCCACGTAGCTGAGCATTAGCGAGGGAATTAGCGAGGGGGTTAGCGAGGGAACGTGGCCACGTGGTTAAGCTGTAGCGTGGGAATTAGCGAGGGAACGTGGCCACGTGGCTGAGACGTAGCGAGGGAATTAGCGAGGGCGCGTGGCCACGTGGCTGAGCAGTAGCGAGGGAATTAGCGAGGGACACTGCCCTCGCTAATTAGCGAGGGACCCAAATCCCTCGCTAATCGCATTTGCGAGGAGGGAATTAGCGAGGGACAACTTCCCTCGCTAATTCCCTCGCAAATGACTGTTAGCGAGGGAAAAAGGTGATTTAGCGAGGGACTTTGCCGTCGCAAATGACCTTTTTTTTTGTAGTGATAGCATGTGTTGTGGCATTAGATTCGCTGCCGCACCACCATCGACCAGGACCTTGTTTACCCCAACATTGTTGGCTTTTGCTTGAATAAATAAGGGTTTGAGGTGGTACTTCATCCCACCATCAGGCCTCTCAAACATGGCACTTTGTTCTTCAATGCAGCCATTATTTAAAACATAGTAACATCTTGGCTTGTGCATAGCCATATCTTCATTGAAATCTTCTTCGACTTCATTTACCTCTGACAAAATATCGTACTCAATTGGGAGAATTGAGACGATGCATATCACGTTGAGATCAGGTTCTGAATCTGAAAACTCAGATTCCATTTCGTCATCCTCCAGATTGAGGCCTTCTTTTGAGTCAATGCCTTTTTTAATAACTGAGAGTGGAGGGAATATCCTTTCAGTTGCAGACCTCCTTGGTATTTCGACAAAGGAAGATAGTTGTTTCCCCTTGTCTGTGGCGTTGATGCCTCCGCCATTTGGGTCCTAGTCATAGGATTTTTCCCTTTGTAATTGTTATTGTAGGCGTACCTGTTTGATTTAGGAGCCTTATTTTGCCTCATGGCACTTGAACTTCCTTTTGCCATGGTTGAGTAATATCCCGCATCCTTTCCACCAGAATATACCCATTTTTCGACAGGTGACCTAGATGATGGCACAAATGTTTTGATTTAAGCCTTCTGGGTCGAAGGCGTGACCTTGTATGGTACACCTCTTGGGTTGAAGCTGAATTTAGGCCTGTTGTCGACCCATTTGCTTTTCCTCTTTGACAGAGGTTTGAAACCCTCAAGGCGTTTGGCGGCCTCCTTGTCGAACACAGAGCTGCACCTTGGGCACAACATGACTTCTGTGTTGTTGATCTTGCAACGGTTCAAGAAGTCTATTAATTCTTCCTCGGCATTAGGATAAACCACCTGCATCTTTTCGTTGTACTGGTCTTCAGTGACCATTTTAATGTTGATCTCCGAGCTCTTCGTAGCCCCTTTCGCCACGAAATATGTAGCAGTGACCTCAGTAGCTTCGACAACATTTATGTCGACTGGCTCAGCGTACATGGCATCCACCACAGGGAGAAGATCAGCATCTATCTTCATCTGAGGCTTCGACTTCTCACCAAAACTCAGCCTGCCTTCATTCAGTGCTTTTTGGACCAAATCCCTGAAAAGAACACAACGGGATGTGTTATGGCCTAAAAAATTATGATATCTGCAGTAACCTCTTTTCTTTTGTTGTTCTAATGGTGGCACTTTTAGGCCCTTAGGCACTAAAATCTGACCATCAGTAACTAAAAGATCAAATATTTGGTCACATTTTGTGACATCAAAGGTATAAGTTTTTGCAATAAATTTATCATTCTTTGGTTCGATAGGATTTTTCCCATCAGAAGGCTTCAACAATTTACAAGTATATTGAGGCCCGGGTTTTAATTCTGCAACATTGACCTCTTCTTCGACATCTTCATATGATATGTCGAATTCTTGGTCATTGTCATTAGCATTGACATATGCAACCTTTCCTTTGTTGTCGAACCTACTGGTTCTGGCCTTTTCATCCTTAAGTCTTTCAACTTGTCGAACTCAATCAGTCAATTGTGACATATCTCTTATGTGTAGAGTATCTAATTTTTTTCTAATAGAGTAGTCGAGGCCACCAGCGGCCATTTCGACTAACTCATGTTCAGGCTCTTGAGTAAAGCATCTTGCCTTGAGTAGTCTAAATCTATTTAGATAATCATCAACTGACTCTGGCATTCTGCGTCGAACACTAGCCAATTCTTTAAGACTAATCTTTGATTGTCCCATATAGAATTGTTCTTGAAATACCTTTTCTAACTGGTTCCAATTAAACATAGAATGGGGGGGGGGGGCAAAGTGGTGAACCATGTAAAAGCATTTTTGGTTAGTGGTACTTGGAAAATATTTCATTTTTAAGTTCTCATTTTGTGCTATATCACCAGCCTCAGTTAAATAACGGGCAATGTGTTCGACAGTACATTCGCTAGTTTCTCGAGCGAATTTTGTGAATTTGGGGATCTTCCACCCCCTAGGCAATTCTGTTTGCAGAACATATTCCGACAAAGGTGATACATAATTAGGCCTGTGTAGGCCTAGATTAAGACCATTTTGTGCTAGAATAGTTTCGACAAGATTGGCTAAGTTATTTTTGATTCCAAAATTATTTTGGTGAACTTGTCTAACCACTTCATCAGCGTCTTGGTTCCTGTGGACTAGTACAACATCAGGAATGGGCTCTTCGACGACAAGTTATTTCCCTTGATTGATGGGAGTTGCAGTGTTAGGCCTTTCCATAGGGATTTCGATAGGCCTAGCATTCTGAATTTGAGGGATTTGGTGGTTATACATTGGCGCAGTGGTAAAGAAATCAGCAATTCTTCCCATTTGTGTTGCCAACATTTGGTAACTATGATTTGTGTTTTGTATTAAAGAGTTAAACACAGTACCAATCCGTTGTGTTAACATATTAACCATGTCATGGTTACTATCGTCCATTTGTTGTCTTAATGCCAACAAAGACGATGTGGTCAGTGAAGGGTGGGGATTTCGACTATAAAAGCTCTCTGGCGAACTGTGCAAAGGCGAAAACCCTGAGACTACGTTATCTGCCTGAGCAATCGTACTTGTCTGAAGGCCTGCCATTAAGGCAGTAGGCATGCCGTATGGGTAACTTCAACTATTCGTAGGCAGATTAAATGGAAGGCTTCCAATTGTTGGATTAGCCATATTCTGTGTCAACGCTGGAGTAGTCATCATAGACACAGGGGTGAGTTTAGGAGCGGTTACGGCAGTTACTCCTATAGTTGTCGAAGAATGCATAGGAACGGTTACTCCTATGACATTTGCAGCGTTAGTCTCACTGACCGACGCTTGATTGTGTAAGATTTTTGCATTAGATGCAGGAGGGTTGGTTGCATTAGAGCGAGGCATCTCTGGAAGACGTCTACCACTCCTTAAACGCATGCAAAGTATGAATTACACATTGAGTTTGATAACAAACCCAGAAAATTTCAACAAACTTCAAAACATTTAGCACAAATGTCCCACCGGGCGTGCCAATTTGTTTACCGTGGTTTTTGGTAAACACCGCTAGTTACACATAAGTGTTGCTTGCAGGATCAACTAGAAAATCCCAGACCATTTGTGTTTAAAGTTTTCCAGAAATTGTTAGTGTAATTGACAGGGAAAGTGTATAAAGAAGAGATGAATGCGAAAAGAACAAGCAATAAATGTACAGAAATCTTAAAGAAACAGAAGTAAAATTGCATTAATTTATAAGGAGTGGAACGTAGACTCATACATTGTTTCTGTTGACTCGTTTTCTCTGTATGCGGAATTATGAGTGTTTTTAGAAGTATGTAAATGAATTGCGACCTTTTTCCCTTCAGACAAACTACTATTTATAATAAAAAGGGAAATGATAACTGCTTAAAGAGTTTGAAAAGTGGTAACTGCTGAAGGCTTCGACCATGTAACTGCTACACGCTTCGACTATGTAACTGCCACCTGCTTCGACCACTTCCTTGGTTTTGATCTGCTACCAATCTCTTACTTTCTTTTGTGGATACCTTGTGTTGCAGGTAACCTGATATTGCAGGATGTGTTTTGATGATGAAAAAGACAAAGATAAGATTGACGGTCAAAGTCAATAAAAGTGACTAAACGTCAAAGTCACAATTCAAGACAAGCAAGCCAAGAACTGAAGATTCAAGTTTAAGGGTAGTCCTTAAATATAAGGGTAGTCATTAGGGTTTGGGTGTGTCTTAGGAAAAAGTGTAAGCTCTTTCAAAGGTCAGCTCGTATATCAAAGTCTCACACACTCACAAAGTTTTTTAAAGTTGCATGCATACTTACGTAAACATTCTCATCACCTTTTAAAATAAACAAAATCGATTTCCTCATGCATAAACAAATATCAAAATCGATTTTCAGGTAAATTAGAAAAGGTAGAATCGATTGTCAGGTCATGTACTTTCAGTACATAAATCGATTTCTGAGCCAAACAATTTTTAAGGGAAGAATCGATTCCCAATCTTTTTCACATAACTGAGGATCGATTCCCACTTGTCTCAGGCAAGCTGAAAATCGATTCATACATATTTTCACTAAGTATAGAATCGATTCCTAGCTTTCCATGGTACTCAAGAATCGATTTCCCATATTTTCCAAACAAAGATAAATCGATTCCTCACCTAAATAAATCAATTCCTAGATCAAATACATTTCAACAAAGAATCGATTCCTACACTATTTTCAACGTAAAAATAATTTCCTCATAGCCTATAAATAGGCAGTGCTTCACGATTCATTTCACACAACACACAACACACAACTCAACCCACTTGTATGAAACAGAAAACTTTTGAGAAAACTCTTCACGCTTATTCTTTTGCTCGTCAAGTACCGTCGGTCTGTCTGAGCTGATCTGTTGCTAAGAGTTAGTTGGGGTTGTATTCTTCAAGTTGTAATATCTGCCTACACTAGAGGTATTTCTGCATTTACAATTGTTTATTATTTAATTGTTGTGTTTTGTTCTAGGGAGTGGGGTATCTCTCTAGGGTAGCTGCATGTACTAGGAAGTGGGGTATCTTTCTAGGGCAGTTGATTATAACAGGGGTGGGGTATCTCTTGTTATTGTTATATTAGATCTGAGGGCTCTCTATAGGTGGGGTATCCTAGGAGGAGAGTGCCTGAGTCTGTAAAGGTTTTCCAAGGCACCTGTAAGCCTTGTTGTGTTAGTGGAAAATCTCACAAGGGTGTGAGGACTGGACGTAGGTCACTAGGAGGTGACCGAACCAGGATAAATCTCTGCGTGCTTTACTGCTTTCCTGCTTTACTATTATACCACTTTACTGCTTTATATTCTAATTCCTTCGCTTCCACTTAACCTGCGCGAAAATTGATCTAAGTCATTGAAAAGGGGAAAAACATTTTCAAAAGATCTGAAAAGTTTTTAAATCTCAATTCACCCCCCCTCTTGAGACTGAAGCCACTTGGTAACAAGTGGTATCAAAGCTAGACTCTTGTATAAAGGGCCTAGCAGCTTCAAGAGAAATGGCTTCAGGTTGGTCTACGCAAGAGGGTGCTTCTCTTACCCGTCCTCCGGGATTCAACGGGAAAGATTACGCATATTGGAAAGAAAGAATGAGAATCTTTATTGAAGGGGTAGACTTAGATGTTTGGGATGCTGTGGAAAAAGGACCCTATGTCCCCACACACTTAGTAGATGGTATTCTTACTATTAAAAGTAGAAATGAATGGTCTGATGATGAGAAAAGAAAAGTGCAACATAATTTACGTGCCAAAAATATTATTACTTCTGCTTTAAGTCCTGATGAATTTTTTCGAGTTTCAAACTGTAAATCTGCCCAAGAAATGTGGGATAATCTTCAAGTTACTCATGAGGGTACAAATGAAGTGAAAAGGGCAAGAACAAATACTCTTATCAGAGAATACGAATTATTTAGAATGAATACAGGTGAAACAATACCAGAAATGCAGAAAAGGTTCACTCACATTGTGAATCAGTTAAGCTTGTTGGGTAAGTCATTTCCTGCAGAGGATCTAATCAACAAAGTTCTGAGATGTCTGAATAGAGAATGGCAACCTAAGGTTACTGTTATAGCTGAATCAAGAAATTTAGCTATCATGACTCTGGCTACTCTGTTCGGTAAACTTCAAGAGCATGAACTAGAACTCACTCGTCTAGCTGAGTACGAAAATACAGATAAGAAAAAGAAAAGCTTGGCTCTAAAAGCATCTTGTTCTAGTCAATTTGATGATAGTGACAACTCAGATGACGAAATTGATGAAAATGAAGAGAATATGGCTCTTATGGTTCGGAAGTTCAAAAGGTTCATGAAAGGCAACAACTATCCAAAGAAGAACTTCAAATCAAAAAAATTCTCTAGCAAAGAAAGTACATCCGGTCCTCCTACTTGTTATGAATGCGGGAAACCCGGGCACATGAAAATGGAATGTCCTAATCTACAGAAAGAGGACTCCAAATCTGAAAAGAAGGCATTCAAAAATAACAAAGGAAGAAAAGCCTACATCGCATGGGAAGACAACTGCATGGATTCATCAGATGAATCAGAAGATGAAGAAGCTCAAGTTGCATTAATGGCTGATCATGAAAGCGAGAATGAAAACGAGGTAATTTCTAACCCTGACTCTTTACAAAATGCATATGATGATTTATATGAAGCTTTCACTGAACTGCATGATGATTCTATGAAATTAGCTAAGGCATTAGATAAAGCAAAGAAAGTTATCAATCATCTTCAAAATGAAGTAATTGCATTAACTAAAGAAAGGTTAGAACTTAGAAAGGAAAACTACAGTCTAGGTTACCTTAAAGCAAATTATGTCTGTGACAAATGTACTGAGCTTGAAAAGAAAGTCCATGAACTAGAATGGACAGTAGGAAAACTATCCAGCTTACAACAGGCACATCCTACACATCCTAGAAACAACTACACTAAAAGGCATATGCATTATAGATCAAGACCATGCATCAGTTGTAGTTATTGTGGTAAAAATGGACATACAGTTTCTGTTTGCAGGACAAGAGGAAAACAAAATGTGAAGAAAGTATGGGTTCCCAAAGGGACCATACTAAGTACTAACCCACAAGGACCCAAGGAAATTTGGGTACCTAGAACCCTTGCTTAAATCTTTGCAGGCATGCTTCAAGGTATGGGGGACAGATTGGTGCCTTGAAAGCAGGATCACAAAAGCTCATGACTGGGAAGAAACAGATCCTTAAACACTCCACCTCAGGTTAAGCAGTCATGTGACTTACATCAAAATTAAAACTGAGGAAAGAATCCTCAGGAAAGGTTAGTCCGTTTTTTTTTTTTAATTATTAATTCAAAACATGAAATTGGTCTATACAAATACAAAATTTCATTTCCATGTTTCACTCATGTAAATTAAAAGGAACCATCATCCTAGAATCCATGACTCTAATATGTGCATACATGATTAAAAGTTAGTTGAATTTTTTAAAAACGGCCTGTCAAATTATTTTCTTAAAACCCCATTGCAAAAGAAACCATTTACAATATTTTAATCGATTGTCAAGCCACTTCCATGACATGAATCGATTGTCAAGCCACTTCCAATGGCCTATTATTTAGCTCAAAAATCGATTATATAGAATCTCTCTCTAAAAATCTTTTAATCGATTATGATCTTTTGCAAAATCTCCAAAATTAATCCCTTCCTAAAACTTAGGAAAACTAGCGCTTTTTTCTTAACCTCTCCAACAAGAAAAGCGCATAATCCTCCTATGTTATCTTATCATATCCAAACCAATTGTTTAGGGCGCATAAATCATCCAAAATCACGTCTTCTCTTAGAGCAAACTCATAGCAAAATTCGCATCTCTCAAATTCCAAATGTCTCCAAGAACCAAGAATCTTTGTGTCAAAAGAAAAAGGGTACATGATGGTGAAAGCTCCTTCCACTCCAGATATTTCACCAGTTCTGAACAAGCTGACCTCTACTGCAAAAATTTCTCTCTTAGAGGATTAGGAACCACTTATGCTCTAGACTTACCCTGGTTCCAAAGTCAAAAGGGATTTGAATTTATTGACTGGTTAGAGTTCCATAAACTGCTAGAATTTGCAACTGAAACAGGCCCAGTCGCTCCTGACATGGTTAGAGCCTTCTACACCACTCTTAGCTACAATGATACAACTGAAACACTATCAGCTGAACTAAAAGGAACCAAAATCCACCTCACCCTAGCTCAGTTCAGTAATCTCACCAGCTTACCCTGTGATGGTGAGAAATTGATCCATATGAACCCTCCGGAATCTTGGCCCGAATTCGACCTAGGAGATACTTGCATATCTATCTGTCATGCTCTGGCCGAAGTTGGTAAAAAACCTATTCTAGCAAAATCACTCACAACCCAAAATCGGCTTCTCCACTACACCATAGCCCGAACAATCCTTCCGACAACCTCAAACATTGCTCAGGTAACCTATGATGAAGTTATTTTACTTTGGGGAATCAAACACCGGAAGAACATAAACTGGGCACATCTGATCGTAAGCCACATGATTCGTCACACAAAGACAAGCGACAAACCTCTTCCATACTGTGTCCTCATTACAAAACTCCTCCAATTTTTCAACATTCCATTCTTAGGGGAGAAAATCATAAAAGGGAAAGCAGCCTATCACATGATAAACACCTCCACCTTAAACCAGATGCAATTCATCCAATCTGGAGATACATGGCATCACTCCTCCATAGGCATAGCATCATCCCAAGAATATGATCCAAACAGGCCACCTGGTCCAAACACAAACTCCACCATACATGAGGATGGTCAAACAGAACCAAACCAAATTGCTGCTGCTGCAGCCCCATCCACAGCTCTCAATCATTTCTTGCATGCACTCAACATCTTTCAAGAAGAACACCACGAAAGGGTGGAAGAATTAAAAAAGGAAATCATCCTTTCCAGAGAGACCCACAGTCGCGAGATTACTGCCTTAAACAATCGACTAACAGAATTTGAGGCTCGAAACAGTTCCTTCTCGCATTGGATGCAAGATCTTTAGATGAAATTATGAGTCAGCACTTTATTTTTATGCTTTGTGCCCTGTTGGCATATCCCTTTTTTTTATAAACCTATGACTATTAGCTCTTTTGTTGGTTACCAAATTATTTTAATGCAATGTTTAAATTATTTCTAAATTAAATGACTGTGCTGTTAGATTCGCATTTTATTACATGTTGCCCTCTTTGATCATGACAAAAAGGGGGAGAAGAATAGAGTTTTTAATATTTAGAATAAAGTTTTAATATTCAGCATGCATTTGCATTTACTTGCATACAGTCGATAAAACAGGGGGAGCATCATGATAGGGGGAGTATCATATACATTATCTGTTTAAACTAACCTCTCGCCTTGAGATGAGTTAATGTTTTGTCATCATCAAAAAGGGGGAGAATGTGGATACCTTGAGTTGCAGCTAACCTGATATTGCAGGATGTGTTTTGATGATGAAAAAGACAAAGATAAGATTGACGGTCAAAGTCAATAAAAGTGACTAAACGTCAAAGTCACAATCCAAGACAAGCAAGCCAAGAACTGAAGATTCAAGTTTAAGGGTAGTCCTTAAATATAAGGGTAGTCATTAGGGTTTGGGTGTGTCTTAGGAAAAAGTGTAAGCTCTTTCAAAGGTCAGCTCGTATATCAAAGTCTCACACACTCACAAAGTTTTTTAAAGTTGCATGCATACTTACGTAAAGATTCTCATCACCTTTTAAAATAAACAAAATCGATTTCCTCATGCATAAACAAATATCAAAATCGATTTTCAGGTAAATTAGAAAAGGTAGAATCGATTGTCAGGTCATGTACTTTCAGTACATAAATCGATTTCTGAGCCAAACAATTTTTAAGGGAAGAATCGATTCCCAATCTTTTGCACATAACTGAGGATCGATTCCCACTTGTCTCAGGCAAGCTGAAAATCGATTCATACATATTTTCACTAAGTATAGAATCGATTCCTAGCTTTCCATGGTACTCAAGAATCGATTTCCCATATTTTCCAAACAAAGATAAATCGATTCCTCACCTAAATAAATCGATTCCTAGATCAAATACATTTCAACAAAGAATCGATTCCTACACTATTTTCAACGTAAAAATAATTTCCTCATAGCCTATAAATAGGCAGTGCTTCACGATTCATTTCACACAACACACAACACACAACTCAACCCACTTGTATGAAACAGAAAACTTTTGAGAAAACTCTTCACGCTTATTCTTTTGCTCGTCAAGTACCGTCGGTCTGTCTGAGCTGATCTGTTGCTAAGAGTTAGTTGGGGTTGTATTCTTCAAGTTGTAATATCTGCCTACACTAGAGGTATTTCTGCATTTACAATTGTTTATTATTTAATTGTTGTGTTTTGTTCTAGGGAGTGGGGTATCTCTCTAGGGTAGCTGCATGTACTAGGAAGTGGGGTATCTTTCTAGGGCAGTTGATTATAACAGGGGTGGGGTATCTCTTGTTATTGTTATATTAGATCTGAGGGCTCTCTATAGGTGGGGTATCCTAGGAGGAGAGTGCCTGAGTCTGTAAAGGTTTTCCAAGGCACCTGTAAGCCTTGTTGTGTTAGTGGAAAATCTCACAAGGGTGTGAGGACTGGACGTAGGTCACTAGGAGGTGACCGAACCAGGATAAATCTCTGCGTGCTTTACTGCTTTCCTGCTTTACTATTATACCACTTTACTGCTTTATATTCTAATTCCTTCGCTTCCACTTAACCTGCGCGAAAATTGATCTAAGTCATTGAAAAGGGGAAAAACATTTTCAAAAGATCTGAAAAGTTTTTAAATCTCAATTCACCCCCCCTCTTGAGACTGAAGCCACTTGGTAACAAGTGGTATCAAAGCTAGACTCTTGTATAAAGGGCCTAGCAGCTTCAAGAGAAATGGCTTCAGTATGGTCTACGCAAGAGGGTGCTTCTCTTACCCGTCCTCCGGGATTCAACGGGAAAGATTACGCATATTGGAAAGAAAGAATGAGAATCTTTATTGAAGGGGTAGACTTAGATGTTTGGGATGCTGTGGAAAAAGGACCCTATGTCCCCACACACTTAGTAGATGGTATTCTTACTATTAAAAGAAGAAATGAATGGTCTGATGATGAGAAAAGAAAAGTGCAACATAATTTACGTGCCAAAAATATTATTACTTCTGCTTTCTGCGCAGTAGTGCCTTTATGGCGTTACTTTTCCAGAGAAATTACGCCACGTGTACATAGGGAATTGTTGGGATTTCCATGATCCCCTGTTTTCCCACAACTGTCATGATGACTCCACGTTTTCTTTCTTTTTTTTTAAGAGTAGTCATAACAGCTATAAGAGAAACTGTGTCTCTTCATTTCATTTTTCTGAATTTCTCAATCTACTTTGTATTATATGACAATATTCTTTGGCATTTGGATTTCATTATGCCATGTTTAAATATCTTCGTTACTACTCAGTCTTGTGTTATTTTCACTTCTTGCAATGTTGGCTTATATCTTTTTAAATACTTGCCATTTATACGCATGATTCGACTATCAGCACCTACTTCTTCGACTTCGTAAGCACCGTTTGAAAAAGCTTGTATGATTTTATATGGTCCTTCCCAATTTTGTGACCATTTAGCTAAGGCCCTATCTTTTTTGTCCATAGGTAAGATAACTTTCCACACCAAGTCTCCCAAAGTAAAATTTTTTAACTTTACTTTTTTGTTATACGCTTTAGCTACTCTCTCTTTTTGCCTTGTAAGGACATCTAATGCAAATAACCTCTCTTCATCCAAATCAACCAATTCATCAAGAATCATATCCCAATAATGATCTAATGGGATCTCAAATTGCCTTTGGATTCTGGTTGATTGAAGATAAATTTCGACTGGTAATACTACATCATGCCCAGAAGTGAGTCTAAAAGGAGTAGCATTAATGGATTCTCTAGGGGAATTTCGACAAGCCCACAAAGCTTGATCAAGAGTTTTGTGCCAATTCCTAGGCTTCTGTCCAATATGCTTTTTAATCAAATTAATGATAATTTTATTGGCCGCTTCTACTTGACCATTTGCTTGTGCATAATATGGTGTCGAACTCAATAACTTGAATCCAATTTCAGAGGCAAATTCTACCATTAGCTAAGGGAATAGCTTCAACCCACTTAGTAAAGTAGTCGATACCCACTAGTATATAACGGTGGCCTTTCGACGAAGTTGGCTTAATTTCACCAATTATATCTAAAGCCCATCCTCTAAATGGCCAAGGTTTTACTATCGAATGTAACTCACTTGCAGGTACATGTTGCACCCCTACAAACTTTTGACATTCTTGAGATCCTTTAGCAAATTCTATGCAATCTTTTAACATAGTAGGCCAGTACACTCCTTGTCGAAACAAAAGCCATTTCATCTTGTGACCTGCTTGATGAGATCCACAAGTTCCACTGTGAGTATTGGATATTGCTAGATATGCATCACTTTCACTAAGACATTTGAGCAGAACTCCTTCAGGAGTTTTCTTGAACAATTCATTTCCAATAATCACATAGCTTAAGGCTCTATACTTGGTTTTCCTGTTAGTTATTCCTGTTGGATTTTCCAAGTATTCGACAATTTGTTTTCTCCAGTCATCATTTAGCATATTGTCAATGGCAAAAATTTCAAACAAATTTTCACTTGGAGGTAATAACGTTTCTGACTTGTCTGCCCCCCAAGTTTTGGCATTGACAATTCATTTAAAGAACCATCTGTCGGAATCAATTTCTCTTTGATCTCTATTAGCTCTTCTAGTTTTTCTCGAGAAACTTTATAGCCAGAAGCAATTTGGGCCAAATCGTTTGCCTCTTGGTTGTCAATTCGAGGCACGTGCTCAATGTCAACGTAATCGAAACGTTTTAACAAAGCAATGGCAGTGGCGAAGTATATTATTAAATTTTCTTTAATACACTTGTATTCTTTAGTTAATTGGTTCACAACTAATTCAGAGTCACCTCTAATTTCGACAGATTCTGTCCCCAATTCTAGCAAAATTTCAAGTCCTGCTATCAAGGCTTCATATTCAGCCTCATTATTGGAGCATAATCCTTCGATTTTAAAATTATACTTCGTTGGGATATTTGTTGGAGAAACAATCAGCATTCCTATTCCAGAACCATTTTTATGGCTTGAACCGTCGAAGTATAATTTCCATGGTCGGATATTCACATGATTAGCTGTCGCTTCGACCAATGAGTGGTCGACAATAAAATCAGCAATAATTTGACCTTTAATAGATTTCAAAGGTTGGTATGTTAGTGAATATTCGGATAGAGCCAGAGCCCACTTACCAATTCTGCTATGTAATATTAGTTTCGACAACATATGTTTAATTATATCAAAATGCGAATAAACGTACACATCGACGGGCTTTATATATTGCTTCAATTTTGTACATCAAAAATACAAGCACATGCACAATTTTTCAGTTGGGTGGTACCTAGATTCAGCATCATTCAAAAGCCTACTGAGGTAATATATGGCTCTTTCGACACCATTTTCATCCTCTTGTGCTAACATGCTACCTATTGACAGGTCTGATGCTGCTATGTACAATTTCATCACCTTATTTCTAATAGGTGGTAACAATATAGGAGGTTTGACTAAGTAAGACTTGATCTCGTCGAAGGCTTTTTGATGTTCTGGATCCCATCTGAACACATCTTCCTTCTTCAGTCGAAGAAATGGCGAAAAAACTTGAGTCTTGCCACTTAGGTTTGAAATGAACCTTCTAAGGAAATTTATTTTCCCTAATAAAGACTGCAGTTCTTTCTTAGTCGAAGGAGCTCTCGTTTCCAAGATTGCCTTTGTTTTGTTTTGATTGATTTCGATGCCTTTTTTTGTGTACAACAAATCCCAAGAAATCACCTACACGTACACAGAAGGCACATTTTATTGGATTCATTTTTAATCCATATTTTCTCATCCTTTCGAATGATTGTCGAAGATGGTCTATATGACCATTTTCTGTCGAAGATTTAACAACAATGTCATCTATGTAAACTTGCATAAAATTTTCTATAAAGTCATGAAACATAGAATTCATTGCTCTTTGGTATGTGGCACCAGCATTTTTTAAGCCAAAAGGCATTACTACCCATTCATAAACGCCTAAGGCCCCTGGGCAACGAAATTCGGTTTTCGACACATCTTCTTCAGCAATAAAGATATGATTGTAGCCCGAATAACCATCAAGCATGCTTACATAATCAAACCCTTCTCCTGAATCGACCAGCATTTCTACCACAGGCATGGGATATTGATCCTTAGGTGTAGCATTATTTAAATCCCTAAAGTCTATGCAGACTCTTAGAGTCCCATTTTTCTTAATAACGGGAACTATATTAGCTAACCAATCAACATGCCTGGCAGTTCTGATAAAACTGCTTTTGAGCAATCTTTCAACTTCTTCTTTGATCTTCGACAGAATCTGCGATGCAAATATTCTTGGAGTTTGCTTCACTGGCTTCCTATGGTCGAATTGGCAGTTTTAACTCCACCACTTCTCGACTCAATCCAGGCACTTCATTGTAATCCCAAGCGAAGCAATCCTTGTATTCCTTCAAGAGCTCTATGGTCCGATCTCTCAAACCTTTGTCAATCTCAGCACTTATAAATGTTGGCCTCTTTATGGAGCCATCTCCTAAGTCGACTTCCTCCAGGGGATCTTGAGCTTGAATTTTCTTGGTCGAACCCATTGGGTCCTTTTCCAAACCTAACAGTTCATCGTCATAGATGCAATCGAGCCTTTGGCCTTCGACCATATTGTCTTTATCTTTGATTTCACTGGTTTCATTAACCATTTTTTGTTGTATTTCGACCTCCAAAGCCGCATTTTGTTTTTTCTCGGCTACGTAGGCCGTTATTCGATCCCAAGCACTGGGCTCAGACATCATAGCTGTTTAGGGACCATCCCACCCTGAAGGCTTGCAGAAGCCTTTTGAGTGGTTTTCTTCGCCAATGACCTCCCTCTCCCAAATGAATCCATGGTTTGGGTGAAGGTCAAGTGAAGAGAACATATTATCTTGTGGTGTATATCCACTTGTTGATGGCGTACATGGTGCAATGTTTGCCAGGTGTTTGTTGAACGTCTTCTTTGTTATGTGATCTACCTCTGCCAAGAAATAGCTTTGATCACCTTCGACGTTTTCAACTAGTCCATCTTCTCTCTAGATAGAAAGCCTTTGGTGGAGGGTCGAAGGCAGTGCGCCTACTCCATGGATCCAATCCCTGCCAAGCAACAAATTGAAGTTTGCTTTAGTTGGGATTACCATGAACAAGGTTAACCTCTTAACACTGCCCACTACCAGTTCGACTTCAATGGCCCCAAGTGAATGGCCAGTTTTTCCTTCGTAGTTTGTAAGCACTACGTTATGTGGCCTTAAATCAGTATCTGATTTGCCAATCTTTGATAGCATGTGTTGTGGCATTAGATTCGCTGCCGCACCACCATCGACCAGGACCTTGTTTACCCCAACATTGTTGGCTTTTGCTTGAATAAATAAGGGTTTGAGGTGGTACTTCATCCCACCATCAGGCCTCTTAAACATGGCACTTTGTTCTTCAATGCAGCCATTATTTAAAACATAGTAACATCTTGGCTTGTGCATAGCCATATCTTCATTGAAATCTTCTTCGACTTCATTTACCTCTGACACAATATCGTACTCAATTGGGAGAATTGAGACGATGCATATCACGTTGAGATCAGGTTCTGAATCTGAAAACTCAGATTCCATTTCGTCATCCTCCAGATTGAGGCCTTCTTTTGAGTCAATGCCTTTTTTAATAACTGAGAGTGGAGGGAATATCCTTTCAGTTGCAGACCTCCTTGGTATTTCGACAAAGGAAGATAGTTGTTTCCCCTTGTCTGTGGCGTTGATGCCTCCGCCATTTGGGTCCTAGTCATAGGATTTTTCCCTTTGTAATTGTTATTGTAGGCGTACCTGTTTGATTTAGGAGCCTTATTTTGCCTCATGGCACTTGAACTTCCTTTTGCCATGGTTGAGTAATATCCCGCATCCTTTCCACCAGAATATACCCATTTTTCGACAGGTGACCTAGATGATGGCACAAATGTTTTGATTTAAGCCTTCTGGGTCGAAGGCGTGACCTTGTATGGTACACCTCTTGGGTTGAAGCTGAATTTAGGCCTGTTGTCGACCCATTTGCTTTTCCTCTTTGACAGAGGTTTGAAACCCTCAAGGCTTTTGGCGGCCTCCTTGTCGAACACAGAGCTGCACCTTGGGCACAACATGACTTCTGTGTTGTTGATCTTGCAACGGTTCAAGAAGTCTATTAATTCTTCCTCGGCATTAGGATAAACCACCTGCATCTTTTCGTTGTACTGGTCTTCAGTGACCATTTTAATGTTGATCTCCGAGCTCTTCGTAGCCCCTTTCGCCACGAAATATGTAGCAATGACCTCAGTAGCTTCGACAACATTTATGTCGACTGGCTCAGCGTACATGGCATCCACCACAGGGAGAAGATCAGCATCTATCTTCATCTGAGGCTTCGACTTCTCACCAAAACTCAGCCTGCCTTCATTCAGTGCTTTTTGGACCAAATCCCTGAAAAGAACACAACGGGATGTGTTATGGCCTAAAAAATTATGATATCTGCAGTAACCTCTTTTCTTTTGTTGTTCTAATGGTGGCACTTTTAGGCCCTTAGGCACTAAAATCTGACCATCAGTAACTAAAAGATCAAATATTTGGTCACATTTTGTGACATCAAAGGTATAAGTTTTTGCAATAAATTTATCATTCTTTGGTTCGATAGGATTTTTCCCATCAGAAGGCTTCAACAATTTACAAGTATATGGAGGCCCAGGTTTTAATTCTGCAACATTGACCTCTTCTTCGACATCTTCATATGATATGTCGAATTCTTGGTCATTGTCATTAGCATTGACATATGCAACCTTTCCTTTGTTGTCGAACCTACTGGTTCTGGCCTTTTCATCCTTAAGTCTTTCAACTTGTCGAACTCAATCAGCCAATTGTGACATATCTCTTATGTGTAGAGTATCTAATTTTTTTCTAATAGAGTAGTCGAGGCCACCAACGGCCATTTCGACTAACTCATGTTCAGGCTCTTGAGTAAAGCACCTTGCCTTGAGTAGTCTAAATCTATTTAGATAAGAATCAACTGACTCTGGCATTCTGCGTCGAACACTAGCCAATTCTTTAAGACTAATCTTTGATTGTCCCATATAGAATTGTTCTTGAAATGCCTTTTCTAACTGGTTCCAATTAAACATAGAATGGGGGGGGGGGGGGGGGCAAAGTGGTGAACCATGTAAAAGCATTTTTGGTTAGTGGAACTTGGAAAATATTTCATTTTTAAGTTCTCATTTTGTGCTATATCACCAGCCTCAGTTAAATAACGGGCAATGTGTTCGATAGTACATTCGCTAGTTTCTCGAGCGTATTTTGTGAATTTTGGGATCTTCCACCCCCTAGGCAATTCTGTTTGCAGAACATATTCCGACAAAGGTGATACATAATTAGGCCTGTGTAGGCCTAGATTAAGACCATTCTGTGCTAGAATAGTTTCGACAAGATTGGCTAAGTTATTTTTCACTACAAAAAAACTAGTGATTAGCGACGGAATTTAGCGACGGATCTAAATTCCGTCGCAAATAAAAACATTAGCGACGGAATTTTACATCATTAGCGACGGACCGGGTTTCACAAAGTTAGCGACGGAATTATGCTTATTTAGCGACGGATTGGACAAGGCGCGAAGAAACGAAAAATTTGAATTTTATTAGCGACGGAAATCCGTCGCTAATAATCCGTCGCTAATCATATTAAATAGCGCAACTGACCGTTTCAGTTTTAATTGACGCGTGGCACAATTTTCAAAGTTTAGCGACGGAAATCCGTCGCTAATAATCCGTCGCTAAGCTTTGAAAATTGTGCCACTGTCCGTTACATTTTAGTTTGACACGTGGGCCAAAGTTAGCGACGGAAATCCGTCGCTAATTCCGTCGCTAAGTGTTAAAAAAATTTTAAAGCCGGATCCCTCCCCCTTTTCTCTCTTTCTTTCCTCTTCTCCACTGTTTCTGTCTTCCTCTTCCCCTCCGTCCACCGAATCGCCTCCCTCTTCCTCTCCGTCCACCGGCCACGCCACCACCACCGTCCACGCCGCACCGCTCCCTTTTCTCTCCATTCTTTCCTCTTCTCCATTCTTTCTCTCAGACTCACCCTCTCCGAACCGTCCACCGTCCACGCCATCGCCACCGTCCACGCCACCGCCACCGCACCACCACCGTTCACACCACCGCACCACCACCATCCACGTTACCAAGGTTTGTTTCTTTTCTGTCTCCACGAATTTTCTCCCTATTTTTCTCTAATTTTGTTTGTGCCTCTCTATTTCGCAAGTCACCGGACAACCACGTCACCGGAGAACCACCGCACCGGACAGCAGCCACCACCACCGCACCGGACAGCAGCCACCACAGTCACAGTCACGGTCACGGTTAGTTTTTTTTGTTTTTTATTTTCGAATTGATTTTTTGTTCCGTTGTTATAGGATAAAATTTTATTGTTAGAAATATTAAGATTAGTATTGTAGAATAAAATTGTTGTTGTTGTTAATTAGAAAGTTGTAATTGAATGAAGTAATTGGAATTGAATTGAAATTGAAAAATGTAATTGAATAGTGTATGTGTTTAAGATAGTGTAATTGTAAGTGTATGAAATGTGTATGTTGTTGGAGATAGTGTATGTTAATTTTGAAATGTGTATGTTGTTAATTGAAAAATGTGTAATGGTAATGTGTATGTCGTTTGAGATGTTAAATTGTTGTTTTGATGTTTGATGAACCCTAGGTTAGATGACTATTTGATGTTGTTATTGTGTGTTGTTGATGGAAAAGGGTGAGGTTTTATTGGTTTTATATTGGGAATGTTATGAGAATGTAAAACATTTTTTTAAATGCGTGTAGATGAATTGGAGTCAATTGAATCGTGGTTGGGTGTATGATCGGTTATATCCGGGAAGAGCGTTTTTAAAGGAAACTTTTGTAAATGGGGTTGAAGAATTTATTAGGGTAGCATGGCAACATGATTTAACTAAAGAGGAAGGGGGGATTAGATGTCCATGCCTTAAATGCAAGGGTGTACCTATTAGTACTGATGATGAAGTCAGGGAGCACTTGTATCGTCTTGGGTTTATGCCTAATTATTGGATTTGGGTGGATCATGGAGAAGTACTTCCGAATTTTCACGTAGGGGCTTCAAGCAATTCTGGTGGTGTTGTTCCATCTAATGAACAATTTGAGTCGATGGAAAACATGATTTGTGATGGTCTCAGGGTGAATGTGCCATTTGATGAACCTCAGTATGACGATCATGATGAACTTCCAAATGAAGAAGCACAGAGATTCTATAATTTGTTAAGGGAGTCAAACAAACCGTTGTTTGAAGGGTCGCCAGAGTCAAAATTATCTATTTCTGTGAAGCTTTTAGCTCTCAAGTCCATGAGTAATATTTCTGAGTTGGGTTTAGATTATGTGACTAAAATGATGATCGATACGACACCTAATAAGGATAATTTGCCAAAAAATTATTATGAAGCAAAGATGTTAGTTTCGAAACTGGGATTGGAATGTAAGAAGATTGATTGTTGTGTGGATGGGCACATGTTGTTTTACAATAACGAATTTGGTAAAAACGATGGTGCACTACTGGAATGCAAATTCTGTGGAAAGCCGAGGTATCACGTTCGTAAAGGGGGAAAACGTAATTATAAACCCATCCCTGTAAAGTCGATGTTCTATTTGTCTATAATTCCAAGGTTGCAAAGAATGTTTGCATCGGCTGAAATTGCGAAGAAAATGACGTGGCATTATGAGAATAGGCGTACCTCAGACATTTTACGCCACCCATCTGACGGTGAAGCGTGGAAACACTTTGATCAAGTGCATTCAGATTTTGCCTCAGACCCACGAAATGTTCGACTTGGCTTGTGCTCTGATGGATTTACTCCATATATCCAAGCATCAGCGTCGCCCTATTCCTGTTGGCCAGTCATTGTTACCCCTTACAATCTTCCTCCTGAGATGTGCATGACTAAACCTTATATGTTTTTGACTTGTATGATACCTGGTCCAACCAATCCAAAAGCTAACATTGATATCTTTTTGGAACCCCTAATTGATGATCTCAAGAGATTGTGGGGTGGTGTTTTGACATATGATGCAGCACAAAAAAATAATTTTATGATGAGAGCGTCATTGATGTGGACAATAAATGACTTCCCTGCTTATGGTATGTTGTCTGGTTGGGGGACTCACGGTAGATTGGCATGTCCCCACTGCATGGAACACACAAAAGCGTTTACGTTGAAATACGGGGGGAAGAGTTCTTGGTTTGATTCGCATCGTAGATTCTTACCGTCGGGTCATGAATTTAGAAAGAACAAGAAGGCCTTCAAGGATGGGGTAGTCGAAAGAGATAGACCACCGCCTTTGTTGACATCAGGTGAAATCTGGATGAGAGTTATCGATTTGCCACAAGCCACAGAGGTAGGTGAGCTCTCCCGATTGAACGGTTATGGACGACTGCATAACTGGACAAAAAGAAGCATATTTTGGAATCTCCCATATTGGAAAGATAATCAATTGAGACACAATCTTGATGTTATGCACATCGAGAAGAATTTCTTTGACAACATATTTTACACTGTGATGAATGTGAAAGATAGAACCAAAGACAATAATAAAGCTAGAATGGATTCTGCTCTTTACTGTAGCAAACATCGATCCAATTTGAATTTGGTGCAAATGACTAATGGCAAGCTGTTAAAACCTAAAGCTAATTATTGTCTAACACCCGAAGAAGCAATTGATGTTTGTCGATGGTTGAAGGGATTGAGGATGCCAGATGGTTATTCTTCTAACCTTGCAAGATGTGCGGATGTGAACACTGGGAAGATGTATGGGATGAAAAGTCATGATTGCCATGTATTCATGGAGTGTTTGCTTCCCATTGCTTTTGGTTCATTACCAAAGAGTGTTTTGGAACCACTTACTGAAGTGAGTCAATTTTTTAAGAATATGTGCTCTTCAACAATGAGAAATGATGATCTTATTAAGATGGAGCAGAATATTCCTTTCATTATCTGTAAGATGGAGCAGAATATTCCTTTCAATGATGAGGAAAGGGGAAAACTTTTGGATTTGTTTAAGGTAATTGTTAGTTAATTATGTCATTACATATATTGTTAATTTTAATTTTTTTATGTTATATATAATAATACATATTTTTGTTTTGCTTAATACAGTCTAAGTTGACGTGGCTGCCGGAACATGATGTAGCTGTGCAGAAGCTTTTTTTCAAACGAATGGGCAAGCAATTGTCGGATTTGCTTTACAAACTGCGTTGTAAAGATAAGCAGCCAAAATACATCCCTGACCGTGTTTGGAATGCCTACAAGGAACTTTGGGCTACTGAGAGCTACAAAGAAAAAGCTGAAAAGGCCAAGCAGAATAGAAATTCTGAAAAGGGTGGCTCGCTTCACTGTTGCGGCTCCGTCAACCAGGCTCAGCATGCTGTCAGATTGGTAAATTATTTTAAGTATGTGTTATTTTAGTTTATTTAGGGTGATTAGCAATAATTAAAAATGTGTTTCATTATTACAGAGTAAGAAGGCTGGACGCGATATCACTATTCCTGAGCTTCACAGGGCAACACATTTGAGGAAGGGTACTACGGAGTATGTTGATGAGCGCTCTAGGAAAACTCAGGTATATACAACTTGTTTTGTATTAAATAATTTTGTTTTCTTAAAATGGAACGCTAATTATGCTATGTTATCTGGTTATGGAAAACAGGAGGATGTTAGTGAGACGATGATTGAGCCGACTCAGGGGACCTGGAACCCTGGCTCACTTGGTCCACTTCCCCCTGAGATCATAGCTCTGGCGAACCGCAATTGGAAGATGGCGGTAGGCGGGCCGAATAAGGGTCGCCTGTATGGTTCGGGGCCCTTGGCGCCGTTATTGGACTCTGGGGTTGATCACTTCGACACTAGTGGGCCTTCTGGCAGTGGACCTCCTCCTCCTCCTCCTGCTACAGCTGACGAGACAGCGCAACTTAGGCAGCAGGTGCAGGCTCAGGCACAGGTCATTCAAGATCAGGAGCAGCGGCTGCAGACTCATGAACAGGTGCAGACAACCTTGCAGGAAGACTTCTTGAATTTTACCCGTGCGCAGGCGAAGATATTGAAGTATTATAACCGCAAACATCCAAATGGGTCTGAGTCTGAGGGGTCTGATGGTCCCTATTAGGACTTTGTTATTTGTGAGAGATGCGGGACTTTGTTTATTTTGATTCGGATTTGTTTGAACTTGTTTATTTTGATTCGGATTTTGTTTGTATTTGGGATTGTATTGTTTGATTTCGACTTTATTGTTAATTCAGATTTTCGCATTTATCTTAATTATAGTGTTTATAATAGACAGGGTTTTGCGCAATAGACAGGTTGTTCGCATTTCGATTTTAAAAAGCAGGTTTTCCAAATATTAAAAGCCAGGTTTTCCAAAAAAAATTTAAAAAAATCCAGGGGTCATTAGCGACGGAATTAGTGGCGGAATTCCGTCGCTAATATTGCTAACCAGACACACCCACGTGGCATCAATTAGCGACGGTATTAGAGACGGAAATCCGTCGCTAATGGGCTCATTCCTAGGGTAACACGTGGCAATAGTTAGCGACGGAATTAGTGACGGAAATCCGTCGCTAATATTGCTCATTCATAGGCTAACACGTGGCAGTAATTAGCGACGGAATTAGCGACGGATTAATCCGTCTCTAAGTAGCGACGGATCCAAATCCGTCGCTAATAATTAGCGACAAGCTTATTAGCGACGGAATGTATCCGTCGCTAGTTCCGTCGCTAATTACTGTTAGCGAGGGAAAAAGTGGTATTAGCGACGGAAAAATCCGTCGCTAATACGCTGTTTTTTTGTAGTGTTTGATTCCAAAATTATTTTGGTGAACTTGTCTAACCACTTCATCAGCGTCTTGGTTCCTGTGGACTAGTACAACATCAGGAATGGGCTCTTCGACGACAAGTTATTGCCCTTGATTGATGGGAGTTGCAGTGTTAGGCCTTTCCATAGGGATTTCGATAGGCCTAGTATTCTGAATTTGAGGGATTTGGTGGTTATACATTGGCGCAGTGCTAAAGAAATCAGCAATTCTTCCCATTTGTGTTGCCAACATTTGGTAACTATGATTTGTGTTTTGTATTAAAGAGTTAAACACAGTACCAATCCGTTGTGTTAACATATTAACCATGTCATGGTTACTATCGTCCATTTGTTGTCTTAATGCCAACAAAGACGATGTGGTCAGTGAAGGGTGGGGATTTCGACTATAAAAGCTCTCTGGCGAACTGTGCAAAGGCGAAAACCCTGAGACTACGTTATCTGCCTGAGCAATCGTACTTGTCTGAAGGCCTGCCATTAAGGCAGTAGGCATGCCGTATGGGTAACTTCAACTATTCGTAGGCAGATTAAATGGAAGGCTTCCAATTGTTGGATTAGCCATATTCTGTGTCAACGCTGGAGTAGTCATCATAGACACAGGGGTGAGTTTAGGAGCGGTTACGGCAATTACTCCTATAGTTGTCGAAGAATGCATAGGAACGGTTACTCCTATGACATTTGCAGCGTTAGTCTCACTGACCGACGCTTGATTGTGTAAGATTTTTGCATTAGATGCAGGAGGGTTGGTTGCATTAGAGCGAGGCATCTCTGGAAGACGTCTACCACTCCTTAAACGCATGCAAAGTATGAATTACACATTGAGTTTAATAACAAACCCAGAAAATTTCAACAAACTTCAAAAAATTTAGCACAAATGTCCCACCGGGCGTGCCAATTTGTTTACCGTGGTTTTTGGTAAACACCGCTAGTTACACATAAGTGTTGCTTGCAGGATCAACTAGAAAATCCCAGACCATTTGTGTTTAAAGTCTTCCAGAAATTTTTAGTGTAATTGACAGGGAAAGTGTATAAAGAAGAGATGAATGCAAAAAGAACAAGCAATAAATGTACAGAAATCTTAAAGAAACAGAAGTAAAATTGCATTAATTTATAAGGAATGGAACGCAGATTCATACATTGTTTCTCTTGACTCGTTTTCTCTGTATGCGGAATTATGAGTGTTTTTAGAAGTATGTAAATGAATTGCGACCTTTTTCCCTTCAGACAAACTACTATTTATAATAAAAAGGGAAATGATAACTGCTTAAAGAGTTTGAAAAGTGGTAACTGCTGAAGGCTTCGACCATGTAACTGCTACACGCTTCGACTATGTAACTGCCACCTGCTTCGACCACTTCCTTGGTTTTGATCTGCTACCAATCTCTTACTTTCTTTCTTGTCCAAATGTCGCCGTCAAGCTCTCAATTTGGTTAAGTTCTAGGAGTGGTCGAAGATCTCCCTTGGAATACCTTCTTAGTGTCGAAGGCCAGCATTTCCTCTTTAAAATGACAAGTCAAACTTCCTTGACTGCATTTAATTGAGCTTGTCGAAAATGCAGGCTAACAAATTGCCCCCCAAAAATGTCATTTTCGACTGAGGTTCAAACGAGGATAGAAAATTGACGTTTTTTGAAGCATCGTTCGACTAATCCGTACGAAATCTTATGACATCATTGATATCTTGGTTCAGGAGTGAAGAGACGCTTTCTGCACAGCAGTGCCTTTATGGCGTTACTTTTCCAGGGAAATTACGCCACGTGTACATAGGGAACTGTTGGGATTTCCATGATCCCCTGTTTTCCCACAACTGTCATGATGACTCCACGTTTTCTTTCTTTTTTTTTAAGAGTGGTCATAACAGCTATAAGAGAAACTGTTTCTCTTCATTTCATTTTTCTGAATTTCTCAATCTACTTTGTATTATATGACAATATTCTTTGGCATTTGGATTTCATTATGCCATGTTTAAATATCTTCGTTACTGCTCAGTCTTGTGTTATTTTCACTTCTTGCAATGTTGGCTTATATCTTTTTAAATACTTGCCATTTATACACATGATTCGACTATCAGCACCTACTTCTTCGACTTCGTAAGCACCGTTTGAAAAAGCTTGTATGATTTTATATGGTCCTTCCCAATTTGGTGACCATTTAGCTAAGGCCCTATCTTTTTTGTCCATAGGTAAGATAACTTTCCACACCAAGTCTCCCAAAGTAAAATTTTTTAACTTTACTTTTTGTTATACGCTTTAGCTACTCTCTCTTTTTGCTTTGTAAGGACATCTAATGCAAATAACCTCTCTTCATCCAAATCAACCAATTCATCAAGAATCATATCCCAATAATGATCTAATGGGATCTCAAATTGCCTTTGGATTCTGGTTGATTGAAGAAAATTTCGACTGGTAATACTACATCATGCCCAGAAGTGAGTCTAAAAGGAGTAGCATTAATGGATTCTCTAGGGGAATTTCGACAAGCCCACAAAGCTTGATCAAGAGTTTTGTGCCAATTACTAGGCTTCTGTCCAATATGCTTTTTAATCAAAGTAATGATAATTTTATTGGCCGCTTCTACTTGACCATTTGCTTGTGCATAATATGGTGTCGAACTCAATAACTTGAATCCAATTTCAGAGGCAAATTCTACCATTAGCAAAGGGAATAGCTTCGACCCACTTAGTAAAGTAGTCGATACCCACTAGTATATAACGGTGGCCTTTCGACGAAGTTGGCTTAATTTCACCAGATATATCTAAAGCCCATCCTCTAAATGGCCAAGGTTTTACTATCGAATGTAACTCACTTGCAGGTACATGTTGCACCCCTACAAACTTTTGACATTCTTGAGATCCTTTAGCAAATTCTATGCAATCTTTTAACATAGTAGGCCAGTACACTCCTTGTCGAAACAAAAGCCATTTCATCTTGTGACCTGCTTGATGAGATCCACAAGTTCCACTGTGAGTATTGGATATTGCTAGATATGCATCACTTTCACTAAGACATTTGAGCAGAACTCCTTCAGGAGTTTTCTTGAACAATTCATTTCCAATAATCACATAGCTTAAGGCTCTATACTTGGTTTTCCTGTTAGTTATTCCTGTTGGATTTTCCAAGTATTCGACAATTTGTTTTCTCCAGTCATCATTTAGCATATTGTCAATGGCAAAAATTTCAAACAAATTTTCACTTGGAGGTAATAACGTTTCTGACTTGTCTGCCCCCCAAGTTTTGGCATTGACAATTCATTTAAAGAACCATCTGTCGGAATCAATTTCTCTTTGATCTCTATTAGCTCTTCTAGTTTTTCTCGAGAAACTTTATAGCCAGAAGCAATTTGTGCCAAATCTTTTGCCTCTTGGTTGTCAATTCGAGGCACGTGCTCAATGTCAACGTAATCGAAACGTTTTAACAAAGCAATGGCAGTGGCGAAGTATATTATTAAATTTTCTTTAATACACTTGTATTCTTTAGTTAATTGGTTCACAACTAATTCAGAGTCACCTCTAATTTCGACAGATTCTGTCCCCAATTCTAGCAAAATTTCAAGTCCTGCTATCAAGGCTTCATATTCAGCCTCATTATTGGAGCATAATCCTTCGATTTTAAAATTATACTTCGTTGGGATATTTGTTGGAGAAACAATCAGCATTCCTATTCCAGAACCATTTTTATGGCTTGAACCGTCGAAGTATAATTTCCATGGTCGGATATTCACATGATTAGCTGTCGCTTCGACCAATGAGTGGTCGACAATAAAATCAGCAATAATTTGACCTTTAATAGATTTCAAAGGTTGGTATGTTAGTGAATATTCGGATAGAGCCAGAGCCCACTTACCAATTCTGCTATGTAATATTAGTTTCGACAACATATGTTTAATTATATCAAAATGCGAATAAACGTACACATCGACGGGCTTTATATATTGCTTCAATTTTGTACATCAAAAATACAAGCACATGCACAATTTTTCAGTTGGGTGGTACCTAGATTCAGCATCATTCAAAAGCCTACTGAGGTAATATATGGCTCTTTCGACACCATTTTCATCCTCTTGTGCTAACATGCTACCTATTGACAGGTCTGATGCTGCTATGTACAATTTCATCACCTTATTTCTAATAGGTGGTAACAATATAGGAGGTTTGACTAAGTAAGACTTGATCTCGTCGAAGGCTTTTTGATGTTCTGGATCCCATCTGAACACATCTTCCTTCTTCAGTCGAAGAAATGGCGAAAAAACTTGAGTCTTGCCACTTAGGTTTGAAATGAACCTTCTAAGGAAATTTATTTTCCCTAATAAAGACTGCAGTTCTTTCTTAGTCGAAGGAGCTCTCGTTTCCAAGATTGCCTTTGTTTTGTTTTGATTGATTTCGATGCCTTTTTTTGTGTACAACAAATCCCAAGAAATCACCTACACGTACACAGAAGGCACATTTTATTGGATTCATTTTTAATCCATATTTTCTCATCCTTTCGAATGATTGTCGAAGATGGTCTATATGACCATTTTCTGTCGAAGATTTAACAACAATGTCATCTATGTAAACTTGCATAAAATTTTCTATAAAGTCATGAAACATAGAATTCATTGCTCTTTGGTATGTGGCACCAGCATTTTTTAAGCCAAAAGGCATTACTACCCATTCATAAACGCCTAAGGCCCCTGGGCAACGAAATTCGGTTTTCGACACATCTTCTTCAGCAATAAAGATATGATTGTAGCCCGAATAACCATCAAGCATGCTTACATAATCAAACCCTTCTCCTGAATCGACCAGCATTTCTACCACAGGCATGGGATATTGATCCTTAGGTGTAGCATTATTTAAATCCCTAAAGTCTATGCAGACTCTTAGAGTCCCATTTTTCTTAATAACGGGAACTATATTAGCTAACCAATCAACATGCCTGGCAGTTCTGATAAAACTGCTTTTGAGCAATCTTTCAACTTCTTCTTTGATCTTCGACAGAATCTGCGATGCAAATATTCTTGGAGTTTGCTTCACTGGCTTCCTATGGTCGAATTGGCAGTTTTAACTCCACCACTTCTCGACTCAATCCAGGCACTTCATTGTAATCCCAAGCGAAGCAATCCTTGTATTCCTTCAAGAGCTCTATGGTCCGATCTCTCAAACCTTTGTCAATCTCAGCACTTATAAATGTTGTCTTCTTTATGGAGCCATCTCCTAAGTCGACTTCCTCCAGGGGATCTTGAGCTTGAATTTTCTTGGTCGAACCCATTGGGTCCTTTTCCAAACCTAACAGTTCATCGTCATAGATGCAATCGAGCCTTTGGCCTTCGACCATATTGTCTTTATCTTTGATTTCACTGGTTTCATTAACCATTTTTTGTTGTATTTCGACCTCCAAAGCCGCATTTTGTTTTTTCTCGGCTACGTAGGCCGTTATTCGATCCCAAGCACTGGGCTCAGACATCATAGCTGTTTAGGGACCATCCCACCCTGAAGGCTTGCAGAAGCCTTTTGAGTGGTTTTCTTCGCCAATGACCTCCCTCTCCCAAATGAATCCATGGTTTGGGTGAAGGTCAAGTGAAGAGAACATATTATCTTGTGGTGTATATCCACTTGTTGATGGCGTACATGGTGCAATGTTTGCCAGGTGTTTGTTGAACGTCTTCTTTGTTATGTGATCTACCTCTGCCAAGAAATAGCTTTGATCACCTTCGACGTTTTCAACTAGTCCATCTTCTCTCCAGATAGAAAGCCTTTGGTGGAGGGTCGAAGGCAGTGCGCCTACTCCATGGATCCACTCCCTGCCAAGCAACAAATTGAAGTTTGCTTTAGTTGGGATTACCATGAACAAGGTTAACCTCTTAACACTGCCCACTACCAGTTCGACTTCAATGGCCCCAAGTGAATGGCCAGTTTTTCCTTCGTAGTTTGTAAGCACTACGTTATGTGGCCTTAAATCAGTATCTGATTTGCCAATCTTTGATAGCATGTGTTGTGGCATTAGATTCGCTGCCGCACCACCATCGACCAGGGCCTTGTTTACCCCAACATTGTTGGCTTTTGCTTGAATAAATAAGGGTTTGAGGTGGTACTTCATCCCACCATCAGGCCTCTCAAACATGGCACTTTGTTCTTCAATGCAGCCATTATTTAAAACATAGTAACATCTTGCCTTGTGCATAGCCATATCTTCATTGAAATCTTCTTCGACTTCATTTACCTCTGACACAATATCGTACTCAATTGGGAGAATTGAGACGATGCATATCACGTTGAGATCAGGTTCTGAATCTGAAAACTCAGATTCCATTTCGTCATCCTCCAGATTGAGGCCTTCTTTTGAGTCAATGCCTTTTTTAATAACTGAGAGTGGAGGGAATATCCTTTCAGTTGCAGACCTCCTTGGTATTTCGACAAAGGAAGATAGTTGTTTCCCCTTGTCTGTGGCGTTGATGCCTCCGCCATTTGGGTCCTAGTCATAGGATTTTTCCCTTTGTAATTGTTATTGTAGGCGTACCTGTTTGATTTAGGAGCCTTATTTTGCCTCATGGCACTTGAACTTCCTTTTGCCATGGTTGAGTAATATCCCGCATCCTTTCCACCAGAATATACCCATTTTTCGACAGGTGACCTAGATGATGGCACAAATGTTTTGATTTAAGCCTTCTGGGTCGAAGGCGTGACCTTGTATGGTACACCTCTTGGGTTGAAGCTGAATTTAGGCCTGTTGTCGACCCATTTGCTTTTCCTCTTTGACAGAGGTTTGAAACCCTCAAGGCTTTTGGCGGCCTCCTTGTCGAACACAGAGCTGCACCTTGGGCACAACATGACTTCTGTGTTGTTGATCTTGCAACGGTTCAAGAAGTCTATTAATTCTTCCTCGGCATTAGGATAAACCACCTGCATCTTTTCGTTGTACTGGTCTTCAGTGACCATTTTAATGTTGATCTCCGAGCTCTTCGTAGCCCCTTTCGCCACGAAATATGTAGCAATGACCTCAGTAGCTTCGACAACATTTATGTCGACTGGCTCAGCGTACATGGCATCCACCACAGGGAGAAGATCAGCATCTATCTTCATCTGAGGCTTCGACTTCTCACCAAAACTCAGCCTGCCTTCATTCAGTGCTTTTTGGACCAAATCCCTGAAAAGAACACAACGGGATGTGTTATGGCCTAAAAAATTATGATATCTGCAGTAACCTCTTTTCTTTTGTTGTTCTAATGGTGGCACTTTTAGGCCCTTAGGCACTAAAATCTGACCATCAGTAACTAAAAGATCAAATATTTGGTCACATTTTGTGACATCAAAGGTATAAGTTTTTGCAATAAATTTATCATTCTTTGGTTCGATAGGATTTTTCCCATCAGAAGGCTTCAACAATTTACAAGTATATGGAGGCCCGGGTTTTAATTCTGCAACATTGACCTCTTCTTCGACATCTTCATATGATATGTCGAATTCTTGGTCATTGTCATTAGCATTGACATATGCAACCTTTCCTTTGTTGTCGAACCTACTGGTTCTGGCCTTTTCATCCTTAAGTCTTTCAACTTGTCGAACTCAATCAGCCAATTGTGACATATCTCTTATGTGTAGAGTATCTAATTTTTTTCTAATAGAGTAGTCGAGGCCACCAACGGCCATTTCGACTAACTCATGTTCAGGCTCTTGAGTAAAGCACCTTGCCTTGAGTAGTCTAAATCTATTTAGATAAGAATCAACTGACTCTGGCATTCTGCGTCGAACACTAGCCAATTCTTTAAGACTAATCTTTGATTGTCCCATATAGAATTGTTCTCGAAATGCCTTTTCTAACTGGTTCCAATTAAACATAGAATGGGGGGGGGGGGCAAAGTGGTGAACCATGTAAAAGCATTTTTGGTTAGTGGAACTTGGAAAATATTTCATTTTTAAGTTCTCATTTTGTGCTATATCACCAGCCTCAGTTAAATAACGGGCAATGTGTTCGATAGTACATTCGCTAGTTTCTCGAGCGTATTTTGTGAATTTTGGGATCTTCCACCCCCTAGGCAATTCTGTTTGCAGAACATATTCCGACAAAGGTGATACATAATTAGGCCTGTGTAGGCCTAGATTAAGACCATTCTGTGCTAGAATAGTTTCGACAAGATTGGCTAAGTTATTTTTGATTCCAAAATTATTTTGGTGAACTTGTCTAACCACTTCATCAGCGTCTTGGTTCCTGTGGACTAGTACAACATCAGGAATGGGCTCTTCGACGACAAGTTATTGCCCTTGATTGATGGGAGTTGCAGTGTTAGGCCTTTCCATAGGGATTTCGATAGGCCTAGCATTCTGAATTTGAGGGATTTGGTGGTTATACATTGGCGCAGTGCTAAAGAAATCAGCAATTCTTCCCATTTGTGTTGCCAACATTTGGTAACTATGATTTGTGTTTTGTATTAAAGAGTTAAACACAGTACCAATCCGTTGTGTTAACATATTAACCATGTCATGGTTACTATCGTCCATTTGTTGTCTTAATGCCAACAAAGACGATGTGGTCAGTGAAGGGTGGGGATTTCGACTATAAAAGCTCTCTGGCGAACTGTGCAAAGGCGAAAACCCTGAGACTACGTTATCTGCCTGAGCAATCGTACTTGTCTGAAGGCCTGCCATTAAGGCAGTAGGCATGCCGTATGGGTAACTTCAACTATTCGTAGGCAGATTAAATGGAAGGCTTCCAATTGTTGGATTAGCCATATTCTGTGTCAACGCTGGAGTAGTCATCATAGACACAGGGGTGAGTTTAGGAGCGGTTACGGCAATTACTCCTATAGTTGTCGAAGAATGCATAGGAACGGTTACTCCTATGACATTTGCAGCGTTAGTCTCACTGACCGACGCTTGATTGTGTAAGATTTTTGCATTAGATGCAGGAGGGTTGGTTGCATTAGAGCGAGGCATCTCTGGAAGACGTCTACCACTCCTTAAACGCATGCAAAGTATGAATTACACATTGAGTTTAATAACAAACCCAGAAAATTTCAACAAACTTCAAAAAATTTAGCACAAATGTCCCACCGGGCGTGCCAATTTGTTTACCGTGGTTTTTGGTAAACACCGCTAGTTACACATAAGTGTTGCTTGCAGGATCAACTAGAAAATCCCAGACCATTTGTGTTTAAAGTCTTCCAGAAATTTTTAGTGTAATTGACAGGGAAAGTGTATAAAGAAGAGATGAATGCAAAAAGAACAAGCAATAAATGTACAGAAATCTTAAAGAAACAGAAGTAAAATTGCATTAATTTATAAGGAATGGAACGCAGATTCATACATTGTTTCTCTTGACTCGTTTTCTCTGTATGCGGAATTATGAGTGTTTTTAGAAGTATGTAAATGAATTGCGACCTTTTTCCCTTCAGACAAACTACTATTTATAATAAAAAGGGAAATGATAACTGCTTAAAGAGTTTGAAAAGTGGTAACTGCTGAAGGCTTCGACCATGTAACTGCTACACGCTTCGACTATGTAACTGCCACCTGCTTCGACCACTTCCTTGGTTTTGATCTGCTACCAATCTCTTACTTTCTTTCTTGTCCAAATGTCGCCGTCAAGCTCTCAATTTGGTTAAGTTCTAGGAGTGGTCGAAGATCTCCCTTGGAATACCTTCTTAGTGTCGAAGGCCAGCATTTCCTCTTTAAAATGACAAGTCAAACTTCCTTGACTGCATTTAATTGAGCTTGTCGAAAATGCAGGCTAACAAATTGCCCCCCAAAAATGTCATTTTCGACTGAGGTTCAAACGAGGATAGAAAATTGACGTTTTTTGAAGCATCGTTCGACTAATCCGTACGAAATCTTATGACATCATTGATATCTTGGTTCAGGAGTGAAGAGACGCTTTCTGCACAGCAGTGCCTTTATGGCGTTACTTTTCCAGGGAAATTACGCCACGTGTACATAGGGAACTGTTGGGATTTCCATGATCCCCTGTTTTCCCACAACTGTCATGATGACTCCACGTTTTCTTTCTTTTTTTTTAAGAGTGGTCATAACAGCTATAAGAGAAACTGTTTCTCTTCATTTCATTTTTCTGAATTTCTCAATCTACTTTGTATTATATGACAATATTCTTTGGCATTTGGATTTCATTATGCCATGTTTAAATATCTTTGTTACTGCTCAGTCTTGTGTTATTTTCACTTCTTGCAATGTTGGCTTATATCTTTTTAAATACTTGCCATTTATACACATGATTCGACTATCAGCACCTACTTCTTCGACTTCGTAAGCACCGTTTGAAAAAGCTTGTATGATTTTATATGGTCCTTCCCAATTTGGTGACCATTTAGCTAAGGCCCTATCTTTTTTGTCCATAGGTAAGATAACTTTCCACACCAAGTCTCCCAAAGTAAAATTTTTTAACTTTACTTTTTGTTATACGCTTTAGCTACTCTCTCTTTTTGCTTTGTAAGGACATCTAATGCAAATAACCTCTCTTCATCCAAATCAACCAATTCATCAAGAATCATATCCCAATAATGATCTAATGGTCTCAAATTGCCTTTGGATTCTGGTTGATTGAAGAAAATTTCGACTGGTAATACTACATCATGCCCAGAAGTGAGTCTAAAAGGAGTAGCATTAATGGATTCTCTAGGGGAATTTCGACAAGCCCACAAAGCTTGATCAAGAGTTTTGTGCCAATTACTAGGCTTCTGTCCAATATGCTTTTTAATCAAAGTAATGATAATTTTATTGGCCGCTTCTACTTGACCATTTGCTTGTGCATAATATGGTGTCGAACTCAATAACTTGAATCCAATTTCAGAGGCAAATTCTACCATTAGCAAAGGGAATAGCTTCGACCCACTTAGTAAAGTAGTCGATACCCACTAGTATATAACGGTGGCCTTTCGACGAAGTTGGCTTAATTTCACCAGATATATCTAAAGCCCATCCTCTAAATGGCCAAGGTTTTACTATCGAATGTAACTCACTTGCAGGTACATGTTGCACCCCTACAAACTTTTGACATTCTTGAGATCCTTTAGCAAATTCTATGCAATCTTTTAACATAGTAGGCCAGTACACTCCTTGTCGAAACAAAAGCCATTTCATCTTGTGACCTGCTTGATGAGATCCACAAGTTCCACTGTGAGTATTGGATATTGCTAGATATGCATCACTTTCACTAAGACATTTGAGCAGAACTCCTTCAGGAGTTTTCTTGAACAATTCATTTCCAATAATCACATAGCTTAAGGCTCTATACTTGGTTTTCCTGTTAGTTATTCCTGTTGGATTTTCCAAGTATTCGACAATTTGTTTTCTCCAGTCATCATTTAGCATATTGTCAATGGCAAAAATTTCAAACAAATTTTCACTTGGAGGTAATAACGTTTCTGACTTGTCTGCCCCCCAAGTTTTGGCATTGACAATTCATTTAAAGAACCATCTGTCGGAATCAATTTCTCTTTGATCTCTATTAGCTCTTCTAGTTTTTCTCGAGAAACTTTATAGCCAGAAGCAATTTGTGCCAAATCTTTTGCCTCTTGGTTGTCAATTCGAGGCACGTGCTCAATGTCAACGTAATCGAAACGTTTTAACAAAGCAATGGCAGTGGCGAAGTATATTATTAAATTTTCTTTAATACACTTGTATTCTTTAGTTAATTGGTTCACAACTAATTCAGAGTCACCTCTAATTTCGACAGATTCTGTCCCCAATTCTAGCAAAATTTCAAGTCCTGCTATCAAGGCTTCATATTCAGCCTCATTATTGGAGCATAATCCTTCGATTTTAAAATTATACTTCGTTGGGATATTTGTTGGAGAAACAATCAGCATTCCTATTCCAGAACCATTTTTATGGCTTGAACCGTCGAAGTATAATTTCCATGGTCGGATATTCACATGATTAGCTGTCGCTTCGACCAATGAGTGGTCGACAATAAAATCAGCAATAATTTGACCTTTAATAGATTTCAAAGGTTGGTATGTTAGTGAATATTCGGATAGAGCCAGAGCCCACTTACCAATTCTGCTATGTAATATTAGTTTCGACAACATATGTTTAATTATATCAAAATGCGAATAAACGTACACATCGACGGGCTTTATATATTGCTTCAATTTTGTACATCAAAAATACAAGCACATGCACAATTTTTCAGTTGGGTGGTACCTAGATTCAGCATCATTCAAAAGCCTACTGAGGTAATATATGGCTCTTTCGACACCATTTTCATCCTCTTGTGCTAACATGCTACCTATTGACAGGTCTGATGCTGCTATGTACAATTTCATCACCTTATTTCTAATAGGTGGTAACAATATAGGAGGTTTGACTAAGTAAGACTTGATCTCGTCGAAGGCTTTTTGATGTTCTGGATCCCATCTGAACACATCTTCCTTCTTCAGTCGAAGAAATGGCGAAAAAACTTGAGTCTTGCCACTTAGGTTTGAAATGAACCTTCTAAGGAAATTTATTTTCCCTAATAAAGACTGCAGTTCTTTCTTAGTCGAAGGAGCTCTCGTTTCCAAGATTGCCTTTGTTTTGTTTTGATTGATTTCGATGCCTTTTTTTGTGTACAACAAATCCCAAGAAATCACCTACACGTACACAGAAGGCACATTTTATTGGATTCATTTTTAATCCATATTTTCTCATCCTTTCGAATGATTGTCGAAGATGGTCTATATGACCATTTTCTGTCGAAGATTTAACAACAATGTCATCTATGTAAACTTGCATAAAATTTTCTATAAAGTCATGAAACATAGAATTCATTGCTCTTTGGTATGTGGCACCAGCATTTTTTAAGCCAAAAGGCATTACTACCCATTCATAAACGCCTAAGGCCCCTGGGCAACGAAATTCGGTTTTCGACACATCTTCTTCAGCAATAAAGATATGATTGTAGCCCGAATAACCATCAAGCATGCTTACATAATCAAACCCTTCTCCTGAATCGACCAGCATTTCTACCACAGGCATGGGATATTGATCCTTAGGTGTAGCATTATTTAAATCCCTAAAGTCTATGCAGACTCTTAGAGTCCCATTTTTCTTAATAACGGGAACTATATTAGCTAACCAATCAACATGCCTGGCAGTTCTGATAAAACTGCTTTTGAGCAATCTTTCAACTTCTTCTTTGATCTTCGACAGAATCTGCGATGCAAATATTCTTGGAGTTTGCTTCACTGGCTTCCTATGGTCGAATTGGCAGTTTTAACTCCACCACTTCTCGACTCAATCCAGGCACTTCATTGTAATCCCAAGCGAAGCAATCCTTGTATTCCTTCAAGAGCTCTATGGTCCGATCTCTCAAACCTTTGTCAATCTCAGCACTTATAAATGTTGTCTTCTTTATGGAGCCATCTCCTAAGTCGACTTCCTCCAGGGGATCTTGAGCTTGAATTTTCTTGGTCGAACCCATTGGGTCCTTTTCCAAACCTAACAGTTCATCGTCATAGATGCAATCGAGCCTTTGGCCTTCGACCATATTGTCTTTATCTTTGATTTCACTGGTTTCATTAACCATTTTTTGTTGTATTTCGACCTCCAAAGCCGCATTTTGTTTTTTCTCGGCTACGTAGGCCGTTATTCGATCCCAAGCACTGGGCTCAGACATCATAGCTGTTTAGGGACCATCCCACCCTGAAGGCTTGCAGAAGCCTTTTGAGTGGTTTTCTTCGCCAATGACCTCCCTCTCCCAAATGAATCCATGGTTTGGGTGAAGGTCAAGTGAAGAGAACATATTATCTTGTGGTGTATATCCACTTGTTGATGGCGTACATGGTGCAATGTTTGCCAGGTGTTTGTTGAACGTCTTCTTTGTTATGTGATCTACCTCTGCCAAGAAATAGCTTTGATCACCTTCGACGTTTTCAACTAGTCCATCTTCTCTCCAGATAGAAAGCCTTTGGTGGAGGGTCGAAGGCAGTGCGCCTACTCCATGGATCCACTCCCTGCCAAGCAACAAATTGAAGTTTGCTTTAGTTGGGATTACCATGAACAAGGTTAACCTCTTAACACTGCCCACTACCAGTTCGACTTCAATGGCCCCAAGTGAATGGCCAGTTTTTCCTTCGTAGTTTGTAAGCACTACGTTATGTGGCCTTAAATCAGTATCTGATTTGCCAATCTTTGATAGCATGTGTTGTGGCATTAGATTCGCTGCCGCACCACCATCGACCAGGGCCTTGTTTACCCCAACATTGTTGGCTTTTGCTTGAATAAATAAGGGTTTGAGGTGGTACTTCATCCCACCATCAGGCCTCTCAAACATGGCACTTTGTTCTTCAATGCAGCCATTATTTAAAACATAGTAACATCTTGCCTTGTGCATAGCCATATCTTCATTGAAATCTTCTTCGACTTCATTTACCTCTGACACAATATCGTACTCAATTGGGAGAATTGAGACGATGCATATCACGTTGAGATCAGGTTCTGAATCTGAAAACTCAGATTCCATTTCGTCATCCTCCAGATTGAGGCCTTCTTTTGAGTCAATGCCTTTTTTAATAACTGAGAGTGGAGGGAATATCCTTTCAGTTGCAGACCTCCTTGGTATTTCGACAAAGGAAGATAGTTGTTTCCCCTTGTCTGTGGCGTTGATGCCTCCGCCATTTGGGTCCTAGTCATAGGATTTTTCCCTTTGTAATTGTTATTGTAGGCGTACCTGTTTGATTTAGGAGCCTTATTTTGCCTCATGGCACTTGAACTTCCTTTTGCCATGGTTGAGTAATATCCCGCATCCTTTCCACCAGAATATACCCATTTTTCGACAGGTGACCTAGATGATGGCACAAATGTTTTGATTTAAGCCTTCTGGGTCGAAGGCGTGACCTTGTATGGTACACCTCTTGGGATGAAGCTGAATTTAGGCCTGTTGTCGACCCATTTGCTTTTCCTCTTTGACAGAGGTTTGAAACCCTCAAGGCTTTTGGCGGCCTCCTTGTCGAACACAGAGCTGCACCTTGGGCACAACATGACTTCTGTGTTGTTGATCTTGCAACGGTTCAAGAAGTCTATTAATTCTTCCTCGGCATTAGGATAAACCACCTGCATCTTTTCGTTGTACTGGTCTTCAGTGACCATTTTAATGTTGATCTCCGAGCTCTTCGTAGCCCCTTTCGCCACGAAATCTGTAGCAATGACCTCAGTAGCTTCGACAACATTTATGCCGACTGGCTCAGCGTACATGGCATCTGTTATACCCCAATTTTGTCCGAGCTCCTGTTAATAGCATTTTAATTTACTAGGTCGCATTTTTTTGCAAGTCTCGAGTCCTGTTAACGCGTGTCAGTGTCATGCGAGTGTCGTTAAGATGCCATTTGTGTAATTGGGCCAACAGTTGGGTTATTGGGGCTACATATATACAAATTGGGCTTATCATTTTGAGTTGGGCCCACGAACGTGGTTCCTAGTTAATTTTTAGTGTTTATCAGTTAGCGAGCCTATTTGTTCTATTTGAGCCTCGTTCTAGCGCATTTGTCTAGTTGGGCCCGATTTCGCTTTTGTATTTGGCTCAACTTCTTTTATTATTTTTTTTTTGTCTATTTGATTTGTTTTGAGTCCCAAAATGTCAAAAAAATCAAATTTTATTTCATTTACAATTTAGGAGTGTTTAGAGTCCAAACTGTCCCAAAAATGCAAAAAAACAATAGTCAAAAATACAAAAAATACAAAAAACGAAAATAAAAAGGGAGCGGCATCAGCAAATCTCTGGGACTGTTCTTGCTCTCCAAGACTGCTCAGCAAGCCCACATTATCAGACCTGCAAAAGCCCAGTCAAACCAGTCAAAAACTAATTAAATGCCAACCCTAGTTTTTCAGTATAAATAAACAGTCAATCCTAGGTCTAAAGGGAGGGAATCAGATACAAACATACACAGACGGAGATAGATAGAAAATCAGACACGAAAGTTGAGAAAAATTCAGAGCAAAAGTAGGGTTTCACGCTGAAACCCTAATAACAAAGCATCAAAATCCAGAAATAGCAGCAGTCAGCAGCAAAACGAAAGAAACTATTACCAGCAAGCAAATACAAGGAGTATATCAGATGCTGGAGTAAAGGTTGGTAATAACTAACAACAAATTTCGTTTTCCTTATTTTTGTACATAATAGGCCTTTTTAGACATGTAACTGTTAATAATTTGTGTTGAAATCAGTATCAATATATGTATATGGACTAAGGAAAATAGAGTATTTTCAGTTTATGTTGTAAATAGATTAGGGTAAAATACTGTAAATAGATTAGTTGTAAATATCAATCAGAGTACAAAACGAATAGGAATTAGTGTTTAGGAGTTTCGGTTGTATTTGTTATAGAAACAGAATACGGGTTTAGAATCAAAACTTGGAACCAGAAAATAGTAGTTTTTTAAAAATTAATAGTATCAGAAACCAGGAAAATGGGTAAAGAAAGAAATCAAGGCAGAGAAATAGAAGATAGAAAATAGACAAAAAAAAATAGTCAGAGCCGTACCAATTCCGACCACCGTAGACGGTGGTCGTGCCCCCCAAAGTGCACTGTTGCTGTCGTATGACGCACCGTCACCGTTGACTCCAAGCGCAACACCGTTAGCCCTCGCCCCTCCTGTCACCGTTGGCCGTAAATCACCCAGAGAGCAAAAAAAAAAGAAGAAGATCAGAAGCAGAAAAAAGAAGAAGGGAACCGTAAAAGCAAAAATAGCGAAACCCACCTCCTTAGAGTCCGACCACCGTAGACGGTGGTCGTTGGCCGTGAACCGTCGCGAACCTCCCCATAGCTCCCACCGCCGTCGTCGAAGCACCCTCCTCACGTTCACACCACCACGTGCTTCACCGGCGCACCAACGCCTTGGCCAGCACCGTTCTGTCGCCGTCGACCTTCGTAGAGCACCTCACCGCCATCACTGTCCTCCTCTGCCCGTCGCCGTCGTTCACCGCCACCACCACGCCGTGGCCATCAACCGTCGCTGGGCCGTGGATCACTTCGCGTAACCTCCCTCCTTCCTCTCTTCCATTTTGTTTTCTCCGCAAACCTCCCTCTCTCTGCGTAAATCTCTCTCTCTCACCCAAAGTTTTCGCACTCTCTCTCCTAAAACGGCGTGCGGCGCTGAAGGATGGTTAAGGAAATTAGGGTTCCACAACTTAGATATTTCCTTTTATACTCCTACTATTATTTTACTTTTATTTATTTTATTTAGAACAAAAATCAATAATTCGGATTGAAACCTACACCCCATGGTTAATAAACGCAACACCCTGTTTGACAGGCCCATTCGCAAACCAACCAGCCCATTCGCAGGCCAGTTTATAAAATACTAACTGGGCAGCTGCTTTTCGCACCCAGTTTCAAATAATACGACCCCCTTCCTGCAAACCGCACCCCCACTTTACCATTTCACCCCCTTTCTCGTTTTTACTTAATTTAATCCTCTTCAAGACAAAATAGTTTCTCATAAATCAAAAACTTTGTTAATAGTCTTGTGAAGCTTTTGCTTACATGATTATTAACAATGAGGTACTAGTGGTGATCACTTGGAGCTTTTGCTCAATTGATCATCATGAATGCCTAAGTTTTCCTAAAGGTTTTCATTAAATCAAAAAACTTGGTTTGTAGTCTTACGAAGCCTCTGCTTGCATGATTATCAACAATGGAGTGCTAGTAGTGATCACTTGGAGCCCTTGCTCAATTGATCATCATGAAAGCTCGATTTTCACAATTAAACAAAACAAAAACCGTTTTCAAAACAAACAAGAACTACGTAGCTTTGAATTCTCCATCGCACCGGGAGATACGTAGGAGCGGGCCATGTCCCGTCAAGCACTTCTTTCTAAAAACCCTTTTTCTTCCTTTCTCGCCAAAAATAATAAAATTTATTAAGTTCTTTAATTCATTTTCAATAAGAAATAAAGAGGCAAAATTAAGTATTTTCAAGTCAACACACCAAAACCACACATTTAATTAAAGGTTCCCTCTCAGTAGAGAGGACGTGTGGGGTGCTAACACCTTCCCTGCGCGTAACCGACCCCCGAACCCTATTCTCTAGTTTCGCAAGACCAATCGCTTTCCAAAAAAGGTTTTCCTAATATTTTCCTTAATAAATATTGGTGGCGGCTTCATTGTCTTAAGAAAAGTTGTGAACGAGGAAGGTTCTCCCTCGGGGACTTTTTCGGGCGCAACAGCTGGCGACTCCACTGGGGACACTAAATTTTTTTTTTAAAAGTGGGTCAAGCCTAACTAATTAAATGTGTGGTTTATATGATTGATTTGAATATCTTGCTTTGCCTCTCTTCTTTTTCCTTTTTCATAAGCATGTTACGTCCATATGCATTCTTATTCTATGTTTGCTTTTGCAATAGATAGTTACTTCTTTGCTTAGTTCCCTCATGCATTTCTTCCCCTTTTTTATCATGTCCCCTTCCTCTCTGCTCCCTTTCCTATGGTAAGCACATGCATACTTCCCTTTTCTTATCATGTCCCCTTCTTCTTTGCTCCCTTTCTTGAGGTAAGTAGTGCATTGTTATTGGCACCCTAGATTAGTTTATATTGGATCGATATTGAACCCTAGGATAAACAACATGCTATTTGTCTGGACTGCTCTGGATTTTCATTTGCAGGTGGGGAAGGGTAGTTATTCCTAGGTGTTGTGCCCTCGACACACACTTCACATCCTATACTTGTGAGCATTGAGTGGGGCCTAAAACCCAAGGTCTGAACAAAAACCTAGGAGAGTGGGAACGATTAGTGACTGCCATTCGTAGACCTTTGTCTGTATGGCTCTCATGAAAGTTCCGCCCAAGAGTGCGCTTTGTCATGATGCCTCACACTCGGTAGCTTTCTACGATTGTGGGTGCCATCATGAGAGAAACTTTAGCTCTTGGTTGCCATTGTAAGGAAGTGAATAGAGCTACATGAGAAGATTATCCCTAAAATACCTTAGATCATAGGTTCTACCCCCCTTTTAGGTCACAAGGGCTTTCCAAATTGTGTGTTGCATTGTTGCATTCAGTTCAATCAATTTTTCCTTCAAAATTTTTGAAAATTAAAAAAGATATGCTTTCCCTTTTCAATAAACGCCTATATGAGGTGGCATATAGTGTGAAAATCTTCAAATCACCACCTGTAAATATCCTCTTTCTGCAAAAACACAAAAAAAAAACATCCTTGCATCATCGCATCATTGCATCACTGCATCATTGCATCATTTGCATTGCATGAAATTCCAATTTCGAAAAAAAAACCATTCATCTTGCATTCCCTTTCATCACATAAAGATAAAACAAAAACAATTATCATCTGCATAGCATAAGCATTTCATTTATAATCATGCAAAAAACCCTCGTCAAGTTCATCCAAGATGAGACATTCATGCATAAGCATTTTTTTTTCAAAAAAGACACAGTAGAACTACGTAAGCTTTGATTCCTCATTACAATGGGGATACGTAGGAGCGGGTCATACCCCGTCAGGCACATTTTTCTAAAACCTTTTTTCAATAAATCATTTGCATCTCCAAATAATTTTCAAAATCATGTTCCAAAACTAAAAAACAAAGAAAGAAAATCATTGTGAGTATCATGCATTTCATTGCACAAAAAAAAAATGAAAACAAGAAAGCATCTCATTCATAATCATGAATAAAAATCATCATCAAATTTATTCAAAATGTAGCATTCATGCACCATTTCATTAACCTCATCACTTTGGTTCAAATACATCATTCCTCCATACATGCATCTTTCAAAAAGGAAGGGGCATTGGCATTTCATACTTTGCCTTGCCTCTAAAAAAAAAATCATTTAGAGAAAAGCATCATTCCTGCATCTTTCATCATTCAAAAGAAAAAGGGGGCATTGGTATTCCGTACATTGTCTCGCCTCTAAAAAAAAATCAAAGTCAAAAATCATTTTGAAAAAAAGGGGCATCATTCTCGCATCATTCGCATTGGCATTCCATGTTTTGTCTTGCATTAAAAATAACAAAATTATTTAGAATAAGCCACGCTCTTCGAGTTGTCATTCTCCACGCATTTGCATCATACTTGCATATCATAATTTGTTCATTCATTCATTGCATAAAATAAGAGTTGTGATGAGAAGTGAGACGTTCTTGCGAAACAATCATCCTTTTTGAAAAAGTTTATCCTTACTCGGTTGCAAACTCAAGGTGTTCCAAGGCACTCAGTTTTTCAAAAGCACTGCATCCCATCCATTCCATGACAAAAGACTGAAATAGTGTATCAAAGAAAAAACAAATTTTTAACTGATGTTAACTCTCTGTGAAGCATTCTTCTAATGAGCGTGCATGCTATGAGTACATTCTCTTGTTTGAGTCCGTTGGTTTTCCTCCCTTACCACAGTTTCCCGTCCAAGTCTAGTCCCGCCCCGTCCACCCATAAAGTGCATATTCTCCCCATCAGTGCGTATTTGACTTTTGGTTCAAGTCCTCCATGTTGGGGCAAGTCTGTGATCATTAATTCCCCTTGATTAATATCATATTCCTTCAGTGCAAGTCTCTCAAAAAAAATAATAATAATAATATAATAAACAAGAAAACAAGCTCGCTAGGTTGAAAACCCGCAAAGGGCGGCCTAGGCAAAAAGGAGCGCCCGGTGGACTGAAAACTCACAAAGAGCGGTCCAGGCAAAAATTAGGGCACAAAAAAGGAAAAAAGAGCAAACACATGAAGATAGATAAATTATTGTTCTAAAGTTAAGTCTTATAGAAATAAGCAATCGGGATTTGAAATGAAGTTTGGCCATCTCCTCAAAAACCCCAAAATCCCAGAAAGTCCCTTTCCTACCCACCTTGAGCCAAGAAAAACCAAAATCCAAAAATCACCCTAGACAAGGATCACCCCAAACAAAAAAAAAACAATGCATCACTTTTTATCAGCTCACCCGAGTCAAAAAAAAAAAAGAAAAAAGCGGAAAAAGAGAAAATCAAAAAAAGGGGGATTCAAAAATGAAAATCCCAAAACAAAAGAAAATACAAAAGAAATGCAAGTGGTGAGCTGGTACATGAGATCCTTGTCTAAATAAACCTTCAAACACTTCATCATTCCAACACCTGATTCCATAAACCTTCAAACACTTCCTTTGGCCTCAACATCAAACCCCTTAGTCATTCTACCATGAGACACGAATTTGCTTTAACAGACCCCAAACAAGCCCAATAACCATCTTCCTCATAGACCGTTAACCGCCAATCAGCGCCGAACAAAACTCATCCTCCCATTAGCCTCAAACACTTCATTAAGCCTAACCCTCTTTCCTCCACAAAACACCACAATCCCGAAAAGTCCATTCCGATCAATGACCGGTTGCTTTTGTTCACTCGAATTCTAATCTTAGGACGAACAAGCTTATCTATGTACAATGTGTTTGCTCAAAAGAAAAACAAACGATCAGAAAAAAGAAAGCTGATCAAGAAAGAATAAACCCTCAGAAAAAAGAGAACTGAGGAAACAAAAACGAACAGTCAGAAAAAAGAAAGCTGACAAAATAAAAAAGAGGGACTTGCACTCCAAAACACATTCAAGATGCATTAAAACAAGGTTTAGTGATCACCAGGTAAGGATTCTTTCGCACCAAAAGTCAAGACATCAGTAGAGAACCAAAGATTTGCACTGAGAATACCACTCAGACCCAAAAGTTGGGGCATTCTCTTTACCACCCACACACCCTAGTCTTGGGAAAGTCTGTTCAATGCCCATCCCATGTCACTCCAGTTGTCAATGTCATTCCAAAGTGGGGCGAGTGCATTCCCATTCCTTCACCTCATTCGTTTCCATAAAAACCTCACCGGGGCAATCTCTCAACTCACTATCCTAAACAAGACCTTGTCATTCTGATTGGGGCAGCTTTGTCCTCGTTATGACTGGGGCAACATCAAATTCTGTGGGTTGAAGCAAAACCCCTTTCATTCCAGCTTTCATCCCAAGAGCCGAAGCGTTCCCAATTCATCATCTTCTACACCCCTAGTTGTTGTCACCACTAGACAGGGGCAAATTATTCACTCGTCAAAGACCTGAATTGGGGCAATCTTGTATCTCTTGGTCCCTCATAAGCTTCGGCAAATGTCTCTCATTCCTTCACTTGCCATAAATGTCCATGCCCTAAACCAATTCCAAGTTAACTGACTCATTCATTCACATTTGCACTCCTATGCATGTTTACTAGATAATGCTTCAAAGGAGAGAACACAAGTTGTTTACGTGATATCTAAAATTCAGTCATCGTGGAAAGAAAGAGAAAACAAGTGAGGTTATTTGTAAATAAAAACCTTGAGAACACCAGAGTTTGAATCAAATTCAATTTTTCAACAGAATGGTCAATAATCATCTCAATTCCTTGCATTCGAAGTCTCGCATCTCATCATCACAAAAATGTTTACCTCATGCATCTAGGCATTATAGCATATGCATCAAAGCATTACATTTGCATCTTCACATTTTGTGCATTCATCACATAGTAAAAAGAAAAAAAAACGTTCCACATCAGTCGTACCATATTAATACTTGCATTTCATAGAAGAAAATAGTAAAGAAGAAAAAGCAGAAATCTTTTCATTGCATTGGCATCATGTTCGCACTTCATAAAAAGAAAAAAACAAAATCATTGCATGTCATTCATCACTAGAGCATTACATTTTGCATCAGATATTTCACAGAAAAAGCAAAGAAAGCAAAAAGAAAACAAAGAAAAGAAACCACAAAAGCAACACAAAAGCATTCCATGTCATTCATCATTTCACAAAGCATTCCTTTGTCATTCAATCATCAAACATTAAAGCAGTGCATATGCATCATATTAACGTTAGAGAACAAGAATCATTGCATCAAACATCAGAGCATTGCTGTTGACTCCCAGTCATATGATGTAAGTTAGGCATTTTTAGGACCAATTGTGCAGGGTTTTTATTGTATAACAGTCATTATCTGGGATTTAGTTCAGTTTTAGATCATTGTAGTAGGAAGTTCAATTGTAAGTTATTCCTTCACTTTTGGAGCTAAATGGGACTTGAAGACCTCTTAATTGGTTGTGGCATCTTTCGGCGAACCAGACACTTGCCCGGAAATGCAGCAATCTAGAGGAATTTTGGTAATCAGAACTTTCTGTCATTCTTCGCGTCGCGACCAGGAGGGTTCGCGACGCGATTTGGAGGAGTCTTTACAAGCCAAAACTTTCTGTCATTTCTCGCGTCGCGACCAGGAGGGATTCGCGACGCGACCTGGAGCTGTTTTGCGAGGCCAGAAGTTTCTGTCATTTACCGCGACGCGATGGACACGGGCCGCGTCGCGATGGTGCGCGAAAATTAGGGTTTTAAAGCAGTTTCAGGAAATTTTTGGACACACTTCGTTTTTGGGAATTGGAGCCACGTTTGGAGCAGCTGGAGGTGCGAATTTGGAGCCTTCTCACCACTTGGGAACAAGGGATTGAAGGTTCTAAATGTCTTCCTTTATGTTTGTTTTCTATTCTATGTTGGTTTCCACCCTTAGGATGATTTGTAACTAATTCTTTAGATTAGGGAGAGATGAATCTCCCAAACCTATCATGTGAACCATTGATTTAGTTGATTCAGTTATTATTCGATTTGCTTGTCTAATTACCTATGTTCTTAACGCTTTTCAATTACATATGATAATTGCGATGATCCAGGCTAGTGATTGCATAGGGATATGAATTAGTAGCTGGAAATTGGGTATTTAGATCACATGCTAGTAATCACCATAGGAATATGTGATAGCTTATGTGAATTCTTATTAATTCTTAATCTTAATGCGTTACCCTCTGGCACGACTCACCTAAGGAATTAGGGTAACTCTTAGGGTAATAGGGGTCTTGAGACAAGGAATTGCCCTTGACCTAAATTGGTGAATTGAATCTAGAAATTGAATAATTAACTTGAATTGGCTGAGGTTCATGTGATAGGCGAGGTGAGAGGATTCGATCCCTAGTCGTTTTTCTTGCATTATTAATTCACGTTCGTATTCTGTTACCAAATACTCGATTAATCAAATATCTACAATCTACGAATTTACAAATTTGCTATTGTTGTCAACGCGCAATCCCTGTGGATCGACCGGTTCTTACCGATAAATTGTATTACTTGCGACAATTGGTACACTTGCCAAATTGTTAACAATTGCATCATATTAATGTTTTCATTTCATAGAAGAAGCAAAAAGAAACAAACAGAAGTTAGAACAAGAGCATTTCATTCATCAAAACATCAATCACCGCATACATTTGCATTCAAACATCAAAGCAATACAGTTGCATCACATCAATACTTGCATCTCATAGAAGAAAAGAAAGCTAAAGCGTCCCATGTCATTCATCATTTCATGTTATTCATCAGCAATATTCACACTTCATAGAAAAAAGGCAAAGAAGAAAAATTTTCCATTACATGTCATTTGTCATTCCATTAAAATACATGAGCATTCATCAAAACTTTGCATTCACATACCCATGATTCTTAAAAGAGCAAAAAGAGAAGCCAAAAGAGAGAAAAGAGAAGAGCCAAGAGAGCAACAAAAAGAAAAGAAAAGAAAGAAAAAGAAAAAAGAGAAGCTAGAGAAAGAGAAAAAGACATATAAGAACAAGAGAAAATCATGCATTCATCAGACATAAGCAAAAGAAAAAGAAAATCATGCATTGCGTACAGACAAGAGAAGAAAAGGAAAATCATTGCATTCATCAAGCATATAGGAACAGTAGAAGATCATGCATTCATCCAACATAGACAAAGGAAATAAGAAACTCATCATTCAAAGAAAACAGCAATCATGGCATTTGCACTGCATGCATTTGTTCATTTTCAGCTACAGGTACAAAGAGAGGATGAGCACTTCGGTGTTAGCCCTCGCCCCCAGATTCCAGAAAATGTTCCCCCAAGTTGGGAGTTCAGAAAAAAAAAAAGAGAAAAGAGAGAAATAGAAAAGAGAGCGCTCAAGCGCGCATTGCGGATCGGAGCACAGAGATCATCGCTCCCTTCTGCCCAGGTCTCACATCGTGTACGAGCAACGCGATGGACCGCAGCCCCATGTGAGGTTCAACGGAATAGTTGTATCAGCCTAAGATACAGTGGACGCCGTGCATTGATCAGTATATCAGTTCCGGAGCTGATAACGATCCCCCGATCGCTCGAAAAGGCCAACAGGAAGCGTGCTCCTCAAAGCCACGTGCAAACTCGGATTCATCAAGAGTTCGTTTAAGGATTACAGGTTTTAGGCAGCCTGGGCAATTTACCGCTTTTTGCACGCCAAGTGCCCATTTTACTTTTCTGTCTGCACGCCAAGTGCCCATTTTATTTTTCCGTTAGCACGCCAAATGCCCAGTTTACTTTTCTGTCTGCACGCCAAGTGCCCATTTTACTTTTCTGTTTGCACGCCAAGTGCCCATTTTACATTTCTGTCTGCATGTCAGTGTTCATTTACTGTTTTCGCATCAACACGAAAGTGTCTTCCCAAAAAAAAAAAAAGAAGAAAAATTCGGATCTCTCCAAATGCACAAAATTGGTATAATTTCTGAATTCTTTATTTCTATTTTACCCTCGAAATATGTCTCGCGCAATTCATATTTCTTGGTAAAATCCAAATAAAGAGGGGAAGCTGTTATACCCCAATTTTGTCCGAGCTCCTGTTAATAGCGTTTTAATTTACTAGGTCGCATTTTTTTGCAAGTCTCGAGTCCTGTTAACGCGTGTCGGTGTCATGCGAGTGTCGTTAAGATGCCATTTGTGTAATTGGGCCAACAGTTGGGTTATTGGGGCTACATATATACAAATTGGGCTTATCATTTTGAGTTGGGCCCACGAACGTGGTTCCTAGTTAATTTTTAGTGTTTATCAGTTAGCGAGCCTATTTGTTCTATTTGAGCCTCGTTCTAGCGCATTTGTCTAGTTGGGCCCGATTTCGCTTTTGTATTTGGCTCAACTTCTTTTACTATTTTTATTTTGTCTATTTGATTTGTTTTGAGTCCCAAAATGTCAAAAAAATCAAATTTTATTTCATTTACAATTTAGGAGTGTTTAGAGTCCAAACTGTCCCAAAAATGCAAAAAAACAATAGTCAAAAATACAAAAAATACAAAAAACGAAAATAAAAAGGGAGCGGCATCAGCAAATCTCTGGGACTGTTCTTCCTCTCCAAGACTGCTCAGCAAGCCCACATTATCAGACCTGCAAAAGCCCAGTCAAACCAGTCAAAAACTAATTAAATGCCAACCCTAGTTTTTCAGTATAAATAAACAGTCAATCCTAGGTCTAAAGGGAGGGAATCAGATACAAACATACACAGACGGAGATAGATAGAAAATCAGACACGAAAGTTGAGAAAAATTCAGAGCAAAAGTAGGGTTTCACGCTGAAACCCTAATAACAAAGCATCAAAATCCAGAAATAGCAGCAGTCAGCAGCAAAACGAAAGAAACTATTACCAGCAAGCAAATACAAGGAGTATATCAGATGCTGGAGTAAAGGTTGGTAATAACTAACAACAAATTTCGTTTTCCTTATTTTTGTACATAATAGGCCTTTTTAGACATGTAACTGTTAATAATTTGTGTTGAAATCAGTATCAATATATGTATATGGACTAAGGAAAATAGAGTATTTTCAGTTTATGTTGTAAATAGATTAGGGTAAAATACTGTAAATAGATTAGTTGTAAATATCAATCAGAGTACAAAACGAATAGGAATTAGTGTTTAGGAGTTTCGGTTGTATTTGTTATAGAAACAGAATACGGGTTTAGAATCAAAACTTGGAACCAGAAAATAGTAGTTTTTTAAAAATTAATAGTATCAAAAACCAGGAAAATGGGTAAAGAAAGAAATCAAGGCAGAGAAATAGAAGATAGAAAATAGACAAAAAAAAAATAGTCAGAGCCGTACCAATTCCGACCACCGTAGACGGTGGTCGTGCCCCCCAAAGTGCACTGTTGCTGTCGTATGACGCACCGTCACCGTTGACTCCAAGCGCAACACCGTTAGCCCTCGCCCCTCCTGTCACCGTTGGCCGTAAATCACCCAAAGAGCAAAAAAAAAAAGAAGAAGATCAGAAGCAGAAAAAAGAAGAAGGGAACCGTAAAAGCAAAAATAGCGAAACCCACCTCCTTAGAGTCCGACCACCATAGACGGTGGTCGTTGGCCGTGAACCGTCGCGAACCTCCCCATAGCTCCCACCGCCGTCGTCGAAGCACCCTCCTCACGTTCACACCACCACGTGCTTCACCGGCGCACCAACGCCTTGGCCAGCACCGTTCTGTCGCCGTCGACCTTCGTAGAGCACCTCACCGCCATCACTGTCCTCCTCTGCCCGTCGCCGTCGTTCACCGCCACCACCACGCCGTGGCCATCAACCGTCGCTGGGCCGTGGATCACTTCGCGTAACCTCCCTCCTTCCTCTCTTCCATTTCGTTTTCTCCGCAAACCTCCCTCTCTCTGCGTAAATCTCTCTCTCTCACCCAAAGTTTTCGCACTCTCTCTCCTAAAATGGCATGCGGCGCTGAAGGATGGTTAAGGAAATTAGGGTTCCACAACTTAGATATTTCCTTTTATACTCCTACTATTATTTTACTTTTATTTATTTTATTTAGAACAAAAATCAATAATTCGGATTGAAACCTACACCCCATGGTTAATAAACGCAACACCCTGTTTGACAGGCCCATTCGCAAACCAACCAGCCCATTCGCAGGCCAGTTTATAAAATACTAACTGGGCAGCTGCTTTTCGCACCCAGTTTCAAATAATACGACCCTCTTCCTGCAAACCGCACCCCCACTTTACCATTTCACCCCCTTTCTCGTTTTTACTTAATTTAATCCTCTTCAAGACAAAATAGTTTCTCATAAATCAAAAACTTTGTTAATAGTCTTGTGAAGCTTTTGCTTACATGATTATTAACAATGAGGTACTAGTGGTGATCACTTGGAGCCTTTGCTCAATTGATCATCATGAATGCCTAAGTTTTCCTAAAGGTTTTCATTAAATCAAAAAACTTGGTTTGTAGTCTTGCGAAGCCTCTGCTTGCATGATTATCAACAATGGAGTGCTAGTAGTGATCACTTGGAGCCCTTGCTCAATTGATCATCATGAAAGCTCGATTTTCACAATTAAACAAAACAAAAACCGTTTTCAAAACAAACAAGAACTACGTAGCTTTGAATTCTCCATCGCACCGGGAGATACGTAGGAGCGGGCCATGTCCCGTCAAGCACTTCTTTCTAAAAACCCTTTTTCTTCCTTTCTCGCCAAAAATAATAAAATTTATTAAGTTCTTTAATTCATTTTCAATAAGAAATAAAGAGGCAAAATTAAGTATTTTCAAGTCAACACACCAAAACCACACATTTAATTAAAGGTTCCCTCTCAGTAGAGAGGACGTGTGGGGTGCTAACACCTTCCCTGCGCGTAACCGACCCCCGAACCCTATTCTCTAGTTTCGCAAGACCAATCGCTTTCCAAAAAAGGTTTTCCTAATATTTTCCTTAATAAATATTGGTGGCGGCTTCATTGTCTTAAGAAAAGTTGTGAACGAGGAAGGTTCTCCCTCGGGGACTTTTTCGGGCGCAACAGCATCCACCAGAGGGAGAAGATCAGCATCTATCTTCATCTGAGGCTTCGACTTCTCACCAAAACTCAGCCTGCCTTCATTCAGTGCTTTTTGGACCAAATCCCTGAAAAGAACACAACGGGATGTGTTATGGCCTAAAAAATTATGATATCTGCAGTAACCTCTTTTCTTTTGTTGTTCTAATGGTGGCACTTTTAGGCCCTTAGGCACTAAAATCTGACCATCAGTAACTAAAAGATCAAATATTTGGTCACATTTTGTGACATCAAAGGTATAAGTTTTTGCAATAAATTTATCATTCTTTGGTTCGATAGGATTTTTCCCATCAGAAGGCTTCAACAATTTACAAGTATATGGAGGCCCGGGTTTTAATTCTGCAACATTGACCTCTTCTTCGACATCTTCATATGATATGTCGAATTCTTGGTCATTGTCATTAGCATTGACATATGCAACCTTTCCTTTGTTGTCAAACCTACTGGTTCTGGCCTTTTCATCATTAAGTCTTTCAACTTGTTGAACTCAATCAGCCAATTGTGACATATCTCTTATGTGTAGAGTATCTAATTTTTTTCTAATAGAGTAGTCGAGGCCACCAGCGGCCATTTCGACTAACTCATGTTCAGGCTCTTGAGTAAAGCACCTTGCCTTGAGTAGTCTAAATCTATTTAGATAATCATCAACTGACTCTGGCATTCTGCGTCGAACACTAGCCAATTCTTTAAGACTAATCTTTGATTGTCCCATATAGAATTGTTCTTGAAATGCCTTTTCTAACTGGTTCCAATTAAACATAGAATGGGGGGGGCAAAGTGGTGAACCATGTAAAAGCATTTTTGGTTAGTGGAACTTGGAAAATATTTCATTTTTAAGTTCTCATTTTGTGCTATATCACCAGCCTCAGTTAAATAACGGGCAATGTGTTCGACAGTACATTCGCTAGTTTCTCGAGTGAATTTTGTGAATTCGCTAGGCAATTCTGTTTGCAGAACATATTCCGACAAAGGTGATACATAATTAGGCCTGTGTAGGCCTAGATTAAGACCATTCTGTGCTAGAATAGTTTCGACAAGATTGGCTAAGTTATTTTTGATTCCAAAATTATTTTGGTGAACTTGTCTAACCACTTCATCAGCGTCTTGGTTCCTGTGGACTAGTACAACATCAGGAATGGGCTCTTCGACGACAAGTTATTGCCCTTGATTGATGGGAGTTGCAGTGTTAGGCCTTTCCATAGGGATTTCGATAGGCCTAGCATTCTGAATTTGAGGGATTTGGTAGTTATACATTGGCGCAGTGCTAAAGAAATCAGCAATTCTCCCCATTTGTGTTGCCAACATTTGGTAACTATGATTTGTGTTTTGTATTAAAGAGTTAAACACAGTACCAATCCGTTGTGTTAACATATTAACCATGTCATGGTTACTATCGTCCATTAGTTGTCTTAATGCCAACAAAGACGATGTGGTCAGTGAAGGGTGGGGATTTCGACTATAAAAGCTCTCTGGCGAACTGTGCAAAGGCGAAAACCCTGAGACTACGTTATCTGCCTGAGCAATCGTACTTGTCTGAAGGCCTGCCATTAAGGCAGTAGGCATGTCGTATGGGTAACTTCAACTATTCGTAGGCAGATTAAATGGAAGGCTTCCAATTGTTGGATTAGCCATATTCTGTGTCAACGCTGGAGTAGTCATCATAGACACAGGGGTGAGTTTAGGAGCGGTTACGGCAGTTACTCCTATAGTTGTCGAAGAATGCATAGGAACGGTTACTCCTATGACATTTGCAGCGTTAGTCTCACTGACCGACGCTTGATTGTGTAAGATTTTTGCATTAGATGCAGGAGGGTTGGTTGCATTAGAGCGAGGCATCTCTGGAAGACGTCTACCACTCCTTAAACGCATGCAAAGTATGAATTACACATTGAGTTTGATAACAAACCCAGAAAATTTCAACAAACTTCAAAAAATTTAGCACAAATGTCCCACCGGGCGTGCCAATTTGTTTACCGTGGTTTTTGGTAAACATCGCTAGTTACACATAAGTGTTGCTTGCAGGATCAAATAGAAAATCCCAGACCATTTGTGTTTAAAGTTTTCCAGAAATTGTTAGTGTAATTGACAGGGAAAGTGTATAAAGAAGAGATGAATGCGAAAAGAACAAGCAATAAATGTACAGAAATCTTAAAGAAACAGAAGTAAAATTGCATTAATTTATAAGGAGTGGAACGCAGATTCATACATTGTTTCTGTTGACTCGTTTTCTCTGTATGCGGAATTATGAGTGTTTTTAGAAGTATGTAAATGAATTGCGACCTTTTTCCCTTCAGACAAACTACTATTTATAATAAAAAGGGAAATGATAACTGCTTAAAGAGTTTGAAAAGTGGTAACTGCTGAAGGCTTCGACCATGTAATTGCTACACGCTTTGACTATGTAACTGCCACCTGCTTCGACCACTTCCTTGGTTTTGATCTGCTACCAATCTCTTACTTTCTTTCTTGTCGAAATGTCGCCTTCAAGCTCTCAATTTGGTTAAGTTCTAGGAGTGGTCGAAGATCTCCCTTGGAATACCTTCTTAGTGTCGAAGGCCAGCATTTCCTCTTTAAAATGACAAGTCAAACTTCCTTGACTGCATTTAATTGAGCTTGTCGAAAATGCAGGCTAACAAATTGCCCCCCAAAAATGTCATTTTCGACTGAGGTTCAAACGAAGGTAGAAAATTGACGTTTTTTGAAGCATCGTTCGACTAATTTGTACGAAATCTTATGACATCATTGATATCTTGTTTCAGCACCATGAGATGTTTCAACCTCATACTCAGAGTCCTATCGAATTGTGCGTCGAAACCAAAACTTCCGCCGATGAGATCATCCGTCGTGTTTTCCCTCCGGCGTAAAATGTTTGGTGGAATTAGTTTCAATCATGTTTTCCTCTCGTTTCGTTTTTTATTTTCTATTCTTGTATTTCTGCAAATTTTGTTGTTTATTTCAGTTTTTTCTATATTATGTTATGTTCCAATTTTTAATCTCTTAATTTTTTTTCTTAAATATTAACGTAATTAAATTATAAATAGGTATAATCATTTTTAAAATTTATTTATAGTTTGGGGCTACAGTGGCGAAATTGGCTATGTTCGACAATCATATTATGGGGCTACGGATCATATGCACAAGACCCACTATTGTAAGTTTAGTAGGTCTTTCACATATTTATGTTTGCAACCTTCAATCTTTTACTTTTTACTTTTTTGACCATATATACTTTAGTTTATTATTTTTCACCTACCTTCAATCTTTTTTTTTACTTTTTACTTTTACTTTTATTTTTCACATAACTTTGACCTTCCAATCAAGACTAGGAGGATCGAGTGGTTTAGCTTTCACCTAAATGGACAACCACATCTTTTTGCGGTCTTGTGTCTACTAGAACACCCAACATCTACTCCACTATATCTCACATGCCTATCACAACAAAAAACAATCTTATTTTTCTTCCCTTTACCATTCTCACTCGACTCTGATCGAATAATAATGACAATTACCCTGTTGGCTTTCCCGATATCTCTAGCCCAACGGGTAACAATATCCCGAGTACGAAAAACCTGTGATGTGGTAAACGCATCCGATAAATCTATAAAGGGGCCTCTGCCATCTGTCGTAGCCATATCCGGAATTTTTTTTTCGTATTTCCGGAAATACGTTAAACAACGGTATTTCTGGAAGTTTAAAAAATATAACTTTCCGGAAATACGTCAAAAAAGGTATTTCCGAAAGGTTAGAAATTTGAATTTCCGGAAATACCTAACAGTGGGTATTTCCGGAAGCATAACTTGTATTCCGGAAATACCCTATTTCCGAAAATTTGAACTGATAATATTTTCAGAAATACCTTTTTTTAGATATTCCCGAGAATCTTACAATTTTGTGTGGCCTGATCAGATTTTAGTAAAAATAAAAAGGGGTATTTTTGGGTTAAAATCAAATATGTGAGTATGGGGTTTAATGGGGGGGGGGGGGGTTACTAAAAAAAATCCTAAATATTTTACTGACAGTTTTTTTTACCAATACTAACAGTTTTTTTAGTGTCGCAAATAACATGTGTGGGAATATTTCTAATTTTTGCTAAACTCACAATGGAAAAGGGCATAAGGATACTTGATACAGTTTCTATCAAAACGGAATGACCTAGCCGCCGCCGCCGACGCGAATCCTGTCTATCATCTTCCGCCGCTTCGTGACAAGTCGTGACTCGCCTTTGCTTGAACGGAATGACCTAGCCGCCGCCGCCGACGCGAATCCTGTCTATCATCTTCCGCCGCTTTGTTTCAGGATCTCGCCTTTGCTTGCCCTTCTCTGCACTCGATCTTACAGTGATGATCTAATTCCCTGTTTCGCTGCGTTCTGTTCTGGTTCGGTCTCCTCGGCTTCGTCTCTGGTTGCGCTCTGTTCTGGTTTGTATTGGGTTTCTCTGCTCAGGTTTGCTTTGGCATTTTTGCGTTGATGCTATCTGGCTGAAAGACTGTTTCTCCTCTCTGAGAGTTTGTGTTATCCTCCTCTGTGAGAGGTGGGTCCGGCGGTGAATATCAACGTAGATCTAGAACGTTGTGAAAAGAGTATTGCTTGGAAAAAACTGATTCAGACCAGAACAAACCAAATCATTCAATGATAATAATCTCGGATCAGCTTCGGTTTCATGTAGCCCAGGTCGCACCGTTCTTTTCTTTCTCTCTTTGGTTTGTGCTGATATGATTTTTATTAAATCTAAGCATATTAGTGCTCTGTTTTACTTTTCATGCCCTGTTTCATGCCCATCTTAAGCTTATTTGTTATTGTTTTGATGCTTTTGGTGATCTGACGCTTTCGGTTCCTATATTTGCATATCAAATCTTAATTTTATGTATTTTTTTTTCTTTCGTGTTTTTCAATAAGTCTTGTTCTCTATAATTATTTTAAAAAAAGAAAAAATATAGTCTTGTTTTACTTTATCTTGTTTTACTTTAGCATGTTGGTTGGGTTTAGTTGGGATTAGTTGGGTTCTGTTTGGTTTGTTTTTTCTGTTCGGCATGCGTTAACTCTGGTTTTTATCTGTCTTGCGATTATTCTGAATTTTTTGGTAAGCGATGAGAGGAGCTACAAGAGGCGGCCGGTATCTCCATCATTACCGGCAGGAAGGCGATCTGTATCCCAAGAGAGACAGCAAAGGGCGAGAGCTAGGAGGGTGGAAGGTGGTGCAATCAAAGTGGCTGAAGAAGATTGATATTGCATCTAAGGTCAAGTTGGATGATGAGGAGAGGAGAAGGTTGGTATCGTTCTTTTTCACCAATTTTCCGGATTCACTCAAGGCCTGGGATATGTTTCATCTCTTTTCCATTCATGGGAGAGTTATGGAGGTTGTGATTCCGGGGCTGAAGGAAGGGCGGAGGAAAAGATTTGGTTTTGTGAGGTTTAAGGATGTGAGGGATCCTGAATTGATGGCGATCAAGCTCGACAATGTCTTCATTAGAGGGATCAAGCTTCATGTCAATATGCCAAGGTTCGATCGTGAGGTAAGAGTTGAAGTGGGGGCAAAGAAGGTGCTAGTTGAACGTGACTGCGGGATTAAAAAGGTGTTAGGTGTAGGCGATCGTGGATCTATTGGTGTGTCGAGGAAGAAGGATTATTCGGCTCAACATCAACAGCATAGTGGTATCAAAAATCAACCTGAGATAGTGAACAAGGTTTGGGCGAAGAAGAGGGACAATGGTGTTGAAGATGTTCGGGGAAGTCTTTTTTCTATCAATGCTGAAGAAGATACGATGGCTCGATTGAGGAAAGCTATGGTGGGAAAGGTAGTATGGCCGGGTAAGTCTTATGCTATTCAAGATGAGTTCGCTATGCAAGGTGTTTTCTCGATTAAAGCAACACCTTTGGGTGCAAATTGGGTTCTCTTAGAAGGAGCTAAAGACGAAGAAGACTTCATGGAGTTTGTTGAGGAAGCAAAAGATTGGTTATTTCAATGGTTTCGTTGGATTCGCCCATGGAAACCAGAGGATGTTGATCGTGAGCGCGTTGCTTGGATTAGATGTTTTGGGGTTCCGGTGCATGCGTGGAACGGTGATTTCTTTTCTAAATTATCAGAGCATGTAGGTACTTACTTATATTCAGACGACAACACTGAGAGGAAGAAGTCGTTGGATGTTGCTAGGGTGTTAATTCGAACTAAGTCCATGGAGTCCTTGTCTAAGACCTTTATGGTGAGTATCAATAATGTTATTTATCCGATTAAGATTGTGGAAGATTGGTGTGGGCCTCTTCAATGGAGTCAACCGGTGGAGAAAGATAAGAATTCTGAAGAGTCCTCTGACTCCGAATGTTGGTCTAAGGAGGAGGAGTGGCGTGAGGTTGAAGGTGTTGAAGGACGAAGTCTCGATGTCGATTTTGAGGAGGAGGATGTTGGTGGTGATGATGATTTTCATGCTATTATGTCTCAGCATCAATCTAGGAGTAACGGTTTGCATTGCATTGATAAGGCAAAAATGGCAAATAATGATAAAATATCAACGGCTCATTCTGAAGGGGTTTTTGTGTCAAGTGATAATGGTAATGATTTGAATACCTTTTCAAAGTCAGACTCAAGTTCTATTAGGATCAATGATACATTTAGCTCCAATACGGACAAGGCTCACGACTTATCTTTGGGCTTAGATGGAGAGTCTGAGGGGGGAAGATCTGAGAAGGGGGTGATGTCTTCAGCTGCTGTTGAACCTGTTAAGGCTAGTAGGCCTAGTGTAAGCCCAACTTTAGAACTTCCTTCAATCCATGTGGATCCAACCCCTGTGGACCCAGTTGAGTATCGGATCTTAACCAGAAAAGAGCAGAAGTATCTCAGCGTGTCTTTACCAAAGAAGATGAGAGCTGGATTGAAATCACAGAAGGTGGTGCGCAATCTTGCGGAGGTTTCTGACAAGGAGTTCCATGGTTCTCAGGCGCCGGAGGTGGAAGAGAGGGCCAATTCGTCGTCTCTATTTTCGGCTGGAGCGGTGTTATGTGATGGGTCTATAGACAGTTCTGATATCAGAGGTTGTAATAACAAATTTTGGGCTTTACAGAGCAAGGCGGTGGCGCGCCGTGTGTGGGAGACTGCGAAGAATTTAGGTGTCGAAGGAATCAGGCCAGAGGAAGTTTATATTGAAGAAATTGCTCAAGGAGAAAAGAGAGATGAGGTAGCAAGGAAGAAGGGGAAGAATGCAGCTGGTTCCCGATGATTATTTTATCTCTCAATATGCGTGGGTGGGGTGACAGAGCTAAAAGGCATCACCTGAGATCGTTAATTTCTACAGGTAATTTTAATTTCATCTGTTTACAGGAAACTAAAAGGGAGATTTTGGAGGAAAATCAAATTAGTCAATTGTGGGGTAATCTTTTGTTTGAGTATGTCGTTAAACCGGCTAATGGTCAGTCTGGAGGCTTATTGTCATCTTGGGTGGCTGGTTCTTGTGATTTTAAGTTCTCGTTTATGGGTACAGGATTTATTGGGGTGGCTTTGAATGTTGATAATTCTTTGTTGTACGTGGTAAACGTTTATGCGCCTTGTTATTTGAATGGGAAACGTCAGGGGTGGGAGGAATTGAAAGCGTATAAACAGTCTCTTGATGATGGGGACTGGTGTCTGGTAGGAGATTTTAATTGTGTCACAAGAGTTGAGGAAAGGAAAGGTATAGGGGTAAGGGGGTCTATTCAGGAAGTTAACGAGTTTAATGCTTTTATTTCGGATATGGATTTACTTGATGTCTCAGTTACTGGTAATGTTTTTTCTTGGTTTTGCTCGGATGGGATTTCTATGAGTAGACTGGATAGGTTTCTTATTTCTCCTAATTTGGTTGACAAGTGGAACATCTCGGGCCAATGGATAGGGAAGAGGAATATCTCTGATCACTGCCCTATTTGGCTGCTCAGATCTAATGTTGATTGAGGTCCGAAACCTTTTCGGTTTGTTAATGCTTGGTTTCACCATGCTAAGTTTAAAGAGTTTGTTAAGGATAGTTGGTCTCAAATTCAGGTTTCTGGGAATAAAGCTTATGTTTTAAAGGAGAAAATGAAGATGTTGAAAGAGAAGTTGCGAGTGTGGAACAAAGAGGTGTTTGGAGTGGTTGACTTGAATATAGAGGAGGATGTCAAGGAGTTGAATAACTTAGATCAAATGCTCATTGAGCATTGGGATGAGGCCACAGTTTCTAAAAGAAAGGAAGTCTCTGTGTCTTTTTGGAAGCAAATCAGATTGAAGGAAAGTATTCTTCATCAAAAGAGTAGGGCGCGTTGGATCAAAGAAGGTGACGTGAATTCTAAATATTTTCACTCTATGTTGAAGTTTAAAAAGAGGAAAAATATTCTTAAGTTGATAGATGATGAGGGAAGGCTTATTGAAGATGTTTTTGTGGTTAAAGATAAGGTGAAGAATTTTTTTCAAAATGGATTTACGGAGCCGCTGTATGGTAGACCTGTGTTGAATGATACGATGTTTAATCAAATCTCTTCGGAAGCGAATGATTACCTGGTCATGCCTTTCGAAGAGGAGGAGATTAGGGAGGGGATTTGGAGCTGTGATGGAGATAAAAGCCCGGGTCCTGATGGTTTTAATTTGAGGTTCTTTAAGGAGAATTGGGATTTGTTGAAGAATGACATTGTGGGAGTTTTTTCAGAATTCTACGCCAAGGCTCACATCCCTAAAGCGTTCTCGGCCTCTTTCCTAACTCTCATTCCCAAAAATGATCATCCTCAAGGGTTTGGGGGAGTATAGGCCCATTTGTTTAATTGGGAGTATCTATAAGATTCTTTCAAAGGTGTTGGCCAACAGGTTAAAGAAGGTTCTTCTTATGGTGATTTCTGAGTGTCAGTCGGCTTTTCTTGGTGGTCGGAATATTCTTGATGGGGTTGTGATTGTTAATGAGATTGTTGATTTGGCGAAGCGTAATAAGGAGGAGTGCATGTTGTTTAAAGTGGATTTTGAGAAAGCTTATGACTCCGTCTCTTGGTCGTTCCTCTTTGATATGTTAACTAAGTTCGGGTTTGATCTTAAGTGGATTCGTTGGATTAGAGCGTGTGTGTCTTCTTCTTCTTTATCGGTTTTGGTCAACGGAAGCCCAACTCAAGATTTCTTGGTGCAAAGGGGATTGCATCAAGGGGATCCTCTATCTCCTTTTTTATTCTTCTTAGTGGCTGAGGTCTTGCTCGGTTGGTGGATAAGGCGGTGGGGGTAGGGGTTTTTGAGGGGTTTGTAATTAATGAAAACCTTAGTTATTCGCTTGTTCAATTTGCTGATGATACCGTTCTTATTGGGAAGCCGTCTTGGAATAATCTTTGGGGTCTAAAATCTATTCTCAGGAGCTTTGAACTCGTCTCCGGATTGAAGGTCAATTTCATCAAAAGTAAGCTTATTGGTATTAATGTGCCTGATAATTTTATGGAGCAAGCTTCAGTATTCCTTCATTGCAGGGCGGAATCCATTCCGTTCAATTTTCTTGGCCTTCCCGTTGGTGCTAATCCGAGGCGAAAAGGGACTTGGAATCCGGTTTTGCAAAAGTTTCGGTCTAGGCTGGCATCTTGGAAGGGGCGCAATTTATCTATAGGAGGTCGGGTTACGCTTATCAACTCGGTCCTTAGTAGTTTACCTTTGTATTTCTTTTCTTTCTTCAGAGCACCAAAAGTGGTCATTAGGGAGATGATAAAGATTCAAAGAGATTTTCTCTGGGGAGTTAAGGAGGATGCGAGAGGTATGTATTGGGTGGCTTGGGATAAGGTTTGTAGGGAGAAAAATGAGGGAGGTCTTGGTATCAAAAACTTGGAGAATTTCAATATTTCCTTATTGTCAAAATGGAAGTGGCGCTGTTTGGTGGACGAGAATGCGAATTGGAGAGGTCTATTAAGTCATAGATATGGTGAGTTGTCGGGATTTATGTCTAGTGATTCCGTCAGGAGTATGAGATCAGATTCTTTGTGGTGGAGGGATCTTTGTATTGTTGGTAAAGAAGAAATGGGGGACGATTGGTTCAAAGATTGTATTCGGAGAGGATTGGGCAGTGGTGAGGGGGTCAATCTTTGGAAACATCAGTGGATTGGTCACCAACCATTGTCTATCGTGTTTCCTAATTTATTTGCAGGTTGTACCGATAAGGATCTCACTGTGGCTGAAGCTGGTTGTTGGAGACGAGATGTATGGAGTTGGAATTTTTTATCTAATGTTGCAGGTGGTCATCTATGTGTTCAAGAAGCTGCAGAGTTGGCGGATATTTTGCGTGAAGGTTCTCCGATTCGAGGTAAATCTGATTGTTGGAAATGGATTCTAACTCATGATAAAATGTTTTCGGTTAGTTCTTGTTATATCCAGGTGCAAAGCGTTCGGCAAGCAGCTGTCTTGCCCCCTCTGCATTCGACCAGTATTGAAGCCGTGTGGCAAACAGTTGTTCCGTCGAAAATTAAGCTTTTCGGTTGGCGTATGTTTGTCTCGGCTCTTCCTCTTCGCTCTTCTTTGCTTCATCGTAACGTTATTCAGTCTATGGAGGAGGCGGCCTGTGCTTTTTGTCAGAATGATTTTGAAGATATGGACCATCTTTTCGTGGGGTGTGAATTGGCTAGGATGGTGTGGAAAAAGGTGGAGATATGGCTTGGTGTGGATCATATCGATGAGGAGTCTTTGATGGAGCATTTCGATTCCTTCGCAAAAGTGTTTTCCGGCAAGAAATCTAAGAAGATTAGACATCTTATCTGGCTGGCATCGTGTTGGAGTATTTGGTTGACTAGAAATAATCTTATTTTCAAGGGGGAAGAACCGGATTTAGACTCGATTGTTTATCATATTAAAACTATGTCTTGGTCGTGGTTTATTTATGGGGTGGGGAGTCATTCGGGTTATGTTTTAGATTCTTAGTGGAATAACGCTTACCATTGTATTAATCATTTTGTTGGGTAGTAGGGGGAGAAACAGGGAGTTAGGTTTTCCCTCTGTAGTGCACTCACAGGGTACTCTTTTTCCTACCTGAGTCTTTTTCCCCATGGGTTTTGGCTCAGGGAGGTTTTGAGGAGGCCCTCCCCCTTCTTTTTTCTCTCATTGTAAGGGTTAGGCACCCCTTGTGCCCTTTTCCAATGATATTGCTTATCAAAAAAAAAAAAAAACATGTGTGGGAATCCTTTTTGTTGTAGTGTATCAAATCACATGACGCTGACAAATCATTTTAAATTTACATGATTTGTTTCCAGACAAATATATACACGTATGCCAATGAAGATTTTAATAATTTCGATTGTTCCCTTTCAAATTTCAACTGTATATTAATATATTAACATTATTAAATTATATTGTATTCCCCGTGACTAATGTGAATTGATTGGCCAAGTGAATTAGTTGGAATCCAATAAGGAAGTGAAAATACCTGCTTTTCGTTTTTCCTTGATTTTTCCTTTTTGTGTAAGGCCTACGTTCGACAGTCATATTAGGGGGCTACGGATCATATGCACAAGACCCACTGTTGTAAGTTTAGTAGGTCCTTCACATATTTATGTTTGCAACCTTCAATCTTTTACTTTTTATTTTTTTGACGATGTATACTTTAGTTTATTATTTTTCACGTACCTGAAGCTAACTTTATGTGTTTTTACCAAAGTTTGTTTTATCTTTTAGGCTAAATATATATTTTGGCCCTTTATCTTTGGGGTTGTGGTCACTTTGGCCTTTTATCTTTTTTTTTTCTCATTTTAGACCCTCATGTTTTTTGTGTGTGTCATTTTGGCCTCTGCCGTTATCATTTTGGTCCCTTATGTTTTTAATTGATTTCATTTTAGTCCCTTGTGTTTTTAATTGATTTCATTTTGGGCCCTTATGTTTTTAATTGATTTCATTTTCGTCCTTAAAAATTTGCCTAAAAAAACATAAACATAACGGCAGGGGCCAAAATGACACACACAAAAAACATGAGGGTCTAAAATGAGAAAAAAAAGATAAAGGGCCAAAGTGACCACAACCCCAAAGATAAAGGGCCAAAATATATATTTAGCCTATCTTTTATCTAAGTTATTTTTCACCCTTTATCTTTTAACTGAAGTTAACTTTTATGTCCTTCTCCATTGTTCATGATCAGAATCAGATTTCGATTATCTTAAGCTAAAAACCTTTAACGCACAAAAGAAACGAAGAAGGAAGAAACAACGAGAGCAGGAGCAACGAGAGCAGTAACGGGAGCGGAAACGAGAGCAGTAACGGGAGCGGGAACGGGAAGCGGCAACGGGAGCGACAAGGACAGCAGCAACGGGAGCGACAACGGGGTGGTGCATATCTTATATTAGATCTCATTTCCTTTTTTCTGATTTTTACTATGATTAAGATTAGAAGAAGATACTGACCTTTTTTAAACTTTCTGCAATACAAGTTTTTAAGCAAGTTGAAATATAACTTTTTTTATCGAAATTTTCATTTTTCTTTTATTAAATTTTACAATTTTCAAAATATTTATAGGTTCACAACAAATAGAAAATTATAGCCAATACAATGTTACCCGTTCGGATGCACGGATAAAGTACTAGTGGAAGTTTAAAATAAACCACAGTAACAATAATCCATAATCCAATTTTAGGTAACAAATACAATTAATAAAACATACTTTCTTAATCGTTAAATATACAATAGTTTTGGAGGACCTTATATGCAATATATGAAAACAACATCAAAAACCAGCATCTCAAGTTGCCCAATTAAATTTGAATCACATAATTTTTTTAACTACAAATCAATGGCTGAGAAGTCCACTTGTGCATTGTGCACAAAGTATTTAGTTGAGCAAGGAAAGCATGAGACTGAGTGGAGGGACCTCGGATCCCATCACGTGATGAGTGGTGTGATCACCAGCTGGCACCAGGCGCCTTAGGCGTCTATTATGATCCTTTGTGATCTTTTTCTAAAAAAATTTCTATTATGTAATAAAGATTCCTCTAGTGCATGATGTACCTCCGTACTTGCTATATATAGCGGTACTTGTAAATGCTCAAATAATCAATGAATCACGCTCTTTATTGATCAGTCTTTTTCTCTGTTTTTAGCCTATCATGGCCTTTGCTTTCTTTATGTTTCAAGTTTTATCTTATGCTTTATGTTGCGCAAATTTTATGATGGTATCAGAGCAATTGCTCTGTTTACCTTGCTTGCTACTTTACTGTTCCATTGCTTTTTTCTTTTCTTTCGAGTATCATCATGGCTAAGGGAAACAATAGTGGCTCTGGCTCTGGTTCTGGGACTCCTAATCAGGATCCTGCTGCAGAACCAACCAGCATATACTATGTTCATCCTAGCGATGGTCCCTCTTCGGTTTGTATTACACCTGTTTTGAATACTAATGGTTTTAACTACCACACTTGGGCTAGATCCATGAGGAGAGCTCTAAGTGGTAAGAACAAGTATGATTTTGTTGATGGAACCATAAAAGTTCCAGATTCTTTTCATCCTACTTATAAGGCTTGGTGTAGATGCAATAATCTCATACATTCATGGATAATAAACTCTGTAGCTGAGTCCATTGGACAAAGCATTGGTTTCCTAGAAAATGCTGTTGATGTTTGGAATGAACTCAAAGAAAGATTTTCTCAAGGTGATCTAATCAGAATTTCTAAACTACTTGTTGATGTTTAAAACAAGAATCTCTTTTTCTCACTAAATTCTTCTATGAACTAAAGGTCTTATGGGAATAATTGGAATCATATCTTCTTGAACCCACTTGTTGATGTCCTAGAGAGTGTGTGTGTCACTGGTATAGAACTAGCTCAAAAGCATCACCAACTAAGCAAAACTATTCATTTTTTGACTGCCTTAAACGATAATTTTACTATGATCAGATCTCAGATTTTAATTATGGATCCCTTGCCTAAGTTGAACAAAATTTTTTCCATGGTAATCCAACATGAGAGACAATTCTGTCATAATGATGAAAGTAAAACCTTAATTGCCAATGTTGAGGCAAAAAAGGGTTTTAATCGTGGGAAAGGAACCTATCAAGGAAGTACACACTGTGGCAAACTAGGCCATACTGTTGAAACATGTTATAAGAAGCATGGCTTTCCTCCAAATTGGCCAAGAAATGTTTCAAATGTTTCTGGACAAAATGAGGACACTGAACAACAGAAGGAGGATGACACTAAGACAGTTGGAATCACCAGTGATCTGTATGAGAAATTGGTGAATATGATCCAAGGCACCATGCACTCATAGAATGCCAACCAAGCCACTGATTCTGGTGTGAAGTCTGTCAATATGGTTGGAAATTCCCTCTCCTCTCTTGATTACAGCGCAGGTACTATCCATCATATTTGTTCTTTGATATCAACCAACTTAGGTCTATCACTACAAGAAAAACTGTTATTTCCGGCCAGGACATTCCGGCGGATTGATATCCGCCGAAAAATTTCCGGTGGATTTTAGGACTTACCGGCAGAAATACCTAAAAATCCACCGGAAATGACGAACCGACTAAAATCCGCCGGAAACGTCATTTCCGGCGGATTTTTTTGAAAAGAGCGGGGAATTTGATTTTTGAATATCCGCCGAAAATCCCCTAAATCCGCCGGTAAATGACATTTCCGGCGGATTCTCCTTTTGACCGTTGGACTTCGGTTCTTCTATATAATCCCTTCTCCATTCTCCACTTCTTCTTCACACCTCTACCAATACTCTCATTCTCTCTACTAAATCGCTTCTCGAAATTCCTCTCTTCCTCTCTCTACTAAATCTGTTTATCTCTTTGGGAAATTTCTTCGATCTACTAAATCATCCACTTTGCTTTTTCTTCTCCTTCCTTTCTTGCTCTTTGATTCACGGTAACACACCCACTAGGGCCATCTTCCCCTTCCTCTAAAACAGTTTTTCATTCCTAATTTTTATTTTTTTAAATAGTAAATTAATTAATTATTAAATATTATTTTTTATCAATAATTAAAGTTTTTAATAAAATAATCAATTAAAGTTTTTAATAAAATAATATTAATTTTTAAATAAAAAATAATAATTTTTTTTTTTTAAAAATAATTAATTTTTTTTAGAAAAAAACGATTTTTCCGGCGGATACTCCGCCGTGGACTTTCCGGCGGATAAATTCATACGAAATTTTTTTGGATTTTCCAGCGAATTATCTGCCGGAAACTTCCGGTGGATGTTTCGGCGCCACGAAATCTGCCGGAAACCGTTTCCTGCGAGCTGGCTACCGGCGCCAAAAATCCGCCGAAAAGTCCACTTTTTCGGAGGATTTTTGGCTTTTCCAGCGGATTTTGCCCGCCGAAAAATCCAATTTTTCTTGTAGTGTATGGATGATTGATTCTGGTGTCAGTGTACATATATGTTGCTCACTTAATTATTTTAAGAGTTATGTTCCTATTAAACAAATGAGTATTAAATTGCCAAATGGCCATATGGCATACGCTACCATAAAAGGAACTGTCCAATTCTCTTCAAAACTTTATATCATTGATGTTCTCTATGTACCTGAATTCTATTTAAACATCATTTTTATGCCTAGACTCATGGTAGATTTGCATGCAAGTGTGTTGTTTGATATTCCCAAATGTATCATACAGGATACGAAGACCAAAGAGATGATTGGTTCGGGTATGATCTTTGAGGGGCTGGTGTACTTGGAAGTGCCAGAGAATTAGAAGACTGCTACTGTGAGTACCATTGAGACAAGGCCTGAAACTCTACCTAAAACTGCCTTATGGAACTTTAGATTAGGACATCTTTCAAATCAAACAATGAAAATGTTGCATAGTGATTTTCCATCCATTCATATTGATGAGGGCTCTGTGTGTGATATTTGTCATTATGCAAGGCAAAAGAAATTGTCATATAGTTTACGTGACAATAGAGCTTCCAAATGTTATGAGTTAATTCATTTTGATATATGGGGACCCATTTCTACACCTTCCATCCATGGACACAAATATTTTTTGACTACCTTGGATGATTATAGTAGATACACTTGAATAATTCTTCTTAAAACAAAAAGTGAAGTCACCAATCATGTGAAAAATTTCATAAACACTCTTGAAAAACAATTTGATGCCACTGTTAGAACTGTTAGGACAGACAATGGTCCTGAATTCCTATTGTCAGATTTCTATTCCTCAAAATGAATTGTTCACCAAAAGACTTGTGTGGATACCCCTGAACAAAATGAGAGAGTAGAGAGAAAACATCAACACATCTTAAATGTAGGAAGAGCACTCCTTTTCCAAGCCAAATTGCCTAAACAATATTGGTCTTATGCCATATTGCATGCCACTTATATCATAAACAGAATTCCCACTCCTTTATTAAAAGACAAATCTCCTTACTTTTTGCAAAATGGTGCTCTTCCAAACATTGAATCCCTTAAAGTGTTTGGATGTCTTTGTTATGCGTCCACATTAAAAGCTCATAGGACAAAGCTTGACCCTAGGGCTAGAAAGTGTGTTTTTCTGGGATACAAACCAAATGTCAAAGGAATTGTCTTATTAGATCTCCACAATAAAGAAATCTTTATCTCCAGAAATGTCATATTTCATGAACATATACTACCATACACCAATTCTCAACTTTTGTCCAAATGGAACTATTTTCCATCCAAAACTATGAATATTGAACCTGATACAAGCATAGATCCCACTACTGTTATTACTGATTCTGCAAGGGATTTGGCGCCCATGGCGCCCATATCTCCTTCTACACCAAACCAAAGTCCAGAAACCTCACACACTCATCCTAACTCACTCACCAGTACTGAAACTACACCCACCAAGACACAAACAGAACCTATCCCTTCCCTTATCAATCCTCAAACAGAACAAATTCCTGAAATCAGAAAGTCCACAAGAGAGAGACACCAGCCTGCTCGTTTGTTTGACTACATATACAGCATTCCCTCAAAAGATCATATCAAATCAATTTCTCCAGGTATTACTTATCCCATATCTAGCTATCATTCTCTTTCCACTTTGTCTAGTGCACAACAGAAATTTTGTTTAGCTTTGAATTCCATAGTAGAACCTCAATCTTATGAAGAAGCTCGTAAGGAAGTTTGTTGGAAAGAAGCCATGGAGAATGAGCTAGAAGCTTTGAAAAAGAATGACACTTGGAAGATTGTTGATTTGCCTCCAAATGTGAAGTCTATAGGCTGCAAATGGGTGTATAAAATCAAGCAAAAATTTGATAGGACAATAGAGAGATACAAGGCCAGATTAGTTGCAAAGGGCTACAACCAAATTGAGGGATTGGATTTTTTTGACACTTTCAGCCATGTTGCTAAACTAACTTCAGTAAGATTATTATTGACAGTAGCTTCCATGATGAAATGGCACTTGCACCAACTTGATGTAAACAATGCTTTCCTACATGGAGATCTTATAGAAGATGTTTAAATGGAAATTCCAAAAGGGGTAACCTGTGATAAAGATGCTCAAGTTTGCAAACTGCAAAAGTCATTATATGGTCTTAAACAATCCAGTAGAAAGTGGTATGAAAAGTTAACAACTCTGTTACTTGGCCAAGGGTATATCCAATCTAGCTCAGATTACTCACTGTTTACACATAGGAAGAATGATGAATTTACTATTTTATTGGTCTATGTTGATGATGTGATATTAGCAGGGAATCCACTAAAGGAATTTGAGAGGATCAAGATCATCCTAGATGATGCCTTCAAAATAAAGGACCTCGGTTCCTTGAAATATTTTCTTGGTCTTGAAGTAGCTCAATCAAAGAGTGGAATCATTATAAGCCAGAGAAAGTACTGCTTAGATCTTTTACATGAAACAGGATAGCTTGGTGCTAAACCAAGTTCCATTCCCTTGGATTACAATTCAATGATTTATCAAGATTCTGTAGAAGCTTTTTCTGATAATGCACTATACAGGAAACTAATTGGAAAATTACTGTATTTGACCAACACAAGACCAGATATCACATTTGCTGTCTAACAATTGAGTCAACATGTAAATTCTTCTTAGGATCTTCTCTTGTCTCATGGAGGACCAAGAAGCAACAAACAGTATCAATATCATCTTTAGAGGCTGAGTACCGTGCATTGTCCACTGCTACTTGGGAGCTACAATGGCTTATTTATCTACTTAAGGAATTGAATGTCAATTGTGATAGAGAACCAGTTTTGTATTGTGATAATCAAAGTGCTATTCACATTGCTGCCAACCCTGTGTTTCATGAAAGAACCAGGCACCTTGAGATTGATTGTCACTTTGTGCGACAAAAACTGCAAAGTGGCATGATGAAGCTGCTGCTTATATCATCCAAAGCCCAACTTGCTGATTTCTTCACTAAAGCTTTAACTCCTACTTTGTTTTCCAAATTTATTTCCAAGCTTGGCATGATAAACATTTATCCGGGTCCAGCTTGCGAGGGGCTCTTAAAGTTAGAAGAAAAGAGTAAGGAAAACAAAGCTAACAATTTCTCATCAACTGGTCACTGTCTGGGATCCAGCACCTTACATAGTACTGAAGATATCATGCCAATTGGGGAACATTAGGCACCCGGCGCCCAGTGCAGAGCTAAGGACATTTTATCAATTGGTCACCATCAGGGACCCAATGCCCTGCACAATGCCACAGGACAATCATGTGCAAATGAGAGAGAAACGAGCCTAGTCAGCAAGATTGAAGGAATATCCGGTGGTGTCTTGGTAGTGTTAGCCTGCATTTTCGACAGGCTAAAATTAAATGCAGTCAACAAGGTTTGACTTAGCAAATTCAAGAAGAAAGATCAATATTTCGACACCAGGAAGTGGTAGCTAAGAAGAATCAACTTAGTTCTTAACTTAGCGAAAATTGGAAAGCTGAGGCCAATATTTCGACAGAATAAAGAATGTTAGCCGGGTAGCAGGCCAAGTCAAAGAGTGCTGTCGAACGGAGCAATAGCAATATGGTCGAAAGATGAAGCAGTTGTCTAGTCGAAATAGCAGTTATTTTATTTAGAAAACCGCTGGGAGGTTATTGTTTTACTCATTTATTATAAATAGGAGTTCTCTCGTAGAGTTAAGGGTCGCAATTTCATTTCTACACAAGTTCTGAAAAAAAACTCATACTTCCGCAACAGAGAAAACGAGTCATCAAGAACGAATGTATGAATCTGCGAACCAAACCTTTCAATTCAATGCAATGTCTTTTACATTCATTTAAGATTCCTGCACTTTATTCTGCATTTAAGTTTCCGCACTTACTTTCATCTTCTTCTTCGCACTTAACTTAAATCCTTTTCCACTTTGTTCTTCGTTTTTGCTTGTTTTCTTTTCACCGTAAACAGTTATCATCATTTTTAAACAAACCGCAAACATTAATAATTTTTAGTAAAAGACTTTACCACAAATGTTCTGAGATGTTTTTAGTTGATCTCGCAAGCAACACGTGTGTGTAACTAGCGGTGTTTATCAAAAATCACGGTAAACAAATTGGCACGCCCAGTGGGACATTTGTGCTAATTTTTTTAAAAAAGTTTTTACTAAACAATTCTGGGTTTGTTATCAAACACAAAACCAGTATTTTATACTTTGCATGCGTTTAAGAAGTGGTAGGCACCTTTCTGAAATGCCACGTTCTAATATGAATACTGCTTCTACATCAAATGCACATTCCCAAGCGTCAGTTAATGATACAAACGCTGCAAATACTTTAGGAATCGCTCCTGTATCTTCCCCAGAAGTAACTGCTCCTGTTCCTTCTCCAACCATAGCGGGAATAACCACTCCACTGCCTTCTTCGACAGTTATGGGTGTAACTGCTATAACCGCTCCTACCATTAACCCAGTGTCGAATATGATGGTCCCTGTACCACCAAATTTAAATTCGACTGGTCCCTTAATGGCCAATTCCATGATCGGAAATGTGCCGTTTAATTTCCCCATGAGTGGCAGAAATTATCCATATGACATGCCACTAGCGATGATGATAGGGCTTCAAACAAATGCATCTACGTATGCAGAAAACTTAGCCTCAAGCTTTTCGCCTATACATAATTCCTCGGAAAATATTTATAGTCGAAATGCACAGCCGTCGATAACTACATCATCTCTATTGGCATTAAGACAACAAATGGATGATAGCAACCACGATATGGTTAATATGCTAACACAACAAATTGGTACAGTGTTTAACCCATTAATTCAAAACACAAATGACAGTTACCAGATGTTAGCAACAAAAATGGGTCGCATTGCTGATTTCTTTGGCACTCCATCAGTGCACAACCAGCGAATTCCCCAAGTTCAGAATGTTAGGCCTGTTGAATTCCCTGTCGAAAGGCCCAACTACGCAGTTCCTATTGATCAAAGACAAATGATGGCTGTCAAAGAACCTGGGCCTGAAATGGTATTAGTTAATAGGAACCAAAATGCTGACGAAGTAATAAGACAAGTTCAGCAAAACAACTTTGGAAATCAAAATAATTTGGCAAATCTTGTCGAAACAATTTTAGCCCAAAATGGTCTTAACTTAGGCTTGCATAGACCTAATTTTGTATCTCCCCTGTCGGAATATGTGATACAAACAGATTTTCCTAGGGGATGGAAAATACCTAAATTCACAAAATTTGCTTGAGAAACCAGCGAATCTACTGTCGAACACATTACACGGTATTTGACTGAGGCTGGTGACATAGCGCAAAATGAGAATTTGAGAATGAAGTATTTTCCAAATTCTTTAACAAAAAATGCCTTCACATGGTTCACTACGTTACCCCCACATTCCATGTTTAATTGGAATTGTTGAGCCCGAAAAAGTCCCCGAGGGAGAGCCTTCCTCGTTTACAACTTTTCTAAAAAACAATGAAGCCGCCACCAATATTTATTAAGGAAAATATTAGGAAAACCTTTTTTGGAAAGCGATTGGTCTTGCGAAACTAGAGAATAGGGTTCGGGGGTCGGTTACGCGCAGGGAAGGTGTTAGCACCCCACACGTCCTCTCTACTGAGAGGGAACCTTTAATTAAATGTGTGGTTTTAGTGTGTTGACTTGAAAATACTTAATTTTGCCTCTCTACTTCTTATTGAAAAAAACCTTAATGAAAATCTTTATTTATTACGAAAAAATGGTTTTTTAGAAAAAAAGTGCTTGACGGGACATGGCCCGCTCCTACGTATCTCCAGGTGCGATGGAGAACTCAAAGCTACGTAGTTCTTCTTTGTAGAAAATGTTTGTGGGTTGGTGTTTTTTAATGTAGGGGTTTTAGGATTGTGTGATCTGTGTTGGAGGACCACTGAGGGTCTGAAGGAGCACTGGGGATCTGAAGGGCCACTGAGGGCTGAAGGAGCGCTGGGGCTCTGAGGGACCACAGTTCACTTATCTTAAAACGATGATTAACCCGGCCGTACGACCGGCTTAATCCCCTACTTTGAAAATAAGACTTTTGCTTTTGAAATGAAGGAGATGTGTTTGTATATTCTTTAATTTTAGAAATTGCTTATTTTTGCGCTTGACGGGGGCGTGGCCCTGCTCCTACGTATCTCCGGGTGGAGAATCAAAGGCGACGTAGTTCTAGGTTCTTTTGAAAATAATTTTTGAAAACTTATTGTGAAAATGATTTTTATTTGTTATGCTTGACGGGATGTGACCCGCTCCTACGTATCTCCTGGTGCGATGGAGAATTCAAAGCTACGTAGTTCTTCTTTGTCCTGAAAAATGTTTTTGTTTTTTATCTTGTTTAATTGTGAAAACCAAGCTTTCATGATGATCAATTGAGCAAGGGCTCCAAGTGATCACCACTAGCGCTCCATTGTTAATAATCATGCAAGCAAAGGCTTCGCAAGACTACAAACAAAGTTTTTTTGATTTAATGAAAACCTTTAGGAAAACTTAGGCATTCATGATGATCAATTGAGCAAAGGCTCCAAGTGATCACCACTAGTACCTCATTGTTAATAATCATGTAAGCAAAAGCTTCACAAGACTATTAACAAAGTTTTTGATTTATGAGAAATTATTTTGTCTTGAAGAGAATTAAATTAAATTAGAAAAACGAGAAAGGGGGTGAAATGGTAAAATAGGGTGTAATTAACTGTGGGGGAGTGGTATAATTAAATAGGTGGTGTAAAAAAAGAAGCCCAGTTCGCATCTGAGGGCCCAGTATGCGAAACTGGGCTTAAGTGAGGGAGGGGTGTACGCGTGAATTGGAGGGGTGTTATTAGTATTCTGATAATTAAAAAATAAAATGAAATATTGGAGGCACTATATAAGAGGAAACCTAAATTAAAAAAAACCCTAATTTCATTTCAACCTTCCCCCCCCTTTTCTGGCTGCGCCGCGGCCGATTGAGAGAGAGATTCCAGGCGAAATTTTCGCCTCACTTCACGGTGAGAGAGAGATTGACGGCGAGAATTGCGCCGGTTTCCTGGAAGTTGAAGACCGAAGCTCAGAGGAGGGGAGGGCGCGTCGGACTGGAGACGGCGAACGGAGAATGGTGTTTCTCCGGCGGCGACGAACGCGTGGGGGTGGTCGCGATGGAGGGGAAGGCCGCGTGACAGCGACAGTGGTGGAGGATCCGGCGGAGGTGACGGAGCTGATGGAGGTGTTGCACGATGACAACGACGACGCGACTGCATGCGCGCGGAGGAAAGGGGGAGCACGGCGGCGGTCTGAGGTTGAGACCGGAACAGTGACCGGGAGAACGATGGCCTTTTGACAGCGACGGGCTTGTGGAGAACGAAAGGGAACGCTGGCGGAGCTTGCGGTGGCAGCCGCCGCTAACGGTGGCCGGAGTTTCAGGTTTTTTATTGTTCCTCATCTCTACTTTTCTTCTAGTCCTAATTTTATTTTTTGCTACTGGTTGTCTTGCTAATTTTCGAAAACCCTAAGTTCCCTGAAAAATAACTGAACCTATTCCAAACTAGTCTCTAATTTCGTTTTCTAAGAAAAATTAATTCTGAAAACTGAATCTATTCCAAGGTTATAACTATTACTAATTTTATTCAAAGACAACTAATTCTGGGATCCTAATTTTGCATGTATTAATCTAAGGAAACTAATCTGTTTACAGCTCTAACGATATCAATATTTTGAACATAAACTGGACCTAATTATTATTTTTTATATATGTACAATTTCGATGTTTACACTAAAAAGCATGAACAAAGGGGTGGTGAACTATGTACAGGTTAAAGCCTAAGTGTATCAACGGGAATTAACAGATTAGCTCATTGCTACAATACGTGAACACCTGATAAAATAAAATAAACAATGAGGAGACTAACCCGGCCCTCCAGCTTCTGAAAATCTCCTTTTATTTGCTTAAACTGCTTTTGCTTCAGAATTTTTTGAACCAAAGTCTTTTAGGGTTTTGATTTTAACCACTAACCCTTTCGATTGTTTCTGCCCCTTTTGCTGTGGACTGACTGTTTATTTATATTAAAAACTTAGGTCTTGGCATTAATTGCTTTTGACCGGGCTTTGAATTATTTTTCAGGTTTTGGAGCGGATCGACCTAGGCCCAGCAGCTTGGGGAGCAGCTGCTGGAAACCCTAAATCTGCTGCTGCTGCCTATTATTATTTGCATTTTCGGATTTGTATTTTTTGGTATTTTTAGTATTATCATTTTTTGTATTTTTGGACTTTTGGACATCTTAGACACTATTAAATTGTAAATAAACAATAAATATAATTTTTTGACATTTTTAGACTATATTTACTAATGAAAATAGACAAAGTAAAAATCATAAAAGAAATTGGGCCAAATACAAAAGTGATATCGGACCCAACTAGACAAGTGCGTGAGAACGAGGCCCAAATAGAATAAATAAGCCCGTTGACCACTAAACGCTAAAATTATCTCAGAATCGCGTTCTTAAGCCCAAATTGAAACGACAAGCTCGACTGCGAGAAAAATGACTTTGTTAGTCCCAATTAGGTTCGACTAAATCCAAATACAAAGATTAAATTGAAGAACGCACGAAACGACCGATCCTTCGCGTGCATGCCTAATTTAAAACAACGGTATTTCGATTTAGTTGAACAGGGTCATTGAAATTGACCAGGATTAGTAACTGAGACGCCATACTGATAATTCTCGTAGTCACGCGACTTCAAAACACGATTTAAAAAAAAATAAACGACTAAAACTAGAAAAAGAAGACGGACAAAATTGGGGTATAACAGGAATCAGTTAGAAAAAGCGTTTCATGAGCAATTCTACCTGGGCCAATGCAAGATTAGCCTTAAAGAATTGGCCAGTGTTCGACGCAAAATGCCAGAATCTATTGACGATTATCTCAATAGATTTAGACTTCTCAAAGAAAGATGTTTTACTCAGGTACCTAAACATGAGTTAGTCGAAATGGCTGCTGGTGGCCTAGATTATTCTATTAGGAAAAAGTTAGATACTTTACACCTTAGAGATATGGCCCAATTAGCTGACAGAGTTCGACAAGTCGAAAGGCTTAAAGATGAAAAAGCCAGAACTAGTCGATTTAATAAAAAGGAAAAGGTCACTTACGTCAATACTAATGACAGTGACCAAGACTCCGACATTTCATATGAAGATGTCGAATAGGAGGTTAATGTGGCAGAATTAAAGCCTGGACCTCCATATACTTGTAAATTATTGAGGCCTTCCGATGGGAAAAATCCTGTCGAACCAAAAAATGATAAATATATTGCAAAAACATATACCTTCGACGTCACAAAATGTGACCAAATATTTGATTTGTTAGTTACTGATGACCAGATTTTAGTGCCTAAAGGCCTAAAAATACCACCATTAGAACAACAAAAGAAAAGAGGTTAATGCAAATATCACAATTTTTTAGGCCAAAACACTTCTTGATGTGTTCTTTTCAGGGATTTGGTTCAGAAAGCACTAAACGAAGGAAGACTGAAGTTTGATGATAAGTCGAAGCCTTCGATGCAGATTGACAGCAACCCTTTGCCAACAGCAGAGGGGAATTATACTGAAGTCGACATTCTTGTTGTCGAAACTAGTCAAGGCGATGCTGGAAACAACAGTGTGTCGAACAGTGCTGAAATGTCTGAGGCAAATATCAAGATGGTCACTAAAGACCAATATGAGGATCAAATGCAGGTGGTATATCCACAAGCTAAGGAGGAACTGATTGATTTCCTCAACAGGTGCAAGATCAATAATACTGAGGTAATGATGTGCCCCCGGTGCAGTTCAGTGTTCGATAAGGAGGCTGCAAAAAGCCTTGAAAATTCTACTCTTCAATCAAAGAGAAAGAATAAGTGGGTCGATAATAGGCCCAAGTTCAGCTTTAATCAAAGAGGTATCCCATACAAAGTCACACCTTCGACGAAGCAACCTCCAAGGGCTCAAATGAAGACATTTGTGCCATCTGCAAAAACCCCTGTCGAAAGATGGGTGTATTCAAGAGGTAAAGAAACAGGATACTACCCAAAAATGGCAACAGGAAGCTCCAGTGCCATAAACCAAAATAAGACATCTGATTCTAACAAGTATGTCTACAACAAAAATTACAAGGGTAAAAACCCAATGACAAAAACACAATGGCGGAGACATCAACGCCAGATGAAGTTTGTTGCTGCAGAGCGAAGTGGAAACCCAGACACAAATAAGGGAAAGAAAATAGCCTCTTATGTCGAAGTTCCAAAAAAGCCTGCCACAGAGAGGATATTCCCTCCTCTTGCAGTTGTCAAACAAGGCCTCAATCCTGAAGAAGGCCTTAACTTGGATGACGAAGAAATGGGGTCTGACTTCTCAGATTCGAAACCCGATTTCGACATCATATGTGTCGTCACAATTCTTCCTATTGAGTTCGACGTGGTATCAGAAATAAATGAGGTCGAGAAGGACTTCGATGAAGACATGGCTAAACACAAGCCAATTTGTTACTATGTGTTAAACAATAGCTGCATGGAAGAGCAGAGTGCTGTCTTCGAAAGACCAGATGGGGGTATGAAATACCACCTCAAGCCACTGTTCATTCAAGCCAAAGTCAACAATGTCGGTGTCAACAAAGTGCTGGTTGATGGAGGCGCTGCAGTTAATCTAATGCCTCAACATATGCTGGTGAAGATTGGTAAGTCAGACACCGATCTGAGGCCACATAATATAGTTCTCACCAACTATGAAGGCAAATCTGGCTACTCACTTGGAGCCATAGAAGTTGAGTTGGTGGTAGGAAGTGTCAAGAGATTAACCATGTTCATGGTTATCGCTACCAAAGCAAACTTTAACTTATTGCTGGGTAGAGAATGGATACATGGAGTGGGGGAAGTTCCTTCGACACTCCATCAGAGAATCTCCATTTGGAAAGAAGATGGCTAGGTCGAAAATGTGGAGGGCGATCAAAGCTATTTTTTGGCTGAAGTTGATCATATCACCAAGCAAACCTTCGACAAGCAGTTGGCGAATATTGCGCCATGTACACCTTCTGACACAGCATATGTCCCTTAAGACAATGTATATGCTTCATTAGATCTACACCCTACTCATGGTTTTATTTGGGAGAGGGAGGTGATTGGTGAGTCAAGCTGCCCAAGAGGCTTCTGTAAGCCTACAGGGTGGGATGGTCCCTAGACGTTGATGATGTCTAAACCCAACACATGGGATCGAATTACGGCCTACGTGGCCGAGAATAAACAAAATGCGGCTTTGGAAGCCGAGATACAACAAATGACGGTTAATCAAACCACTGAAGTTAACAATGAAGTTAACTTTGAAGATAATATGGTCGAAGGCCAAAGGCTCGACTGCATTTACGATGATGAGCCTTTAGGCTTTGAAAAAGACCCAATGGGCTCGACCAAGAAGATTCAAGCTTAGGATCCCTTAGAGGAAGTCGATTTAGGATATGGCCCCATAAAAAGGCCAACGTTTATCAGTGCTAAAATCGACAAAGGCTTGAGAGATCGAACCATAGAGCTATTGAAAGAATACAAAGATTGCTTTGCCTGGGATTACAATGAAATGCCTGGACTGCGTCGAGAAGTAGTTGAATTGAAATTACCCATTCGACAAGATAAGAAACCAGTGAAGCAAACACCAAGAAGATTTGCACCGCAGATTCTGTTGAAGATAAAAGAAATCGAAAGACTACTCAAAAGCAACTTCATCAGAACTGCCAGGTATGTTGATTGGTTAGCTAATATTGTTCCTGTTATTAAGAAAAATGGAACACTAAGAGTTTGCATAGACTTTAGAGATTTAAATAATGCTACACCCAAAGATCAATACCCTATGCCTGTAGCAGAAATGCTAGTTGATTCGGCAGCAGGATTTGAATACCTAAGTATGTTAGATGGATATTCAGGGTATAATCAAATTTTTATTGCCGAAGAAGATGTGTCGAAAACAGCAATTCGTTGCCCAGGGGACTTAGGCGTTTTTGAATGGGTAGTAATGCCTTTTGGCCTAAAAAATGTTGGTGCAACATACCAGAGGGCAATGAATTCTATGTTTCATGATTTTATTGAAAATTTTATGCAAGTGTACATAGATGATATTGTTGTTAAATCTTCGACAGAAAATGGTCATATAGACCATCTTCGACAGTCATTCGAAAGAATGAGAAAATATGGATTGAAAATGAATCTAGTAAAATGTGCCTTCTGTGTACGTGCAGGTGATTTCTTGGGATTTGTTGTCCACAAAAAAGGCATTGAAATAAATCAAAACAAGACGAAAGAAATCATGGAAATAAAGGCGCCTTCGACTAAAAAGGAGCTCCAGTCATTGTTGGGAAAGATCAATTTCCTTAGAAGGTTCATCTCAAACCTAAGTGGCAAGAGTCGGGTTTTCTCGCCATTGCTTCGACTGAAGAAGGAAGACGTGTTCAAATGGGATCCAGAACACCAGAAAGCCTTCGACGAGATTAAAGCTTATCTAGTTAAACCACCTATCTTGTTACCACCTATCAGATATAAGGTGATGAAATTGTACATAGCAGCATCAGAGCTGTCAATAGGTAGTATGTTAGCACAAGAGGATGATAATGGTGTCGAAAGAGCCATAAATTACCTTAGTAGGGTTTTAAATGATGCTGAAACTAGATATCATCCAACGGAGAAATTGTGCCTTTGCTTGTATTTCTCTTGTACCAAATTAAAGCAATATATAAAGCCTGTTGATGTGTATGTTTACTCTCATTTTGATATTATTAAACATATGCTGTCGAAACCTATGTTGCATAGTCGAATTGGTAAATGGGTTTTAGCCCTTTCTGAATATTCATTAACATATCAACCTTTGAAAGCTATCAAGGGGCAAATTGTTGCTGATTTTATTGTCGACCACTCATTGGTCGAAATGACAGTTAATCATATGAGTATTCAACCATGGACATTATACTTCGATGGATCGAGCCATAAAAATGGTTCTGGAATTGGGATATTAATTATTTCGCCAACAAAAATACCAACGAAGTATAAATTTAAAATCAAAGAACTTTGCTCTAATAACGAGGCCGAGTACGAAGACTTGATAGCAGGACTAGAAGTTTTGCTAGAACTGGGGGCAAAAGCTGTCGAAATTAGAGGCGACTCTGAATTAGTGGTGAAGTAATTAACTAAGGAGTATAAATGTATTAAAGAGAATTTAATCATATACTTCATCACTGCCAATGCTCTGTTGAAACGTTTCGACTATGTTAACATTGAGCATATACCTCGAATTGAAAATTACGAGGCAAACGATTTGGCACAAATTGCTTCAGGCTATAAAGTTTCTCAAACAAAACTCAGTGAATTAATAGAAATCAAGGAGAAATTAATTTCGACAGACTATTCTGAAGATGAATTGTCAATGCCAAAATTTGGGGGGGCAGACAAGTCAGAATTGTTACTACCTCCAAATGAAAATGGTAAAATTTTTGCCATTGACAATATGTCGAATGATGATTGGCGAAAACCAATTGTCGAATACTTGGAAAATCCAACGGGAACAAAAAATCGAAAAACCAAGTATAGAGCATTAAGCTACGTGATTATTGGAAATGAATTGTTTAAGAAAACTCCTGAAGGAGTTTTGCTTAAACGCCTTAGTGAAAATGAGGCATACTTAGCAATATCCAATACTCATAGTGGAGCTTGTGGATCTCATCAAGCCGGCCATAAGATGAAGTGGCTCTTATTTCGAGAAGTGTACTGGCCAACTATGCTAAAAGATTGCATAGATTTTGCTAAAGGATGTCAAGAATGTCAAAAACACGCAGGGGTGCAACATGTACCTGCAAGTGAGTTACATTCAATAATAAAACCTTGGCCGTTTAGAGGTTGGGCTTTAGATATAATTGGTGAAATTAAACCAACTTCGTCGAAAGGCAACCGTTACATATTAGTAGGTATCGACTACTTCACTAAGTGGGTCGAAGCTATCCCCTTAGCTAATGTAGACCAAGAGGCAGTAATAAACTTTATTAAAAACCATATTTTATATAGGTTTGGGATTCCAGAAACCATTACTACAAATCAAGGCTCAGTAGTTACTGGTCGAAAAATGGTAGAATTTGCCTCTAAAAATGGATTTAAATTATTAAGTTCGACACCATATTATGCGCAAGCAAATGGTCGAGTCGAAGCAGCCAATAAAATTATCATTAATTTGATTAAAAAACATATTGGGCAAAAGCCTAGGAATTGACACAAAACTCTTGATCAGGCATTATGGGGTTGTCGAAACTCCCCTAGAGAATCAATTAATACTACTCCATTCAGGCTAACCTTTGGGCATGATGCAGTATTGCCTGTCGAAATTTATCTACAATCAACCAGAATTCAAAGGCAAATTGGAATTCCATCAGATCATTATTGGGATATGATTCTAGATGAATTGGTTGATTTAGATGAAGAAAGGTTATTTGCATTAGATATCCTCACAAGGCAAAAAGAAAGAGTGGCCAAGGCCTATAACAAAAAGGTTAAATCAAAACCTTTTGTCCTAGGAGACTTAGTGTGGAAAGTTATCCTACCTATGGACAGGAAAGATAGAGCCTTAGGTAAATGGTCACCGAATTGGGAAGGACCATTCAAAATTATACAAGTTTTTTCAAACGGTGCTTACGAAGTCGAAGAGTTAGGCGCTGATAGTCGAATTTTGCGTATAAATGGCAAGTATTTAAAAAGATATAAGCCAATTTTACAAGAAATTAAAATAATGCAAAATTGGGAAATAATGAGAGAATTTAAACATGGCACGTCGAAATGCGAATGCCAAATAAATATTGTCAGAGGATAGAGTTAATTTCAGAAACCAGAGAAGTAGAAATTAAATTACAAAAGTGTTTTTAATCCTTTCAAAGACACCTCTAGCAATCTTTAATCTGGTGTCAAGGAGGGCTTCATCTTCAATCGACTTCTTAATTGCTGCTTCATATTTATGAACCCTTTCCAGATGCTTAATTGCCAGAGCTGCTTCAGTTTGAAGTGCAGTTTTTGAAGATCTCTGTCGGACAATATCTTTCTTCTTCTCCTCTGCCACAATTTTCGACTGCAAAACTTTAATTTGCTCCTGGTACTGTAAAATGATGGCATCATGTTCAGCTATTTCTTGGGCATCAATTGATTCTTTAATTTCCAGAGTCGAAATTTTGGCTTCGGATGCTTCGACTGCTGCACTTTCTTCTTGTAAAAGTTTGACGTCACCCTCCCTGTTCACAATAAGGTTCTTTCTCCGCTGAATATCTCTTGAGATTTGTTCTAAAAAAGGCTCAAACTCAATAATAAAGCCTAAAAGAGATTCACTTGAGCCTGAAGTGTTTAACCCATTGAACAAAGCCTTAATTTTAAAGGTGAGTGATGGATCTTCTTCGATAGCTGTGAACAAGTCTACCTCAAAGAGGATTGCTCGAAGCTCTTGAATTAGATCCTTCTTAGAATCCTCAGAGGTACCACCAACAGAAGCAGTCGAAACACTTGGCCGGCTCTCCGTCGAAGAGAAACCACTCACCATTAGTTTAAATGCTTCAAGAGGATTTTTATTCTTTAAAGCTGACAATTCCTCTGGGCTAATGCTGGTGTGGTATGTCGAAGTCCCAGAGCAAGGAAGATTGGCTACCTCAGAGGATTCACTTTTCTCTTCTTTTTCCTCCTCTTCATCAGCCTCATTCCCTTCTTCACTACACTCTTGCTCCTCCATGTTTGGAGAAGAAGATATGCTTATTTCAGCCCCACCTTGGCCAGCATCATAGCCTTCATCAACGTTCATATCAACTTGCTCTTGGCCATACCCAGAAACCTCTTTTGTAACATCAGTAGGGGTACTTGCTTCAGCCATTGGAGTATCTTCCACAGCCATAGGAGGTTGGTCATGAATCAGCTTTTCTTCTTCGACACCTTTTTCAGCAGTTGGTGTCTTTGAAGGGGAATGAGTAGAGGTAGGCGTAACCTGCCTTATCTGAGCCTCAGGGTCGAGGATGTCAATTCCATGGTAATGAAGCTAAGTGAGTGTTACCATAGATAAATAAAATTCTCAAAGTGGATATAAGTTTCGATCAGGTACCTTAGATTGGGTGTCTTCAACACGAGAATGTGCGCTCACGGGCTTTTTGAGAACCTTCCTTGGTGTTTTCTCTGAAATGATGGGAGCATCTTCTTTAGGTTTTCTCTCCTTCTTTTTCTTCAGCCTTTCGACAGAAGTCTGTTGAGGAATAACGTTGGAGACATCCTGAGAGTTTTTCGTTTTTCTCTCTCTCTCTCCACTTCAGAAATTTGAATCTTAACAGGCTTGGTCCTGATCAGTGGCACCTCATCGGACTGAAAATGCAACGCTCATATAAGCATAAGCAGGAAGAAGAAAGTAAACATAAATAGGCAAGAAGTTAAGAGTTTCGACCTCTGAGTCGCTCACAACTGATGGTTTGGCCTTTTTTGCCTTCTTTGGATTTGAAGTTAAAGAGCTGCTTGTTCTTTTTTGACTCTACAAAACAGAGAGCTAGTCAGTCAAAAAGTATAATAAGGTGATACAAAGAGAAAGTGAAAAGACACTGACTTTTTGTTTTTCTTCTTGAAGAGGTTGTTCTTTTTTCGATGAAGCCTCATTGTTCTTTTTCTTCGTCTTTGTTATGGCATCATCTGTCGAGGAAGATGTGATAGGAACAGCTACAAATATTCGACAAAACATGTAAGTATAAATCATACACATAAGAGAAATTCAATTTTTCTAAAAAGTCTTGTGCATCACCTTCTCTACTGGTAGACAAGATTCGAATATGTTGAATATCTAAATGAAGATTACCCTCAAACGTGTATATGTCTTGCTTAACCGGAACTACTGTCTCAGTTGTTTTAGTCGAAAAATTGAATAATGCCTTAGTCGAACCACATATAAACCATTCTGGAATTGGTGACCAAAATGCCAGAGCCAGTTTACTGGTTGGTAAAGGTGGAAACTTAAGTTTGTTTTGTGTTAAAGCAAAAAAGTATTTATCAGGCACATAAGGTGGAAAAACCATGGTTGGAATTTTATCAAGAAGTTTTTGTTTAAAAACTTTTGCAGCTTGAGAAACAGTTCGATGAAGGTTAGTTGGATCATATACAGTTTCAAAGTATCTTTGAAATGCTCGAATTTCTTGAATGTGTGTACCTTTCGACTTTGTCGTCTTTTTCTGCGCAGAAGGAAAAGCAGAAATTAGTTGCGACAACAAAGTGGCCTCTTCGACATCAGTAAATTTGCTGGTGAAATACTCTTTCCACCATTTAGAAAACTCCTTTGTACAGGAGAAAAATGGTTCGAAAGGGATGGGAACGAAAGTAAAAGAGTCTTGGGGAAACCAGTTAAGGAACTCTGTCCATTCTTCCTCATTCTCTGGAAGTACTATCTCTCCTTTAGACCTGAAAAAAGGGCTAGGTCGAAGTTGGCATAACCCGAATTGTCTTGCTACTAGACTAGGATGATAGAGGCATGTGCCAAAGGAAGATGCAGATTTCCCAGGAGAAATTCTAGCTGATAAAAACTTGGGAGTTAAAAAGGCCTCCCAAATTTGATTAGTCTCCTCCTCTTCGACAAGAGTAGTAGCAGGAAACTTTCTCGTGAACCAAGCTGGCCCACAGGTTTTCTTGGCAAAAGGTGCCATTGAAGGAAGGAAATCTGTGCAGTTCATGAACATGCTAAATGATGCAAAAAATAGGTCTGGGATGGACACTGCTATTTCACTAGGTTTCAAAACAGCAAGTCGTTCACCTTTGATACTTCTTTGTTTGACCATAGCAAGATGATCATCAGGGACGTATAGTTGTAACTTCGACTCAAAAGTGGCCAAGAGCCACAACTGAAACAGCCAAATCGGACCAGAAACTAAAATTTATCTTCTGATTGACGCCCTTTCAGGGCAAGAACCCCTTGTCGAAGGCTATCATAGAGGGACCCTAAAATGAGACTGCCCAGGCCTATATTTCGACGTTCATGTATCTGGATGGCTAATGGGATATACATTTTCGCCACTTGGAGTGACGAAGAGCAAAAGACATAAAAGGAGAGCCAAAAAGTGAGAAAAGCAATGTGCTCTTCGACGTACCCTTTTCACTATCGGTGACATGATTATCTTCGACGTACCCTTTACAAGTGGCACGCTTAAAAACAAACTCATGCTTATTACCAGTAGTAGCAGGGTCGAAGACCTCCCCCAATGGTGTTAATCCAGTGATAGCTGCCACATCTGTTGGTGGTTATTTCCCAGAAATGCAATGCTGCAATAAGCACGGGGCTTTGGTATCTAGGCCCATACTTTGACAGTTGTATCATGTCGAAAATACCTTGCTCTTTCCAGGTTTCTTTCTTCTTCAATTCTACTTTTTCTAACCAGGTGAGATAAATAGCGTGGTTTTTATCAGATGGGGGTGAAGTCCTAAAAACCCTATTCGGGTTACTCATGAAATCCATTAAGTATGGACCCTTGCTGAAAACCCTAGGAAAAACTTTCTTAATCTTGTCAGAATCGTCATCAGGAAGAGGAAGGGGTCCTAAAAATGCATATTTGAAAGGTTTAGGAGAGGGGATTAATACCTAAGACTGGTAAATTATGGTTTGCTCCTTGCTTAAAACCGGTTCAGATACAAGCATTTGCCTTTCTGAAATTACAGTGCCAAGAGCGATGTTGGAAGATGATGCCATTATCGCAGAAATAGAGCTCGCAGAGAAATGGAGTTTTTTCGTAAAGAGAGTTTTATATCACGCTGGGGAAGAAGAAATGGAGATTCGCAGAGAAGAAGAAGATGAAGGTTTCTAAAAAAGAAAAAAATGAAATAGCGCAGATGCTTTTATATTTGTTTTTGGCCACGATTATTTAATTAAAAAGAAAAGGAATTCTGAGTAATCATGGCGTTAGTGGGGAAACGTGGGATCATGAAGATCTAAACAGTTGCTTTCCCACATGTGGCACGCTTTCATTGAAGGAAAGCGCCAGCAAAGCTGTACTTTTGGGCAGAGACGTCCCCTCATATTCTGAGAAAAGATATTAAATGATATCATAAGAATTTATGGGATAGTCGAAGGATATTTCAAAAAGTCATTTTCTATCTTCATTCAAGAATTCGGTCGAAAACGTCTTTTTGGGGGGCAATTTGTTAGCCTGCATTTTCAATAGGCTAAAATTAAATGCAGCCAACAAGGTTTGACTTAGCAAATTCAATCAATATTTCGACACCAGGAAGTGGTAGCTAAGAAGAATCAACTTAGTTCTTAACTTAGCGAAAATTGGAAAGCTGAGGCCAATATTTCGACAGAATGAAGAATGTTAGCCGGGTAGCAGGCCAAGTCAAAGAGCGCCGTCGAAGGGAGCAATAGCAATATGGTCGAAAGATGAAGCAGTTGTCTAGTCGAAATAGCAGTTATTTTATTTAGAAAACCGCTGGGAAGTTATTGTTTTACTCTTTTTATTATAAAGAGGAGTTCTCTCGTAGAGTTAAGGGTCACAATTTCATTTCTACACAAGTTCTGAAAAAAAAACTCATACTTCCGCAACAGAGAAAACGAGTCATCAACAACGAGTGTATGAATCTACGAACCAAACCTTTCAATTCAATGCAATGTCTTTTACATGTTACCAAGTGGCTTCAGTCTCAAGGGGGGGTGAATTGAGATTTAAAACTTTTCAGATCTTTCGAAAATGTTTTTCCCCTTTTCAATGACTTAGATCAATTTTTCGCGCAGGTTAAATGGAAGCGAAGGAATTAGAATATAAAGCAGTAAAGCGGTATAACAGTAAAGTAGGAAAGCAGTAAAGCACGCAGAGATTTATCCTGGTTCGGTCACCTCCTAGTGACCTACGTCCAGTCCTCACACCCTTGTGATATTTTCCACTAACCAAAACAACAAGGCTTACAGGTGCCTTGGAAAACCTTTACAGACTCAGGCACTCTCCTCCTAGGATACCCCACCTATGGAGGGCCCTCAAATCTAATATAACAATAACAAGAGATACCCCACCCCTGTTACAATCAGCTGCCCCAGAAAGATACCCCACTTCCTAGTACAAACAGCTACCCTAGAGAGATACCCCACTCCCTAGTACAAATCACAAACAATTAGATAATAAACAATTGTAAAGACAGAAATACCTCTAATGAAGGCAGATATTACAACTTGAAGAATGCAACCCCAACTAACTCTTAGCAACAGATCAGTTCAGACGGACCAACGGTGCGTGACGAGCAAAAGTAAAAGCGTGAAGAGTTTTTTCTCAAAAGTTTTCTGATTCGTGAAATGGGTTGTTGTGAAAATGAACGTAATGCAGTGCCTATTTATAGGCTATGAAAAAATCAAGTTTACGTTAAAAATAGTGTAGGAATCGATTCTTTGTTGAAAGCATTTGATCTAGGAATCGATTCATTTAAGTGAGGAATCGATTTTGATTTGTTTGAAAAATAGGGACAATCGATTCTTGAGAACCATGGAGAGCTAGGAATCGATTCTGTACTTAGTGAGAATTTGTATGAATCGATTCTCAACTTGCCTGAGACATGTAGGAATCGATTCTCAGTTAAGGGCAAAAGAGTGGGAATCGATTCTTCCTTTAAAAAAGTTTGGCTCAGGAATCGATTTATATACTGAAAATCCATGAAGTGAAAATCGATTCTTCCTTTTCTGATTGGCCTGAAAATCGATTTTGATGAATGTATATGCAAGATAAAATCGATTTTTATGTTTTAAAGATGATAGGAATGTTTACGTAAGTATGCATGCATCTTTGAAAAACTTGTGAGTGTGTGAGACTTTGACATACGAGCTGACCTTTGAAAGAGCTTACACTTTTTCCTAAGACACACTCAAACCCTAAGGACTACCCTTAAACTTGAATCTTCAATTCTTGAGCTTGTTTGTCTTGGATTGTGACTTTGATGTTTAGTCACTTTTATTAACTTTGGCCATCAACTTTACCTTTGGCCTTTCTACTATTATCAACTTTAGCTTTTGTCTTTGGTACATCAAAACCTCTGAACCACTTCATCATCAAAACTTAACCTGCAATATTAGGTTACCTGCAATAAAAGGTATCCACATTCTCCCCCTTTTTGATGATGACAAAACATTAACTCCTCTCAAGGTGGGAGGTTAGTTCAAACAGATAATGCATATATATGATTCTCCCCCTATCATGATGCTCCCCCTGTTTTATTGACTATATGCAAAGTGACAATGCTATGACAGATCTATATGCTCATTCTATATGCTTTATGCAACCCTATATTTCTCTCCCCCTTTTTGTCATGATCAAAAGGGTCAACGTAAGATAGAGTTTGCGAATCGAATGACACAGCTATTTTAAGGACCATTGCGAATCTAGTGATCATCAAAACCAACAGAAAATCATATATGAAACCATGAAGGAAATATTTCATCAAAATAAGTAAGAGCTAATCAAGATCTGTGAAGCAGTTTGTTTAAGCTTCACATGGGAGGTAGAGTTTTGGAAAAATTATTCTAGTTAGACAGCGATTGTGAGCATGTATTTTTCGAAAAATACCAGTGCTAGCAGTTGATTGTAAAATAGATTTCAAGAAAAAGTAGCACTTTAACTGCAGAAATTCACAAGTCACAATTTCACTTAAATTCACATTTCTTTAAAAAAAATCACTTTGAAAACTCATTTGAATAAGTGAAGAACCAGGTTTTAATGGATTTGTGAAAATATCAACTAGCTGATTTTGACGAGTCAACTAACTCAATCACACTATCGCCTTTCTAACCATAACCTCTAAGAAGGTGATATATAATTTCTATATATTTAGTCCTAGAGGGATAACCAGAATACTTTGTTGTTTCATGCCTTATAAATATTGTTCTTTAAAGAATCATGAAATGAGGTTCAGGAATTGCTCTATTTCAGTAGTCACATATTTGACTTAATAAACTATTCTTAAGCACATTTTCAAAATAGAGGTAATTAAAATTTTAACCCAATCTGACCTTTACCGGTGATTCTTCCTCTATTTATCACAAGTCACATGACGGCTTTTTCCGGGGGTGAGTGTTAAGAACTTTATTAGGTCTCCGGTCATGCGCTATGAGTCTTTGCTGTCAAGGTATCAAAGCCCTCATACCTTGAAGCATACCTGCAATGATCTAAAACAAGGTTCTAGGTACCCAAAATTCTTTGGGTCCTTGTGGGTTAGTGTTTGGCATGGTCCCTTTAGGAACCCATACCTTTTTCACATTTTGATTACCTCTTGCTCTGCAAACGGAAGCAATATGTCCAGGTTTACCACAATAATAACATTTAATATAAGGTCTAGTGGAAAACTTAGGTCTATGATGCATATTGCTTTTCACAAAATTATTTCTCGAAATCCTAGGATGTACATGTTGTAATTTGGACATTTTGCCTATTGTACATTCAAGCTCATTGATTTTCTTTCATGTTCTATACACTTATCACATGCATAATTTTCCTTGAAATAGACAAGATCATCATTTTCTATTCTAAGTTCTAATTTTTCTTTTGTTAAAGCAATAATATCATTTTCAAGATGAGTGATAACATTCTTGGATTTTCTTAGAGCTTTAGCTAATTTTGAAGATTTATCGTGTAATTCAGTAAAAGCTTCATATAATTCGTCATAGGCATCTTGTAAAGATTCAGAGTTAGAATATACCTCAGTTTCACTTTCGCTGTCGTGGTCGGCCATGAGAGCAACTTGACCTTTTTCACTTTGAGTTATCTGATGAGTTCAGGTCGTTGTTTTCCCATGCTATGTAGGCTTTTCTACTCTTCTTTCCTTTGGATCCCTTTTTCTCAAACTTTGACCGTCTTCTTTGTAATTTTGGGCACTCCATCTTTATGTGTCCCGATTTTCCACATTCGTGGCAAGTTGGTGGATTTGAGAGGTTTTCCTTGCTTGAGCCTCTTTTGGTTGGAGAATTCTTTTTGAGAGATCTTTCCCTTCTCATGAACTTTTTGAATTTACTAACCATTAGTTCCGTTTTCTCCTCGTCTTCATCTTCCTCTTCCGAATCATCACTATCGTCGGATGAGCTTGAACTGGAAGCTTTGAGAGCTAAGTTTTTGTTCTTCTTGTCTTTTCCTTCATGCTCTGCTAGGCGAGTGAGCTCTAACTCGTGCTCTAGTAGTTTCCCAAACAGGGTGGCGAGAGTCATGGTAGTCAAGTTTCTTGACTCAGTTATTGCAGTCACCTTTGGTTGCCATTCTCTGTTTAGGCATCTCAGCACTTTGTTGATCAAGTCTTCGGGAGGAAATGATTTTCCTAATGAACCCAATTTGTTCACTATGTGAGTGAACCTTTTCTGCATCTCTGATATTGTTTCACCTGTATTCATTCTAAACAATTCGTACTCTCTGGTAAGAGTATTTGTTCTTGCCCTTTTCACTTCACTTGTACCCTCATGAGTAACTTGGAGATTATCCCACATTTCTTGGGCAGTTTTACAGTTTGAAACTCGAAAAAATTCATCAGCACTCAAAGCAGAAGTAATAATATTTTTAGCACGTAAATTAAGTTGCACTTTTCTTTTCTCATCATCAGACCATTCATTTCTACTTTTTATTGTAAGAATACCATCTACTATGTGTGTGGGGACGAAAGGTCCTTTTTCCACAGCATCCCAAACATCTAAGTCTACCCCTTCAATAAAAATTCTCATTCTTTCTTTCCAATATGAATAGTCTTCTCCGTTAAATCCCGGAGGACGGAAAAGAGATTTCTCTTGAAGCCAACCTGAAGCCATTTCTCTTGCGTAGACCAACCTGAAGCCATTTCTCTTGAAGCTGCTAGGCCCTTTATACAAGAGTCTAGCTCTGATACCACTTGTTACCAAGTGGCTTCAGTCTCAAGAGGGGGGGGGTGAATTGAGATTTAAAACTTTTCAGATCTTTCGAAAATGTTTTTCCCCTTTTCAATGACTTAGATCAATTTTTTGCGCAGGTTAAATGGAAGCGAAGGAATTAGAATATAAAGAAGTAAAGCGGTATAACAGTAAAGTAGGAAAGCAGTAAAGCACGCAGAGATTTATCCTGGTTCGGTCACCGCCTAGTGACCTACGTCCAGTCCTCACACCCTTGTGAGATTTTCCACTAACCAAAACAACAAGGCTTACAGGTGCCTTGGAAAACCTTTACAGACTCAGGCACTCTCCTCCTAGGATACCCCACCTATGGAGGGCCCTCAAATCTAATATAACAATAACAAGAGATACCCCACCCCTGTTACAATCAGCTGCCCCAGAAAGATACCCCACTTCCTAGTACAAACAGCTACCCTAGAGAGATACCCCACTCCCTAGTACAAATCACAAACAATTAGATAATAAACAATTGTAAAGACAGTAATACCTCTAATGAAGGCAGATATTACAACTTGAAGAATGCAACCCCAACTAACTCTTAGCAACAGATCAGCTCAGACGGACCAACGGTGCGTGACGAGCAAAAGTAAAAGCGTGAAGAGTTTTTTCTCAAAAGTTTTCTGATTCGTGAAATGGGTTGTTGTGAAAATGAACGTAATGCAGTGCCTATTTATAGGCTATGAAAAAATTAAGTTTACCTTAAAAATAGTGTAGGAATCGATTCTTTGTTGAAAGCATTTGATCTAGGAATCGATTCATTTAAGTGAGGAATCGATTTTGATTTGTTTGAAAAATAGGGACAATCGATTCTTGATAACCATGGAGAGCTAGGAATCGATTCTGTACTTAGTGAGAATTTGTATGAATCGATTCTCAGCTTGCCTGAGACATGTAGGAATCGATTCTCAGTTAAGTGCAAAAGAGTGGGAATCGATTCTTCCTTTAAAAAAGTTTGGCTCAGGAATCGATTTATACACTGAAAATCCATGAAGTGAAAATCGATTCTTCCTTTTCTGATTGGCCTGAAAATCGATTTTGATGAATGTATATGCAAGATAAAATCGATTTTTATGTTTTAAAGATGATAGGAATGTTTACGTAAGTATGCATGCATCTTTGAAAAACTTGTGAGTGCGTGAGACTTTGACATACGAGCTGACCTTTGAAAGAGCTTACACTTTTTCCTAAGACACACTCAAACCCTAAGGACTACCCTTAAACTTGAATCTTCAATTCTTGAGCTTGTTTGTCTTGGATTGTGACTTTGATGTTTAGTCACTTTTATTAACTTTGGCCATCAACTTTACCTTTGGCCTTTTTACTATTATCAACTTTAGCTTTTGTCTTTTGTATCATCAAAACCTCTTAACCAGTTCATCATCAAAACTTAACCTGCAATACAAGGTATCCACATTACATTCATTTAAGATTCCTGCACTTTATTCTGCATTTAAGTTTCTGCACTTACTTTCATCTTCATCTTCGCACTTAACTTAAATCCTTTTCCACTCTGTTCTTCGTTTTTGCTTGCTTTCTTTTCACCGTAAACAGTTATCATCTTCATTTTTAAACAAATCGCAAACATTAATAATTTTTAGTAAAAGACTTTACCACAAATGTTCTGAGATGTTTCTAGTTGATCTCGCAAGCAACACGTGTGTGTAACTAGCGGTGTTTACCAAAAATCACGGTAAACAGGTAGCAAGCAAGGAAAGCATGAGAGTGAGTGGAGGGACCTCGGATCCCATCACGTGATGAGTCGTGTGATCACCAGCTGGCACCAGGCGCCTTAGGCGTCCGTTATGATCCTTTGTGATCTTTTTCTAGTAGTTTTTCTATTGTGTATTAAAGATTCCTCTAGTGCATGATGTACCTCCGTACTTGCTATATATAGCAGTATTTGTAAATGCTCAAATCATCAATGAATCACAGTCTTTATTGATCAGTTTTTTTCTCTGTTTTTAGCCTATCATGGCCTTTGCTTTCTTTATGTTTCAAATTTTATCTTATGCTTTATGTTGCGCAAATTTTATGAGTTTAAAATAAACCACAGTAATCCATAATCCAGTTTTAGGTAATAAATACAATTAATAAAAGATACTTTCTTAATCGTTAAATATACAATAGTTTTGTAGGACCTTTTATGCAATATATGAAAACAACATCAAAAACCAGCATCTCAAGTTGCCCAATTAAATCTGAACCACATAATTTTTTTAACTACAAATCAATGGCTGATAAGTCCACTTGTGCATTATGCACAAAATATTAACTTGTTGTCAAAAAAAGAATCCTCCACCATCATATGGCTATCTTATATTCGGTAAGCTCCTAGTAAGTGTAGTTTGGTCGGATTAGTTCAGAGTATCACTTATAGTACTAAACATTTGTTTAGTAATTTTTACTAGAGGGCTATAGAGGTAACTTCCATAATAATTAAAACAAAAACAAAACAAAATCAGGGAAAATCTTAGTTAAACCCAAAAATTGTGGAATCGTTCCCTAAATCATGGAGGCGTTTTATTTGTGACTTCATTATTCCTAAAAAATCGCCTGAAACAAAACCCACTAAAGAAGAAAACGGCAAAATCACTCATCGCAACAACTCACTCCTCCTTCAACGGCAAACTCACTCACAACAAAAACGGTCATTTACCTAAAAAAATTATAAAAAAAAATCTGGGCATTTTTTTTCACACAAAAGAAAAACTTCGTTCATTAACCACAAATGTGCATAGCAATGGTTAGTGGTCACTAACCACAAATGTCCATAGCAGTGGTTAGTGGCCACTAACCACAGATATGCAAACGGCAAAATCACTCATCGCAACAACTCACTCCTCCTTCAACGGCAAAATCACTCACAACAAAAACGGTCATTTACCTAAAAAAATTATAAAAAAAAAAATCTGGGCATTTTTTTCACACAAAAGAAAAACTTCGTTCATTAACCACAAATGTGCATAGCAATGGTTAGTGGTCACTAACCACAAATGTCCATAGCAGTGGTTAGTGGCCACTAACCACAGATATGCATAACTGTGGTTAGATGTCAATGGTTAGATGTCACTAACCACATATGTGCATAGCAATGGTTAGTGGTCACTAACCACATATATGCATAGTTGTGGTTAGATGTCACTAACCACAAATGTGCATAGCAATGGTTAGTGGCCACTAATTACAGTTTTGCATAACA